>JAOTAY010000189.1:11534405-11561709 GCA_025629805.1 Erythroxylum baracoense
TATCCAAACATGTGAATATCTTTACTTTCCATAGATTCATTTTCCGAAGAATCAGATTCCAAATTTACTTTACTTTCCCGCCAACCAAACGAGGCCTAAGGTATTCTTAATCATCAATTGGGAAAGTGTGTGGAGGTATGTGGTATAAGTTTGTGAATTGGAATAAGCAAATCTTAGAAATTTCTATTGTGGTTTATTTTTATGTTGAAACAATCTATTGTAAAACCAAGACTTCCAATCAGTTTTCCTCATCTCTTATGGAAGTAAATCTTTAATATTATCAATTATACATGCCACAAAGCTATAAAATTTTGTTTTGGTTGATTGTGGTATATTAATTTTGTCAATTAAAGTTATTATTAATTGCTTAATATCCAATAATTAGTATTAGAGCCAAATCCATACGTTCTGAAGCTATCATATGTCTCTTTTTTTTTTTACACCAAAATCTTGAAAATTTTTATAAACATTGGTATATTGTTTATGGAAGGCAAATATACCTCATATATCATTCATACAAATATTTACATAAGTTTCCAGTAAGCTTTTTTGAACAAAAATAATTAAAATATAAATTTTTCTTTAAAACTCTTCATGAACTATTTTTTTTACTCTTTTTTGGATAGTTTTTGTTCAAATTAATCCCATGCATCACTTAGTTTCTTTAAAGAGGAGAAAAACCCCTATATTATTGTCGAGAATGACCTCATCAGTTGTGAGATATCATCAGGTCGAGTCGTAGCTGTCCATGGGTCGTATGGCCATCTTAAGGATGAAGATGAGGTATTTATACCTATGCCATTATTGCATATTTGGAATTCTATCTCTAGTTTTTTACAATTCTTAGACCTCTAATTTTTATGATTCTATCTTCTTTAGTTATTTACAATTTTCTCATCTCCAATTATTTGTTTATGGTTGCTAGTAATTTAGCATAATAATAATAAATTATTGCTATTATTTTGAGAGGGGGTCTTAACATATTTCATTTATTATAATTTTAGTCTGAAGTTAAATATTTTATCTATTTACGAAGCTTTGCTATATTTTGGATAAATTTACGTGTCATTTTTAACTAGTTGTCATTTGTTTAATATAGCATTTGATTATATTGATTTTATTATCATGTTTTAGATAATTGAATATTGTATGCTTCTAAAGTTACCTCTTGTAATTCTAAGCATTCGAATATTTTTATTGATATTATTTCTTTAGTATAGATAAACTTTTTCTACTTAGATTCATGCAGACAATGAAATTATCCTATCTATGACTTAATTGTTTGGTAGGATGATTAAATTGGTAAAGAGAACATACTGAATATTTTGAGTCACAATTTTAGTATCCAATTGGTAATTGATTTTTGCATTTGATTGTGATATTGGATGTTTTGTTCTTACCTGTGAATGAGTCTATTGTTTTTTAATACTCAATGGACTTTAACATTCGATGATCACCTTTGTGGATAATTTCGAGGAAGGTGAAGAAATAGTGAATAACATAATCATGTATTACATGAATATTAATGTTGCTCTTATATTTTTTTTTTAGCTTTAAGCAATCTTCAGTTCTTTGCCATTTTGAAGCTTAACGGGACTAATAACAAATAATGGGTTGGATTAATCTCTAGTCATCATTTGATCCTCTAGTCATCATTTGATCCTCTGACCACTTATGGATCCCTTCCTGACTAATCTTTAGTCCTCATAAATGGCTCTCTCTTTTATTGTTTCCCTCATTTTTATTTAAAGAATCCCTAAAATTTTGACCAACACAGACCTATGTTGATCTCGTATTATTCCATTACTCCCTTGACTTTTTTTTATAACCAAACATTGCTAACATGGATCCATATTTAAATTATATTACTAAACATATGATCATATTTAGGATATGTTCCTACACGTGACAAGTTATCAAAGAAAGAAATACACTCAGTTGGAACTTGGGGGTTATACAAGACCATGTTTAGGCTATATTACTTTATATGCTAAGTTTTTTAAGAAGTAAAATGCATCAATAAGCTACCTAAGAGTGAACATGATATCATATAGGTGTATGTCATAGAAAACAGAGCCATGCTTAACCTTTGTTCCTCCAAAATCACTCTAAAGTTTCTATAACTTGGCTCCAACTTGCTTAGATTCACCTTTTATTCATTAAAAAGCTAAAATAAGACTTCTAAATATAATGTATATCAAATTATCAAATCCTATAGAAATCATTAAAACATAAACTAAATTTTCTCAAAATCACGATAAAAAATATAGATGATTAGCAATTATCAATTCCTCCACTCTTATACTTTGATTATCTTCAAGCAAATCAATCTCATTACTCATAGCTTAAATAGGTGGCAACTATATGAAAAACATTTAACACATCAATTATATTAATTAAGATTTTCCATTTTTTATTTAATTGCAAGACATTTAACTACTTGCGTCAAGTCTTAAATCAATTCAATTAACTCTACAATTCCCCAAACTTTAATTGAATCCATAAAAATCAACCTAGTGCATAAAATAAATATACATGACAAAGATATTCCAACTTTCAAATATTTTTATAACCCTTTATTGAATGAAAAGTAAGGAGTCAAACTTTAAAATGACATATAATAGTATTTAGAAACTTTTTTGAAAAGTCACTTAACCTTTTAAAACAAGAATAAATACCTTATTATGAACATTTCTAGTTACCTAATTAGGTCATTATTTCAAATGACTACTCGCTCCACTTTTTCAATTCAACCTTTTCACTTGGCTTGAAGCCAATAAAGTGAATTTATTTAATACTCACTTATTCACACTCTTTTTCTTTTTTTAGGAATAATAAAAATGTTTGAAATAATTTACTTCTAACTCAGTTATATGTAAAAATATTATAGTGCAAATCATATATCCATGCTCAAGATTATTGAAACAAAATAAAATTAACTTAATCATTAAATTTCATAAGTATTTACCAAAACAAATCAAATCACAATAACAATTAAACTTATAATGAATCATCTTAATCAATATTATAAAAAATTCAAAATTTTTAATTAAGCTAATTATAACAAAATTTATAAGCATAACAATTAATTCTCCCCTTCATACTTAAGTTATACATTGTTCTCAATGTACACATCATGTAAGAATAATGAAAAACAAAGAAAAATGGAAAAGAGGTGAGAATATTTAGTACTCCCTTAATTGTAAAAGAATCCTTAGCTTTATCTAATACCATTAATATCTGCCTCGAGTCAACAAAATTTGATTTCTACTTCAGAACAACACTGCATATATAACCTATAAAATGTCTATCAAGTCTCAACTTAAATAGAATAATCATGATCCAATCATGAAAGAGAATTACAATAAACTTAAATTCATGATTTTAAAACTTCAAAGACTTTAAAACCTCAAAAGCTAATTAAAACTTCTATTGAAAATCCTAAAAGCTAACAAATTAAAATAAAAACACAAATATATTTGGTTGCCTCCTAGTAAAAACTTCTTTATGAATCTTTTAACTGGACTTCTCCTAGGCCCTATACTTATCTTGGATCCATAATTAAAGGCTTTCTTCCACTCTTCTTTGGAATCTAAGGCTTACTAGCTTTCTCATATACTATATGAATAGTGTTGGTTTATCTCCCCTTCATCTCCTTTCAGGATGTAGGAACACTCTCAATTTAAATTAGCCATCAATAACCCCTCGAGCTTCTTCTTATTAAAAAGGAGATTCTTTATGTAATGGTATACTTTGGCATTTGTGAAACATCTTCAATGAAACGTATGCTAACATTTAATTGTTCAAGAAGTTCTAGAAACTTATTAAATTTCTTTCTATCTTTCTTAAGCATTTTTGGTATAGAATCTTTGGTTTATCCTCCTTAATCAGTTCTATCTTTGGCTCTTCACCCTTGTCTTTCTCCTTCTCAACATCCTTCTTCCTTTACATAACAGCCTTCTCCTTCCTTTTTGTCTTAGTTTCTTCAACTTTTAGCTCCTTTCCATTCATCATAGCTACTGCATTCACTTGCTCTTATAAGTTTGGCTCAGTTTTAATAGACGAAGTGCGTGGCTACGGGTGATAAGCATAGCTAGATATCTAATATAAATTTCTAGGTTGTAGAGGCTTATTGATTCTAAGAGACTCTTTAATTCTCTAGAAACGAGCCTTAATTGTATTGATAACTTTCATTATAAACTCCTCAAAGTCAAAACCTGGATTCTTTTGTTGGTACTATTGTTGTTGAAATTCAGGTGAAGCTTGATTGCTCTATGAAAAGGTATAATGGTTTCCCCATTTTAAATTTTAAGTATCACTATAGGGGATATCTTGAGGCTAGTTCCCTATAAAATTAGGTTGCTTGTTCAATTGCCACATGTTTTAAGGTATTTTGAAATTTATAATATGACAACACATCACTAATACCAGCTAAGCTACAAAATACATATAATTGTGCCTCTTGTTTCAAGCTTCCTGTGATGCCATAAGTGACTAACTAGTGTAATCTTCCATAAAATACTATCCCTCTTAAATTGTCATTGTGTTTGATAGCTGTAGTATCAAATACCTAAATCCTAAAATTTTTCCACAACCACAAGATCAAGAAACATAGTCTAAAAATAATTAAATGTTAAAAAATAAAAATTCTTATACTAACAAAAATAAATAATGAAAAAAGAAAAGAAAATAATTAAGTTAACAAAATTAAGGTTTTCATAATATTCTAATCCGTAGTAATGATGAAAAAAACTTGACACATGTGGCTTATATTTATTTACTCAAAACACAAAATAATACTAAAAAATTCACTAGGCCAAGTGCATCTATCATTTTCTATAGTATAGATTAGTAAGTGTGAGTGTTGATCACACTAAGATTGTAATTACTATTACTAATCGTCTTTCTATTATCTAATTTAACAAACTAAATGGTTAATTGAAGGAAAAGATTAACTAAAATAAAATAACAATTAAGGGATAACCAATATAGATAAGAATAAAACAACAAGTTAATAAACTAGATCCAAATAAGGAATCCCCTAAAACATTTCATATGTTTGAATTTATATTGATTTAATGATTAACCTAGTTACTTGGACTGATAGGAGTTCCAAAGTCAAAACTATATTCTTTCTCAATACATACAACTCATATCTTTAAATTGATTGTGAGTTCCCATGATAAGTTTATTCCTAACCTAAGAGATTTATGTGACCCTATTTTTAGGTTTCAATGCAACTCTTGTTATTTATGCCTTAATTTAATACACACACACCCACACACAATCTTTTACATTTACTACTTCAATCCTATATATTAAATCAGAAGTTAAACCTCCTATATTCGCTACTTCAAGTCAATATAATAAGTAAATATGAATATGAGTATATTTACTACTCCTTTGGCTTTTTTTTCATAGCCAACGACGTGGGTCTATGTTTGTGTCATGTTATTAAATGTGGGACATGTTTAAGGCGTATCCCCAAATGTGGCAAGTTATTAGAGAAGCAAAATATACTCAGAGTGGAACACGGGAGTCACATAATGCCATGTTCGGACCATTTTCAGACTGTGTTTCTTCATGTGTGAAGTTGTCAAAGAAGTATAATGCATTAATAAGCTACACAAAGGTGAACACAGTACTATATGGATTTCATGTTATACAACATGGGGCCATGTTTAACACATGTTCCTCTAAAATTACCATAAAACTTCTCTAATTTGGCTCCAATTTGTCCAAATTCACTCTTTCATTGTAGACTTAAAATAAGGCTTGTAAACAAAATATAAACCAAATTCAGTATCAAATCCTATAAAAATCATCAAAACATAAGTTAAATACTCTCATAATCATGTTAAAAACATGAATTAATTAGCACTTATCAAACATCATTTAAGATGTAACACTTTACTAATTGCTCTAATATTTAGAGGCTTAAGACACTTAAGAGTTTGCTTTTATCAAATAAGCTAAGGATCATTATGTTAGTGGTTTTAATAATTATCATGACCAATATTATCTAAAATATTTTTATATACCAACAAATAGTTTAATATTAGTTACGATGACTATGAGATTTAAGATTGTCTTAACTTTCCTTAACCTGCCATTGGAAAATGTATCATGTTTAGACAGAAGTGAATAATGAAAAGAAAGAAAAAATTATTAAGAGGAAAGAAAATAAAAGACAATAAGAAGATGAGGCAACATTATGTCTATGTTTGCAGAGGAATAGACTCGGTACTACCAAATAAGGCACATTCATGTTACCCAGAAGAGAAGGCAAGGTATCATCATTGCTTTTTCAATCTTCTTGCTGATTCCCATTTAGTTATCATTCCACATTTAGCCTCTCGGTGAATTTTGCACTTTAAACGGGGACCATAATACTAAAGGCAGACTAGTAAAAGAGAAGTTAAAAAACATTATTGCTTATACTGCTTAGCCAATAATACTTATGTTTACGCGGAAGTTCTTAAAGACGCCATTCACCGAAATGCCAATCACGATGTCTTCTTTGAAAAAGAAAGTAGATAAAGCAAAAGATAGTAGTTGATGAAGATTAATGAGAACCAGAGTTAGGCATCAGATACTAAGATTGTACGTTTGTGACTTGCAAACTTTGTCTTTTCACTCCTCTTCAACTTCAAGCACTTCTGGTATGTCGTTGAATAGCTGTGCACTCATCTATTAATTAGAACTGATCGATCACGTTTTCCTCCTCAACGGTTCTATTCAAACACACGTATCTGCAGAAGTTTATTTCCAATGGCCTCTTCCTCATCAACTTTCTCCTCTATGTTCAGTGTTTCTCTGTGCTCACTCTCATCCTCTATGCCAAAAGATTGTAGACCTTATGCTTTCGTAGTATCACCACCACAACCCAACGTGGTTCCGGAGAGACTTATCAACAAGAACTCGTTTAGAATGAGACGGGTTTGTGACGTTGGCCAGGATTCTACTTCTAATAAGAGATATGACAGCAGCAGAACAAAGGCGTTAATGGGTTGTGCGACTATGGGGGCATTGCCAAAGAAGAAGGTGGAGGTGTTTGAGACAGAGGAGGACATGGCCATGTCTCTGGCCAAATACATCGCCGATTTGTCGTCTAAGTTCATCAAAGAGAGAGGCTTATTCAGCATTGTCCTTTCAGGAGGTACTCTCATACAGTCCCTAAGGTAAGTGACGAGAACACTGAATTCAGTATTGGTGGTATTTGGTAATAATTAGCTAACAATCATTATATTCGATGTGATGATGGCTTTTGAGGGTGCAGAAAATTAGTTGAACCGCCATATATAAGTTCAATAGAATGGTCTAAATGGCATGTTTTCTGGGTGGACGAGAGAGTTGTTCGTGAGCACCATGTTGACAGCAATTACAGACTAGCTTTTGACGCTTTCCTCTCTCGGGTACACATATGCATCCTTTATCTTTAAAAGAATCGCCAAACATTAAATGTACAAATCTCCAGTCTTTTGGAGAACGCACCTGGTCCTCATGAACTTGTTTTTTTAACTTTTTTTTTCTTTCTCCTTCTAAAAACTATTTCCAAATAACGAGTCATTTGGAGAATATGATATTTTATTGCAATCTTAACCTTAACTGACCCATAAAACAAGTATCTGACACATTGAACATTGGGAAAAAGAGAAATGCACTTAAGAATCCATCTTTAGCAAAATAAAGCTGATATCACAGTATTGAAAGAACGATATTGTTCGTTTCTATTATTCTTCTTTCGTGTTAGGTTGAAAGGATATATATATTTCAATCTAATATCAAATTCAGTATAATTATTAACTTATATGCTATGCACAACCAGATTAATGGTTCTAGTTTCTGATTTCTTATAGGCACCAATTCTCCTCGCTAACGTTCACAACATTAACGATGCTCTATCAGCAGAAAGTGCAGCGGATGAATATGAAACCCGAATAAAAAATTTGGCGTATACCAAGGTCGTAGACACATCTTCTGTGACAGGACTTCCAAAATTTGATCTAATCCTACTAGGAATGGGACCAGATGGGCATGTAGCTTCTCTGTTTCCTAGGCATCCAGCTATCTGGGAAAAGCAGAAGTGGGTTACTTCCATCACAGACTCACCAAAACCACCTCCACAAAGAATTACTTTCACGTTCCCTCTCATAAACTCGTCTTCTCATGTTGCACTAGTAGTCTGTGGTGCTGGTCAATCTAATGCTGTGCGCACTGCTCTTGGAAAGAGCCAAATTGCCGACACTCTTCCTGTCAAAATGGTTTCTCCTGAGCAGCAGTTAAACTGGTTTTTGGACAAAGATGCAGCTTTTTAAAGTTGGCTGAGATGCATATGCTCATCAAACAAGACTATGGCTACTATCTAGCTTGTATGCATGTTTATTTTGATCATCAGTGGATTACGGTTGTAATGTCGGATTAAGTTCGCATGCGTCGAGCCTTAAATCCAGTCAAGTCTTTTGATCAGACCTGACGTGAATATAATAATGCTTAATGCAGTGCTTTTCTTATTTGAATTATCTTCTTCTAGACTGATTAGACAAAATTTTCTACTCTCTAAAAAACATAATGAGAAAACTAGAAATAAAGAATGCCAAGATGGATCATATTGTAACATGTCAAACTGTCATTTTAGTGGTTTTTTTTTTTTGGTACATTGGATTAGAAACAAAAGAGACCTAACGCCTCAAGAAAACAACAGATTGTTGATCATTATGAAGCAATAGCCTTGAGCCTAGAGCTGGAGTATCCCATATCAACCAAGAACGAGTGTTAGACGAACCTTGTTTTGCCATAAAGTCTGCACATTGATTAACCTCTCGGAGAATATGGGAAATGGAACAATCTCAATCCCATGCAATTGACGCATTAATTTCCATAATGAGAGGCAAATAAGGATGAACAACAGGACAATAATATTTAATAAGGGTAACAACTTCCAAAGAAACGGACTCCACTACCACACGTCGATAGCTCAATTCGCAAGTAAACATTAATCCATGCCTAATTGCCTGAAACTCTGCAACCAGATTTGTTGCATGTCCAATAAAACCAGAGAAGCCCTTAATCCAGCACCCATTCTCATCCCGAATAAGACCACCAATTCCTGCATCACCAGGATTTCCCAAATAGCTTCCATCAACATTCAGTTTAACATATGTAGTAGGAGGAGCATGTCAAGAAACCCATCTCTCTTTTTTTGGTGCAGATGTACAATTACCGTTGACGAAAGCCATTTTGCACTCTTGTAAGAGGTTCTTATACCATCGGCATTGTCCAGTAACAGAGATAGTGGTAAGTTGGATCACCTCCAAATTGCGAGTCCGCCAAACAATCCATGCACACGTACAAAATTTTAAAACAGAGATAGTAGATAGGCCAGAATCTAGAACGTATGTGTTGTGAATATGCGAAAAAATTACCAGTGAACTTATCAAGAATAGAATGCCATACTTTAGCAGCCCAAATATAGCTGCGCAAGGTATGGAGAATTGTTTCACGTCCTCTTCCACACTGAGTGCACAATGGAGATATGACCATATTTCTATTATATCTGAGTTCATTAGTAGGAAGACGTTTCCACCTCACTTGTCAAAGGAAAAGCGAAATTTCTGAGGAACAGGAAGTTTCCAAATTTTTGCCCATTGTCTCACCGGATCAACAGGAAAAGGAAAGCGAGTAAGAAAATCATGCCCAGATTTAACCGAATAATGTCCTGAACTATTTTCACCCCATATAAGCTTGTCCGGGACGCCAATATTGTAAGAGATAGGTGTAGCAATGATTTTCGTATGTATACGATTTAAGTCCAAGGCCCAAGAAGGAGGTAACAACTCACATACTCGAAGGTTGTATCTCTCGGATCAATGCTAGTAGTGACAAGTTTACAAAGAGGCATGTCCCCAACCCACCTATCATTCCAAAACGATCCCCTGCATCTCCATTTAAGTGGAGAGGAAGTTTAAGAGTTCTCATGAGCTCTCTATACCGCGACCGCGTCATTTTAGTGGTTGAAGTGCGCAAATAGTTTAAAGAAAGCAAAGGGTTGGACATTTTACGGGAGGCGCATTAAGTTATGTGTGGTAAAAGTAAAAGAATTGGTTGCTTTATTTATGTGTGCATATAGGAGAAGCAATGCTGGCTTGAGCACATGGCTTGGGTAATGGAAACACGTGCCCGATGCCAATCCTCTCTTCCACTTGAAGACCAATGGACTTCATTATTGAATGAATATCTTGTATTTAACACAAAATCGTAATTAAACCATGACTTGCGATTCCCAGTTCAATCTCACTTCAGATTCTTTAAAAATGACAATTTCTTTTGAACCAAAATTTGGCTCAATAAGAGAGAAAGTTTGTATAAAGGAAGTTCATATAATTATGAAAACATCTACCACAATTTTTTAGCATAAGTTTGTATAATACTATATAGGATGAGACACTCATTCATACAAGAATTTAATACGAAATACTGTAGGCTGAAATAAAAGAATGAAAACTTGTTGACCTTATTAAATGATAAAATTTTTCACTTAAGCGTAAAATTAGTCTTCAGGTTACTAATATTGATACTAAATGGTTAACACAGCTTGTTTCTAGTTAGGAAGTTGAGGATATTTTGAAAACATTGAACCCCTACAAAGCTCCTGGTCTGGATGGATTCAATTCATGATTCTACAATAAAGCCTAGCACCTAATTAAGTCTATGGTGACAGCTGTTGTTCTTGAATTCTTCAATAATGGGAAGTTGGTGACAAAGTTTAACGATACCTTCATAACCCTAGTGCCTAAACTTGGGGAGCATAATACTTTTTCTGACTTTCAACCAATCTTATGTTGCAATACAGTGTACAAACTCATCTCAAAGGTGTTAGCTCAAAGATTGAAGAAAGTCCTGGCTAATTGCATCGACTTATCTTAGGGTGCATTCATCCCTGGACAGGTCATGAGAGACAACATACTACTTATGCAAGAACTCGTTAACCCTTATGGCTTTCAGAGAGGTAGGAAGAATTGATTCCTTAAAGTAGACCTCAAGAGTATTGACTAACAATTCCTATTAAACACACTTCTGGCCTTGAGCTTCTCACATACCTTCAACAAGTGGATTTTTGAATGTGTCACCACTCCTTCTTTTAAAATCCTAGTGAATAGGCAGCCTAGCAAGTATTTCAAGAGCTCCAAAGGACTTCGATAAGGTGACCCCTTATCTCGATATCTTTTCATCCTTGTAACGGAGGTTTTTAACAGAATTTTAAAAGGAGTGGTTGCACATACTAAAGCTATTAAATACCACTCTAAATTCAAAGGTCTAAGGATTTCTAATTTAAGCTTTGCAAATGAACTTATTTTACTTTCAAAGGCGAGCCACATTTCAGTTTCTACATTGATGAAAGCACTCAAAATCTTCAACAAACTCTCTGGTTTGGAGGTTTACTATGCCAAAGTAGCTTCTTCTTATCCAAATCTGCATTGGGGTATAAAGCACATCTCCAATTCATAATTGGTTTTAGATTTCAACCCTTCCTACTAATCTAACTCGGTATACGTCTTTCAAACTCTACTCATACAATTGCTGATTTTTCTTTATTGGTTGAACGAATCAAGCACAAAAGTGCTAATTGGAGCTTTAAAACTTTAGCAATTGTCAAGAGATTACAACTTATATCATCTGTTTTGAACTCGATAAATATTTTTTAGGCTGCTTATCTGGTTCTTCCTAAGAAAGTCATTAAAATCATAAAGAAGCTCTACAATAACTTTCTTTAGTAGGGTCAGGAGGATTCTAGTAGGAAAGCTTGCATGGAATGGAAGCATATATGTTTGCCAGAAGACAAAGGGGGGACTTAGCATCATATCTCTAAAGCTGATGAATACAATCATATTGGTCAAAAGACTTTGGAGATTGAAGATGGATAAACAAGCATTGTGGTGTAAATGGATGCATAGTATTTTCTTAAAAGGTCAAACCATTTAGAGTATAAATTGCAAACCCACCTTCTCATCCATATGGAGGGCCATCTTAAGAACAAGGGAGTTTGTGCACCATGAATTTCATACCATTCTTGGCAATGACAAAGCCACTCATTTCTAGTTTGACAGCTGGCTATCTTGTGGTCTATTACACAATATGCCAAGTATGGATAGTTTCATAGCAATCCTACCTCTAAAGGTAACAATGGAGGAGGCTCTAAGCGACTGAAGCATATTCAATCATCTTACAATCCCCACTTCCATTTACCTTGAATTACTCCAAACCAATTTACATGAAAAGGCGGATAGGCTCATTTGTCAACACTCTAGAAATGGATCCTTTACCTGTAAATCTTGCAAGGACTTCCTCTCGAGGCAACATAACCTTCTTCCTTGGACCCGAGTGGTCTGGGTTAAACATTACCACCCAAAAGTAGCACTTACCTTGTGACTTGCTATAAAAACATGACTGCTGACTGTTGATAAAATTCAGACTTTTTTCTACATACCAAATAGATACATACTCTATCAGTAGGCAAAGGAAAGCCATGAACACCTGTTCTTCCAATATGAGTTTGTAAATCCTAACTGGATAATGATTCTTCATAAATGCTATGTGATGAATGTACCTCATAGTTAGGCCTCTCTTATTGCTTGGTGTGATTATTTTGTGCTGCATAATGACCCTGCCCGTTGGAGCTTCTGCTTAGCACTCTCCTTGCATGTTAAAGCCATTTGGGATGAGAGGAACTTTGCATATTTCAAGATAGAAGCACTACTTAAGCACAATTCTAGAACAATCTATACTTGCAAATTAGACAATACATCAACTTACACAAACTCACTTCTCCTAGACATGCATATTGGTTTGAAATGTGGAATATCTAGACTTGCTTAAACTTTGTCGTTAACTCTCTTCATATTGTCTTTTAATTTATGCTAACACCTCTATAATGCTTTTTATAGCTTATGTAAACGTTTGATTGCCTTTAAGGCTTAATTCGTTACATTTTCTCCAAAATAAAATCAATCTTTTGGTTAGCTAGATAATTGGTAACTTAATTTGGCCAATGGCCAAAACTTCTATCTTTTTGATTGATAGAAACGATTAGACGAATTTTGAAACATTTATAGATACGACATTCATTTGCACAACTACAAATTTATGCACCAAATACTCTGCTACAATTCTGGTGACATGAATATGCATTTTCTATTATATATGCAACTAAAAAAATTAGATATTTACCTAAAGAAATTTCACAAAAATATAAATATAAATAAATGAAAATTTTGTTCTAAATGATGATGGAGTGGAGATTGATAATAAAAATAATTCAAAATAAATAATTGATTTAGAAATCAATAAATTGGAATAATGATACTAATAACAGTGACAACGTTTACTATGTTATTATTTAGTAAAATAAACAAAAATTTGAAAGATAATTTATTTTTCTAGCTTAACAATTTTGTATACACTTGAAACCTCCCAATGTACAGAAAATAAGAACATCGTAACTTCTTTTTAACTTTCGCTATACAGTTGATGAATTTTAAGATTAATAGTAATGGCTATTTTTAGGAAGCATTGAGAAAATTAAAAACGTAATTGAGCCACCAAAATAATACAAAATGCAAAGGTATAATATGTATTGCCTTAAAGATCGCAGGAGACTTGAGAGAAAAGCTTCAACCATCCATGCATAGTTTGGTGCGTGGTTCTGAGAAGCATTTGGCCATACGTATCTCACACTTGGTTTGGATTCATCAGTACAATCTTATTGCTTTATTTATTTATAAAAGTTAAAAAATAATTATCTTACTATTTTTGCAAATTAAAACAAAATATTTATAAATAAATTCTTACTTATAGCAACTATAAAATATTTAAGTTGGATAAACTAAAGTTGTTGTTTGACGAGAACCAACAAATGAAACAGATAGTTTTCATTTTTCAGTATAGATCTTCAAAAGAAACTCAAATTTCTTGTCTTGCATATGCTTAAAAGTGGAAAGTAGGCTTTACAATATTAGTTCGACTTACTCTAGTTTAATTTATAATTAATGAGTCAAGTTTAAGTTAATTTTGTTTTAAATAAAATTTAATTTTAAAAATTGACACAAAATTTAATTAAAAATTTTGAAAGTTGTAAAATAATTTTATTTTAATATAATTAAATAAAATAATTTTATTTTAATACCATCTTAATAACTTTAAATTAAATTCAAACAAATCTTAAATTATTATTAAAGAGTTTATAAAAATTTGATGTAAACTAATAGTCTTATTAATTATTAGTAACTTAAGTAAACATAATTAATTTATGTCAGTTTTTAATAGATTAAATAAAAGTTAATTATAATAAGATTTAACTACTTTCTTAAATTCATTTGTAGTTTAGGATTTAGATTTAGTAGACTTCAATAATTCTAAAATAGGCCTTCATCTATTTTTAGTAATTATACTTCTTTGTTTCTTCTATGTTATAGAATTGACGAATAATGTAAATTTAGTATAAATTGTGATAGTATAATACTAATTTTACATAGTAAAGCTATTAATTATCAAACTAAAAAATATTTAATAATTAAATAATTAAAATCAAATTGGACTTTGAAAAAAAAAAACAAATAGGGGAACCTTTTGTCATTTTGTCTTAAATTATTTTGGTGTATCTATCATTACTTAAAAACAAACTAGAAAACGATGAAGAGGGTGTCGTATTTCGTAATTAAACTACTAGCCTAGCAAGAACCTGTGGCCATAGTAAATGAAAGAGACCGTCTCACTTGTTTCTTTTCGTCTCATAGAAGATTATTAAAGCATATATGAATGATAAACCATAAAATACATTAAGATGAGAAGAAAGTAAAGGTAATGAAGTGGTGTTGAGGAGGATTCTCAATCCAAAGTCACCAAGCATGACGCACTTACGCAATTAAAAGACAAATGAATATCCTAATCGATCAACTTCATGACTATTCAGGAAACGAGAAATCTGATAACCGGATGGACACTTTCTTTGAACCTAACCCTACTTGGTAAATCTCATTCATATCCATTAAGTTGTAACTCTCAAGAATGACTAGTCAAAGCGTCGAGTCACTTTGGCCTCACCTTTTCCTTTTCCTCCTTGAAATGGTTGTTTCCATCCCATCCCGTGCATCAATGCTTTTATTCTATTAACGAAGTATTGACCTGAACTGTATTATAATCTTGGTCTGTTTTTTTTTCCTTACAATATTTGCTATAATATTAAAATCCATATAATCTTGGTCCTCTCGGGAGGGTTTAATCTTGTATATATAATTGACAGTGACAAAGGATAATTACACAATTAGTCTTTGGTAAAAATAAACAATTACGTATTCCGATTTGAATAATAAAAGGCCCAAATTCTAACTTTTCACTGTTTAAGAAGACAGCATGCAGCTATTGTTATGACGTTGACCATATCTCAGTATCTCACCCATCCATTTCCTTTTCATTTATTAGTGATACTTTCTGATTTATGGCCCTGGAGGACATCTTTTCTCCAAAGGTGTTTAGTTAACCATGTCGTTTAATTGACATCCACGATTAGGACACAATTATGACGAGTTGTCCATTAACACAGCTCATTTTGGTCGAAACAAGTTGTCTGCCACACATGATCACGGTAATTAGCACTTGATAGTTGACTTAAGAGGGCAAAAACGCTTCTTTTGCTTATTATTAGTTTAAAAGGTAATTACCTCGATGGGCCCTTTTAGCATTCTCATTATTCCTTCGTTTAGCTAATTAATCCAGAGATTTGTGGCAAGAAACGAATTATAAGGGCGGATTTATAATTTGAACTCTACGCAAGTAAGTAATTAAAGAAAGGTAAAATAATTAAGAAGTATGATTCCGAAAGCTTGAGTTTGCAAGACCAGGTTGAGCTTTTATTGTATCTGAAATGCTCCAAATAACGTAAAATAAAGGTTTTTGCTTTTATGTCAGAGGTTAGACTTTAGATTTTGGTCACGGAAAAAATTACCACCAACATGTAACTAGTTTGAGACAAGAAGGAGTAGCCTAGATGGTTAACTCCTCACTTAAAGATTAAGAGGTCTTGAGTTCAAGTCATCAAAAACAGCCGGGGGTCTATAAAAAAACAGTCTCTGTATTTCTTAAAAAATGCGAGCATGACTGCGTACATCTTACCCTCCTCATACCCTGCTTAGGCGAGAATTTGAGTATCGTTGAATTTTTATGTAACCAGTTTGAGTGTCAAAATAAATATGATTTAATAACTCGAAATATTTTATTTTGGTCAACAAAAATTAATTTTGAGTGTGTTTATAATTATTTAATCGGGTACCATAAAGTTTTTTTTCTTCTAATTCTTTAACAAAGATAATTACTATAAACAGTACAAGCATTTTTGTAAATAAAACTATAAAATGTAAAGAATAAAAAAAATTGAAACATGCAAGTATAAATTTTCAAAATATATGTACAAAATCTTTATTGAGAACTAATTCTTAAAATTTTTATATATTATTATTATTATAAGAAGGAATGAAAATAAAAAAACACTTAAAAATAGAGAAGACACTCTCAAAATCCCTAAATATAAAATTAATGTTTATCTTTAATAATTAAATGATTATGTTCAATATAATTTATTTACTTATTTAAAAAATCTAGTATTTAAAAATTTCAGTGTGGTTTACTTGTATCGAAATTTATTTGTATAGTAAATAAAACAATAAAGCCAAAATCTATAATGAGAAAAGAAAAGTGATCTAGCACCACGAGATGAGAAAGTGGAAGGGAAAAAGAGAGAGAGAGACAAGGAAAGAGTCCCACTTTGAGAGTGGGAATACTGGGTGCAGAAATAGACTGAAAAGATAGATTGGCTAGTCACTCAATCCTCACTCTTCTCCCAATCCATTTGGTGGTTAGTGCTTACTTGACCTACTTTTTGTTTACAGGAGGTTTTGAGTTCGAGTCATGCCAAATGAGGAGAAATAAAAAATTTATCCTATCGATGATTCTCTAGCCTCCTGGGTACAGCTCCATGATCGGATCAATTACGGATACCTCGCTTCCAGCGACAGTGTGGGAGTTGAAGCTACTAGGGAACCCGAGGGTTGCTGAGAACCTGATGTTGAGTAGGGGGGCCAGCGATCAATCAGCAGTTGACCAATCAAGTATGTGACGACTCCTTGTGCGCAGAAGTGTATAGGCTACGTAGGAACCTGAGGGGTCTTGGAGTTCCAGATTTACATCCTCTAGATTCTTGAAGTAGGGTCTTAAAGACTTAGGATTAGTCCGACTAAACTAGAATACTTAATATAATAATAAAAAAAGTAAAAGTTTCTCCGACTTTGAAAGTTTAGGACAATATTCTACACAAATTGAATTGCATGAAGTAGAATTTCGATGACTGCCAGGTAGCCTAGTTCTCACATGTCCCAACGGTTGATGAGAAATTGAGAACTGGGATTTTAAGAAGCATCTAATCAAGCTCCAGTTGACTATCAGGTGATCGCCTAAATCAAAAGATGAGGAGTTCTGAAATTTCTGTCAGCTCTCTCTCATTTCTTGCGAGTCAAATTAGAAGGCAGTGACGTTGACAATGTCGACCTTCTACTATACTTTTCTTCGACACTTAACTTTACCTATGATGTCCCACTCCCAGACAAAACGGAGCCGCCCCCAAATTGGTGTTTTATAATTATAGGAGTCACGATTCACTTTTTCTTCATAAAAGGACCGTCCTTAAAGATCTAGATTCGAGAAAAAGAACATTTATCTTCAGGACAGAAGTCGGGATAAGGACAAGACTAGCCGAGGAGACCAATCTGCTTAAGCAACCCCATGGATTCAGAGACAATGATTGAAATTATGTCCTTGCTAATTGCTATTCTTAAAATCCTATCTGGTGATGACCATGAACGCACAACTCACCGAACTTACCACATAAAATGACATCGGACCTTTTCTTTGTATCAAAGGAAAATGTAATTTGAAACTATTAGATTTTTAAGTAATAAGTCATAAATGCTAAATTTGGTACCTTTCAGGTTTTAATACAAGTTTTGAATTCGGAGGATTCATATTCTTGTGCTAGTCTCAAGTTAATTTGCTCTTTTTTTCTCTCTCTTAATACCTCATTCTTGATTAGTTCTGCGTATTTAATTATATTTTTTAACTAAAATCTGAATCCTAATAAAGTAAGAGATAAGAATTGTTAATTATAAATTTTAATATCTTATGCTAATCAACTTAACAAAATTACTACAAGAAGAATATCCAAGAAATGATGTTAAGATTACATGGTGTATCTCCGTACTCAAAACTCTAGTCTGCAACTCGTGAGACGATGACAGTGTACATTGTAGTATCTGTGTTCTAGAGTCTAGAAGCTACAAAATCAAGCAAATCTTTTGTCACTTCTGAAAAGGTTTCTAGATTTTCAAATTTGCGTTGCCTTTACCGCTTTCAAACAAAGGTGGTTGAGTGTGATCACGGATCACGGGGAATGTTACCTAAAGGGAGTGACATATAAAATGTTTTATTATGAAGCGGTCACAACTTTTTTAAAAATTATAATAAAGGGACGAAAATATGTTTCAATTTCTAAACAATAATATTAAAATAATATTTACTTTGAATGAGCAATTTGTTTGATTTTATTAATTTTGATTCAGAAATTGAAATCAAAACCTTAGGCCTCTATAACTAAATTGAATTTGATTAAGAATTTGAAAATTTCTAATTAAAAGACAACAAAGATTCTAATTTTGGACGTCCTGAACCTACAAACCAGTAGTAAAGGGTTGCCAATGGTCAAACCATTATTTGACTATTAGTGTCACAGTTCAATTACCAAAAATTGTCGAGACTAGGTTCTGAGCCTGGTATTCTTGACACTATAAACAAAGATGCTGGAAATGTGGAATTCCAACTGTTATGCTGTTTTAATTTCGTCGGTACTGGGAAGTTCACACAAGCTCTAAGAAGCTTGATTGACGATGTATTCACCTATTGTAGTTGCTGGAGGTATAGATAACCAAAAAGTTTGGCTTACCCTCGCCCAACTATGTGAAGTCATTGGAGATAATGACTTCAAATGATAGACTCGATATCGGTGGTAATGGTTGATGCAGGCGGCTTGTGTTGGGAAATTAGGTTGTGATCCAATCCATACAGCAAAATAATTACAAAATGTTTTCGTTTGATTTCTCAAAAGCCAAGATTACGAAAATTCTATAATAGATTTACACATAAATTATAATAAAGTATGAATCTTAGCTCTGACTTTATTCCGAAATTTGATCATACTCTTATCATATCACTCAATCAAGGTGGGTTGTGTTGGGAAATTAAGTTGTGATCCAATCGACAAAGCAAAATAATTACAAAATGTTTTCGTTTGAATTCTCAAAAGCCAAGATTACGAAAATCCTATAAAAGATTAACATATAAATCATAATAAAACATGAATCTTAGTTCGTACTTTATTCTGAAACTTGATCATACTCTTGTCATATCACTCAAACTATCTGTGAAATTAGTCTATCTTAACCACTATATCTGCACAAGTGTTCTGCTTGTAACAGTATTACAGAATGAGTTGAGAGAACTCTTCAACTGTTGTAGAGAGGGTTAGACAAGGAGTACTAGATCTATTAAAGCATAAGTCTATTTATAATAGGTTTTTGGATATTTTAGTACTTTAATTGAAATTAAATTCTAATTTCAATTAAACTTTAGTTAGAATTACAGATAATTCTATTTAAATATCAATCATGTTTAAATAAGATCCAATATCGCATATTGATCATTTTTTATTAAATATCTCATATTTAATCATAAAATTTCTCAAACTTTACAATTAAGTTCAACTTGATTAAAATACCTTTGCTCTCTTCAAACCATTCTTTAAGTTTGACCCGTTAGGTTCCCAAAATATGTTGGCAATAGATACAAATTATAACCTTAAATCATATTTAGGATTAGATAAATTAAATTCCTTTAATTTATAAATTAAGCTCTTTTAATTTATTTTTAATTCTCTAATTAAACAATTTATTTTCATATATCAAAATTGACATCTAACAACACATTAAGACCACCTAAATATTTAGGAATGTCAAAGTGATTTTGATTAACCTTTCTGTGCATGTTTTTTTTAATGTAATTCAATCCTTTAATTATACAATGTTCTGATTAGACATAGAGATTGAAATTAATGTCTACTCTATTTTGAGTTCAATCACATTAGTTCTCCACCATTAGCTATTTATTAAATTAATGATATTTGTAAACTATTTACAAAATTTCGTTTTACCTTAGTTAAGGATTTTCTAAATCAATACTAATTGAGAACAAAAAAAATTCTCCCTAATTACTTTAAGGGTGATAAATCCTATCTTGATCACTCAACTACTTTCATATAATTCATATCATATCTAATGACTGCCGATTGAGCTATCCTTGACTAGAATAGGTTATAAGTAGTATCAAAATATATCAATTTTTATATAAGATAATTTTAGAGATCTCAAATCAAAGAATCAATTATACAATCATCACAATAAGAATTTTCATAGACATACAAGTAATGTTCCAAATGAATTTCTTACATATGGTTAGTTAAGTGAACTTGTGCTTGTTTGTTTAATTATCTCCATACATTAGTCTATGAGATCGACTACTTCCTTTATAAGGAAAAATATAACATGTTTTTAATCTTTTTACATTCTATTAATGTACAATCTTAATAAAACAATGACTAGGGACAATTTAGAGATAATACATAAATACAATATGAATTTTATAATTATATCTCATCATAATTTCATTTATAATGTATATTTATCCTATGAACTTTATCCTATACATCTAAATATGTACAAGATAAAGAATATCTTTAAATTATTTTTGTCACTAAACTACAACCAACCGTTTGGCTGTAGGACATAAACTAACAATCTCCTATTTGCACTAAGCCAATTGTTTAAGTATCTTAGATAATATCACTATATGACTCTCATGCTGTTGTTGGGACAATGACTTAATGAGAGAATTTGATAAGATTCTCTATAATGAGCATTTACTTAAATCTTACAACTTTCATCTTAGTTTAGTTATTGTTATAATTAAGAATAATTGCCTAAATACATCTTTGGATCATTGATGAGACCGTAGTTCCTTTTACATGTCCAATGACTTTAATGTTCCACAGTAAATTATTGTCTTGAACAATAAAAAGAGCTATATCAAGTTCATTAAAGAACTTATTGATTCAATTAATCATTTTCACTAAATGAAAAATATATTATGGCTTAATTAACAACCATTGCTACATTAGAACCTTTCCAATATCTAAATAATATTGTTCTAAGTAAAATATACCCTAATCATGATTTACTTCTAAAGTTAATATTCTTATCATGTTGGAATCAAATATCAACTTATATATAGAATCATGGATATCTTTAATACTTCAGAAGCATCAGACATCTCAAATACTAAACATCTTTATTATATTATCTATGTACTTGGACTTAGAATAGGTAAACAACTTCTAATCTATATTTATATTATCTAATTCACAGAATTAAGCTATTACCATTTCATATCCAACAAGATTTGTTCTTCGACAATTATATTTTCAATGAATAGGTAAACAACTTCTACTCTATTTCTATATATCTAATTTCCAAAATTAAGCTATTACCTTTTCATATACAACAAGATTTTTTATTGGACAATTATATTTTTAATAATTGAAAATTACAATTGTGGTTCTCTATGAGCAATATGTCTCTACATAGTCTCACTGAAAAGGATAACTATACTCCCAACCTTCTTATAGACATGATAAATTCATAATTATCTCCAAAACAAACTATTTGAATTCATTATGAAAGTGAATTTTTAATGTCTTATATCCTTTCATCTATACATCAAATGTATCATCAAAAACATTAACTCCAATTGGATATATTTTTATGAGATTTGAACTATTCAGATTTCATCTTACCCCTACTACTTATCTTGAGAACCATTTTCCTATAAGTGTTTGATGAAACAAACAAGTTGTTCAATGAGTATGTAAGATTATATCCAACCTTTTGGATATCTCATAAACCTTTTATTATTTAATTTAGTTCTAAATTTAGTGGATAATACATGTTTCAACTAAGCATCACATCCTTAAATCATTAACTTTGACTCTTTCACAGACTTAGCATTTCATATTTAATATGAATTTTTTAATTGTTTCAATTAGAACTATTGAAGGTAGCATATCTATATGAAAAATAATTTACATCATACAATATCTCATATTGTATTTCCTCATTGCATAAATCCATACTCTTATGGAATTTTATTATGAAGATATTTACCAGAGAATCTCATTCCTTATAGATAACTGAAAATGTAAAACTCAGCACAACGACTTCATCAAAGTGCTTTAGCATTTTCAATGCTTAATTTCTACTTAGATTTAAATAATTTGAACTTTTCAAAATTTTAAATTAACGTTTTATTCACATAAAGTCATTAGTAATAAAATGAAATATAAGTATCATCCTTTTATAAATTGTTATTTTATCTAATACATCAAATATATAAATTTAACAATTCAATACCATTATTATCTATTCATCAAAGGCTGATATGATTATTCTTCAATTTAACAAGTTTCATAATCAAAGGATACATATATCTTTGTATGTAACTTTATAATTCTTATTATGTTGATTTAACTAACATGGTACGAAAGGATTGTCTCAGCTATCTAACTTTGTATTCTCATCATTTATGTTAAGTGTAAGTCTCCTTTAATTCAACATATATAAACCATTTTTTTAAACTTTGATCAACCACTTTTACTTAACAATATATTTCTTATCGTGCATTGAACATTATAATAATGTTAAATTTAAATTCTGTATCAAATACTCATAAGTATGAATAAAAATACATATGATCTTTATCATATTTCGTATAGGTAAGAAAAGTCATGCAGTCATTTCTTCTAATGATAACTGTTATCATTATATGGTAAATGTCTTTAATTTTAGTCCACAATTATGCTTTTGGTAGGTTATATTGAGTGAAACAATTTCATCAGGGTACTTTACCTTTCAACTCTACTTCTTGCAATTTCTTACATCTTATTATCATGGTGTTGGCATACATCTTACATGTTGTCACCAAAGTTTATGAGATATTAGTTAACTCAAAATGTCAATACATTTTATCATTTATATGATTTTGACATATCTCTACAACTTTAATACCAAATCCTTAACTAAGATTGATAGTAAAATTGCATAACTGGCATACAATATTCTTTTCTAACTTTGAGAACTCTTCTCAAACATAATCCTTTGTCCAAGAAATTTGATTCATTAACTCTTAGTATCAACTATACTAAACAATGTAAATTCCACTCATAACAAAATACAAAAGTAAGAAAAGCAAGTAATTAATTACATGTTACTCCCACTATTTTATTCAAAATAATAACCCTCACTACTATTGTAAAAGATTATTCTAATCTTCCTAAAAGGCTAGGATCTTATTCAAATTTAGTTGATCTTGATTTTACTCAACAAAACCAACAAAACTTAAATTAGGTATATAACAACTTTATCAATCACATCTTATGTGACTCTTAGATCTATTATATGACAACTCTTTGCTAAAACATATCGTACATGTTATTCCTAACCCTACCTTTAAATTCATATGATCATGAGTTTGCTCATCCAAATCACATAAATTTAGTTAAGTAAGACCCATTGTTATAATACTAAATATATTCGGGTTAAAGCAGCCTTGAATTTGCTCAACAAGCCTAACAATATACAGACCTTTAGTTTATTCTTATAATAATAGAAGGCAACAATCATGTGATTAATGTGTCTTAATATTTTAACGAGGGATTTAATTTTATTTGTCTCATCAAATAGAAAATTGCGTATAAAGTATCATAGATATAAAACATACAATTCAACATGCATATTATGGCAAACATATATTCAAACATGTAACTTATCCACTCGTAATCAAATTATATGCATAAAATATCAAGCTTCGTTTGGTTTTAGTTATTGATCTCCGTAATCTAAAATAATATTTCTAACTTCTTTGAAAAACTAAATTAGATTAAACTCATTTATTCCTAAATGAATTAAATTCTATTTCAAATAGAAATGTAATTTGATTTGAAAACATTTTTCAAATCTAACTAAAAACTACTTTCAATTATCTTGACTCCTTTAACAAAATTTAATTAAAACAATTTTCGATAAATTATGTTTTTTACTTATTATAATTTAGAAAAACTCTCTTTTCAATATTATATAAGTAACATATTCTAATCTAATTAGAAAACATAGTTTTCTAATTAAGGAAAAGTAATTTCTAATTAAATTAGAAAAACCTTCATTAGAAAACTATTTTCTAATATTAAAAGGAAACTACTTTTAAAATTAAATAAAAACATTTTTAATTAAGAAATAGAGTGTATTATTTATTTAGAGATTGATTTCTTAATTAATTAGAAAATACTTCCTTACTAAATTAGAAAACTATTTAAAAATATTAAAGAAATTTCATTTAATAAATGAATTGTTTTTCAAATTTTAATCAAGAAAAATATCTTTTTAATAAATCAAGAAACTTATTATTCAAAAACAAAGAAACAATTTCTAAATAAATATAGAAATTATTCTATAAAAATAAAATCATAAATTTAATTTATCTAAATCAAATTGAAATAAATAAATTTAATTTAGAAACATCTTTCTTCATTATTTAAGAAAATAATTTTCTTAAATTTAAGAAGTCTAATTAATTAATTTCAATCTAATTGAAATATAATTAATTTTAATTTTAAAAACCACTTTTCTAAAATTTAATTAAGAATCATTATAATTATTAATCCTAATGAAATTAAGAAAAATAATTACCTTAATTTATAATTAAATTAAAATTTTACAAACTCTTTTAAAATTTTATTTGGTATTAAGTCTTGGAATACAAGAATGCACTATTGTTATGCAAGTTTTAGGTTTCGCTATTCTAATTACCAAAAAAACATATTAAAGGTTAGGAATATCTTATTCCTCTTCTAGAATGGTCTAAAACTATGGCCAGACACACTTTATTCCTGGTTTTAGGATAAGCTTATTCCAAACCTAGGATAACCTTATCCATGTATCGAAACATCTATATCTTCTTTAAGAAAAAAACTCTAGCTTCATAAACACAGAAATCTTAGCTGCCACTCACAAGGCAGCCCCCGCCGTTAGCCATGATTCTCTGACGCATTCAGCCATTGCATCTCATGCATATCCTCCCAACGCCATCGTCATCTAACCGCCTAAGAAGCTTCCAATGTCACGCCTCCATGGAACCCGCAGTTCATTGTTGTAAATGCTTCCAGCTTCGTGCCTTCATGGAACTCCTCCTGTAGTGGCTACTGCCTCCACGAGTGTGAGACAACGTTTCCAGCCATGGTGGAAACCTGTTGCCGCGTCTGCCTTTAACGCCTTCTTCTCTACGCACAATCAAGCCACTTCACCTCTCACGTGGCTCATCAAGACACCAGCTAGCATCCAGCCAAATCACAGCGAGCGACTTATTCCACAACAACCAGAAATCACTCAACTCCTGTAATATTAACACAAAATGCACAATTTTACCGTTACTGATATCAACCAAGCTACAACAGGCTTGACTATTGACTATGGCAATTACTAAACATCTTAGAAATTCCAACAATCACTGTCGATACTAACTCACTAGTGATTACAGCAAAACCTAGAATGAATAAACGCTGGTGGTGAGGCTTATTCTTCAGATGAAAAAGGATTTTGCATCTTTAACCTTTTAGAAAATAAACAAATCTTATTTATTTCTGGTTGGATGATTTAAGGTCTATGTGTTGGTAATATTAATATGAACTTTTCAGATTATTCATTTTTGAAATAATTGCAATTTTAAAATTTTTATAAATAACAATTAGATAATTTTTAATATAGTTATAAAATTAAGGTCAGCTCTGGTATCATTGTTGGAAAATTAGATTGGGATCTGATCCAGTGTATAAAAAAATAATTACAAAACTTTTTCGCTTAATTTTCTAAAAGCCAAGATCACTAAAATTCTATAAAATGATTAACGCATAAATCATAATAAAATATGAACTTAATTCGTACCTTATTTTGAAGATTGCTCATATTCTTGTCGTATCCCTCAAATTGTTTTCAAAATTGGTCCATCTTAATACCATAGTTACATAAGTATCCGACCTCTAATAGTATCTACAAAACAAATTAAGAGAACTTTGCAACTATTATTGATATAGTTAGGCAAAGAGTGTTAGTTTCATTAAAATTTAAGCTTATTTATGATAGATTTTAGACATTTTAATAATTTAATTAAAATTAAATTGTAATTTCATTAAACTTTAAATATAATTATAAATAATTCTAATTAAATATCAGTTATGCCCAAATAAGATCCAATATATCATATTAATCCTTATTTTTTAAAATATTTCATATTTAATCATAAAGTTTCTCAAACTATACAATCAATTTTAACTTGATTAAAATATCTTTGCTCTCTTCAACCTGTTCTTTATATGTAACCCATTGAGTCCCTAAATATGTTAGCAATAGATAAAAATTATAACTCTAAATCACATTTATGATTAGATAAATTAGAACCCTTTAATTTATCTTTAATTTTCTAAATAAATAATTTATATTTATAGATCAAAATTGACGTCTAATAATACATCACGACCACCTAAACATTTAGGAATGTCAAAGTAGTTTCAACTAACATTTCTGTGCATGATTTTTAGTATAATTCAATCCTTTCATCATATAATATTTTGATTAGACATAAAACATAAAATTAATCCCTATTTTATTTTGACTCCAATATATTAGTTTTCCACAATTAGCTATTGATTTAATTAATGACATTAGTAAACTATTTACAAAACGTCATTCCACCTTGGAAAAGGATTTCCCGAATCAATACTATTTGAAAACAACAAAACATTCTCCCTAATTACTTTAGGGTGATGAATATCCTATCTTAATCACTTAAATACTTCCATATGGCTCATGTTGTTGCAACCCCACCCCGGCGAGTTACGTGCCCGAAGTCCTACGAGACATCTAGACGCGCATCCCACAAGGGAGGACTTCCCCACCAAGTCAAACCTAAAAAATAAACTCATTTCACTTACCTCCGAACAGAATTAATGGTAGGTCATAAAGGAATTTCAATAAGACTTCTTCATAATATT
>JAOTAY010000189.1:11561809-11579837 GCA_025629805.1 Erythroxylum baracoense
CCTCTAGGATTCTTGGGGTGAGATCTTAGAAGCTTAGGATTAGTCCGGCTAAATTGGGATACCTAATATAATAAAAAAAAACAATAGCAATTTTGATATTAACACCGTTTGTTATTTAATTAACGGTGCCGTGACTTGCAGATGTGGATTGATACACATCAAATTCTTTTTTTCGGTATTCGCATCTTATTTTATTAAATTTTATTTATAAATTTACGTAAATTTCACTAGATGAGAACTAGGGTCTAGAGAGAGAAAGATAAAGTGAAAGACATAAAAGAAAGGCAGTTGTTGGGTTCAGTTGATGTTTAAGAACTTTTCTTCTTAAAAAAATTAAAGAAAGAAACCTCAATCATGTCAAGCTTCTTCTTCTCCTTCTGATATTTTTGCTAGAAAAACTAATTTAGTTTAAACAAACAAATGAGAAGTTCAAAGAACAAGTAAACTAGTGGAAGTGAGCATTTTTCTTGTGAGCATCACAGATCGCTTCTTTTTTCTCAATGTGCGTCACCCCACCGGAGGTCAGCTTTCCAGCGGAAATTTCTGGTGGGAAGTTGTGCGTCTGCCTTCCATTGCTGCCGTCACTGTCACAGCTTTAGCCGGAATCGCTGTGTTCGCCGCCATTTTTACAGATTAGTAGTTGGTAGTGAAAGAGTTAATCACTCCTCACTTGAGTGAGATAGTGAAAGAGGGAAATTTTCAAAACCCATCCTTTTTTTAGGCTAGTTTGATTCTTAAGTTGCTGGTTATGGTTGGTTCGAAATAATTGGAATATTGAAAAAAACGTTAAAAGGGAGTAAAGTAAATGAAAGCTCTGAAGCGAAGTCACACATCGTCTTCGTCTTCAAATCCCTCTTCTCCATCGTCATCGTCGACAGGGTCCTCGTCGTCTTCGTGGGTTCATTTGCGTTCAGTCTTATTTGTTGTTAATTCCTCCTCACCAGCTTCTTGTTCATCTTCTGATCGGTGAGTCTCTCAACTCCTTTTCTTTCCTTCTGCCCTTGATTCGCTGAACTTGTAATTAAGGTTGCGTTTTTGGTCTTTATTCAGATCGGATCTCTGACTACGTTTTTTCAATATCAATCTTTAATAGTTGCTTGTTCTTCTTCATACTTGTTCCCCTTTCCACTCCTAGTTCCCTTTGCTTTTTAGTAAACTAGTTTTTCTTTCTTTTTTCTGTCATTTTACTTCGTTTAGTTGGATTTGAGCTCATGCTTCACCGTTTGGCTTAATTGCTACTTTCTTATTACTCCATTAAAGTGTAGATTTACTGAAGAACTATACGTGTTTACTACGAATGGAATAGGTTTGAATTTGTTCATCTGGTATTTATTCATCTGCATTACGTGAATAACAGGATAGGCATTCATTTCTTGTTATTCTAAAATTGGAATATAACTTATCCTGGTTCACAAATTTTTTGTCTGGATGGGCAGTTCCAACTTTTTTTTAAGGCATTTGGTGGTTCGCCAAACTAAATAGTATGGAGTAGTTGTTTGTCTGCTGTAAGAATGTTACAGCTTTCTAAATTGAAAATTCTGAAATTTAAATTGTTGTCATCTTCTTGCTTCAATCCCTCCTATGCCCCCAACAACCATATTAAAACGTACAGAAAAGAGCTTGGGGGAAATTAGAGAGGATGGAGGGAGCCAGGAGGGACAACAAAGTTAGGTGCCATTATTAGCAACATTTATCTTCTTTATTTTACGATGGAACTTGACAGAATTTCTTCAATAGTTGGTTTTTAGTTTTAATTAGGTTGTTCTATTCTTCATAGTTAATGCCTTCCTCTCTTGTTTTTGCATTGCATTTTACGGTCATTGGATTCTGAGTTTATGAAAGCTTTGATTGTGATCGCTCTTTCATTTCAGGAGCCATCTAAAATCACCATGGTCTCGTAGGAAAAGAAAACATGCCCTTACGCCTCGACAATGGAGAAGTTTGTTTTCACCAGAGGGGAAACTTCGTGATGGTGGAATAAAGTTCTTGAAAAAAGTTCGAAGTGGAGTGAGTAATCATTGCACTTGCTATCTTATTCTGTTATGTTGATGTTTGTAGTTTACCTCTTCTATTTATTGATGTAGGGGGTTGATCCAAGTATTAGAGCAGAGGTTTGGCCTTTCCTTCTTGGAGTGTAAGCTTCCTTAACGATGTTTTACTAAAGAAAAGGGTGTGGCTGTGCATCTGTTTGTAGATCCTTGCGTCACTTTTAAACTCTACAAAATGTTACTGTTCTTAGATGGCACATTGTAAATTTTCTGCACTTCTCTAATGCTGTTCTACTTTGGAATCTTCAGTGGTGGATATCTAATATGATCTGTCATGTCTTTGTTACTTAAAGAGCTTCCGCTTCCATTTTGTTAATCTCTGTTTTTCTATCTGAAACCATTTCAATTTTTCAATGCTACATACGAAATTGTATACACCGAGTTTTTACATATCTCAAGAATCAGGTTTATTTCTTTTTAGTGAGAGCTTTTATTTCAATCTCTATGAGTTCTTCACATAGTTTGCTCCAAAATATTTTGTTATGTCTTTTGTTTGAATACCTTATTTGATGACATTTACTTTCATCCTTTAACAGCTATGACTTGAAGAGTTCCAAAGAAGAAAGAGAAAATATAAGAACCCAGAAAAGGTACCCTTGCACGGTTCATCTTCAAAATTCTAAGCGGTTGATTGGCAATTGTTGATTTATTCTCCATATGTAGCTCCTGGTTTCTATACTTGGCATTATGTTATCATGATTCTTCTTTGACAATCTGTGGATGTAGAAAGGAATATGAAAAACTCCGTAGACAATGTCGGCTGTTGCTCAGGTGCAGCAATAATAGCTTTAAGTTGAATGATATTGTCGGAACAGGCTGTGATGGGGACAACGGCAACATTGTCCAGGACACAGACTCTTGTTATGAAGATGTCGTAAGTGCGAGGGACTCACTTTCCAGTGAAGAAAACAGTGTAGATAGTGGCGACTCTGATGATCCCTCTAATATACTGATGGAAGGTTATGATAGTCCAAGGCAAGAAACAAATGTTGATGCTTCTGCAACAAACACTGACTCTCCTGACTCAGATTCCTCTGAGGACCCTGATGCCATTGAGGCTTCCTCATCCTCAGATAACAGGGAAGAGGAAGCTTCTGATCTACCTTCCAATGACAATACGACTCTTTCGGTTACAGAATTAAACTCAAACCAGCACACTGCCACCGAGAATTATGCCACATGGCAGCGGATCATTCGTGTTGATGCAGTGCGAGCCAACTGTGAGTGGATACCTTACTGCCAAACCCAAGGTGTGATATCAGAGTGTAGAGCACGCCGGTCTGCTGAGGCTGTTGGGCTTAAAGACTATGATCACCTGGAACCCTGCAGAATTTTTCATGCTGCACGATTAGTTGCTATTCTTGAAGCCTATGCACTCTATGATCCTGAAATTGGTTATTGCCAGGGAATGAGTGATCTACTTTCTCCCATAATCGCTGTGATTACCGAGGATCATGAGGCATTCTGGTGTTTTGTGGGTTTCATGAAAAAGGCCAGGCATAATTTCAGACTTGATGAGGTGGGGATTCGAAGACAACTTAGTATTGTTTCAAGGATTATCAAATGCAAGGACTCTCACCTGTATAGGCACTTGGAGAAGCTTCAAGCTGAGGATTGTTTTTTCGTTTACAGGATGGTGGTTGTCCTATTTAGGAGGGAATTAACATTCGAGCAGACTCTTATCCTGTGGGAGGTGGTGTGGGCAGATCAAGCAGCGATAAGGGCTGGCATTGGAAAATCTGCGTGGAGCAGAATAAGACAGCGAGCACCACCAACAGATGATTTATTGCTCTATGCTATTGCAGCTTCAGTATTGCAGAGGCGGAAATTGATTATAGAGAAGTATAATAGCATGGATGAGATTTTGAGGGAATGCAATAGCATGGCAGGGCATCTTGATGTGTGGAAGCTCCTTGACCATGCACATGATTTGGTGGTGACCCTGCATGACAAGATAGAGACATCTTTATAATGGGGTATTTCTTAGCTTGAACTAGAACTTGAGATGGCATTTCTTTCCAGTTATTCCTTTTGTTGTTCACTTTCAGAGCCAAGTTGCAAGTGGCAGTGGGATGCTACGAAAGATCTTATTAGGTTCATCTGCATTTCATTGCTATGGAAAATGATTTGCAGAATCACATTGCACTGCAATGAACAGGTGAGTTCCGCACAATTGATCAGTGTATCATAGTTGAGGAATATTTAACATAATTTGATTAGAAAATTACAAATTTTTTCGGCCCGGCCAGAATGCTCAATGCAATGAACCGCTTGTAACTTAGCTGATAACATATTACCAAAAGTTTGTCTTGAATACTGATGGTCTGATTCCATCTTTCTTATGTTAAATGGAAAATCTCTATGGACCTCACTAACAGTAGGTATTCATTACTTTCTGATGTACCTGAAAAGAAGAAACGTGATTTTGATACAGCAAGGAAGCAAATGCACTTGTCAGGTCGGTGCTTCTTAAGCCGGTCAGGCTTCTAAAAGAAACAGAAACCCTATCCTTGTGGCTGTATGGATGTTATTCATAATTAACTCACATGGATAAGCCACATGCATAGGGACAAGGAGTAGACAAACAAATCCTAACAAAAATATAGTTGAAACGGAAACCCAATATTCAATTCTGGATATAAGTTTACTGATATTAAAATAAACCATTATTTTATTTTTTTCATCTAAATCAAAATCTAAACCCCGGGTTCAAACACTAAGCTCGATGCTAATTTACCCTAGTGTTGATGTTCTTTTAGTAAATTATACTGCTAAAATAACCTTGTTGACGTTTAGACCTGGGGACGCTAATTCTGTTTGTTCAAAATACTAAATTAGTTAATAAGATTTAATTGCATATAACAAACTTGGTTGCAAATTATTTACGAAAAAGGGTTACAGATCCTTATAAGATAATCATCATAAAACTGTTATTACTTATCACCCTAATGTTAACTGTCGCAATTAAGCAAACCTTGGATGATTACCAAAGATTGACTCTTTTCAGTCATTCGATAAAGGTTTTAGCTCCTTCAACGTTACGCCGAAGCCCTGAGAAGATGGAGTAACCCTGTCAGTGAGCCACCACTCGTTAATATCTCGAAGAAAAGTCGTACGCCGTATCCATATTTGCTCGAAGCTATATGATCTCTTATTTTATTTGAGTAATGCCTATTTCCATTTCGGTTAAAAGGAAATAAAAATGGGAATTAAGTGACTGTTTGCTGTTTTTTTATAGAAATTTTAATGGTAATATATTATCAAAGTTGGAAAACTATATTACAAGGAGAAAAAACCGACAGAACTACATCATACTATACTACTATGAGCATTATATCCAAACCACATTACACCCCCTACAGTAGCCAAATCGCTCTGAGTTCCGGTCTAAGAGTGTCAATTTTTCCTTTGGCAATGAACACTTCTCTAATCAAATTAACAATTGTAGCAGTAAGCTCATTGCTATGTTGCTCAACCTCCCGATAAATGCGACGGTTCCTTTCCCTCCATTTATAGTAAAATCACCATCTGGAAAGATGTGAGAAAAATGAGACTATCTTTCAGCCTAGGCTTAGATAATCGGATAGCCTCATGTACAACCTCTACCCATTCATATGAAAGAGGCTGAGCATCTAACAATTGCAAGATTCTATTCCATACCACCTTAGTATAAGAACAAGCAAAAAACAAGTGATCGCGACTTTTATTTTCCAGTTTACACAATACAAATATGGGATCAAAATGGCCAAACCAACGATCTTTAGTGCTCAACCCGTTTTTAATGGCAACCCACAAAAAAATAGTCGATTTAGGGCTGAGTACCTGTTTCCGGACCAATTCAGCCCAAGGTACTATATCATGTATACCCCTCACAATCCCATGTGCTGATTTATTTGAATACTCCCCTCCATTATTGGCCAACCACACCCATTTATCTGGCTGTGAGCAAAAAGGTAATCCACCTGTATATAGAGCAAGTGCATGACCATATCGACATTCCAATAATCTGGTCCTCTCCCTATTTATCCATGCAACTGTAGCATCCAGAGGGATTCGGTTCCTAAGGGCCGATAAATCAGTGCGACACCATAAGGGACTATCTTCATGCCAATTATCAAACCAGAAATTTGTTTCCTCCCCATTCCCCACCCGTCTCTTCATTAAAGGATAAATCAAGTCACGGAGTTGTACAAGCTTTTAAACAACCAAGAGTATTCATACCTCATTGGAAGATGCCAAAAACTTTGCCCGTGTAAAATATAAATGTGCACCCACTTGACCCAAATCGCTTCTTTATCTTCAAATAGTCGCCATATTCGCTTCATAAGTAAGACGCGTTGCATTTGCTTGATCGAGATTATTCCTAAACTACCATGTTTTTTTGGCACGACAATATCACTGCATTTGATTTTTGCGCCTTTGCAACGATCAGGTTTTCCGAACCATAAGAAGGATTATATTATCCTCTTCAATTCTTTGATAACCCGCTTAGGAAGCACCACATGAGCAGCCCAATGAATATGCATGCTATTTAAAACTGAGACAATGAAAGTAACTCTAACAGCTAGGGATAAAAATCTATTCTGCCAAGCATTAATTCGAGCTTTTAATTTATCCAACATAGGTAAAAAATCAAAATATTTAAGTTTACCTGGAGTGATCGGTATTCCCAAATAACTGAACGGTGCTTGTTAGAGTTGTAACCCCACCAATCGAGTAATTCACTCCGTATTACGAACATAAGAGGACACGAAAATGCCACTCTTCTGAACATTCATTCTCATCCTAGACCATTGAGCAAAAACATGCAATAAATTCATCATCATACTTAGCACATGGGGATCAGCCATACATAGTAAAAACACATCATCCGCATATAACAAATGTGTCAACCTCAGCTCACGACATCTATAATGAAATTGAAACAAGCCATTACATGCCACCATACAACTGAGTAGTCTTGAGAGGCCTTCCATAGCCAAAGTGAAGAGATAAGGGGATAGAAGATCCCCTTGCCGAACACCTCGATTAATAGTAAACGGTTTGGTCGGAATCCCGTTAAGTAGGACACTCAAAGAAGGAGATGTTATAATTTTTTATTTTTTAGCTTCTAATTTTGTTTGCTGTTATTTCCTTTTTCTATTATAATTTTTTATTTTTTAGCTTCTAATTTTGTTTGTTTTGTTCACAAAATAAAATTTTATTTAATTAAATTTTATTATAAAAATTAAAACAAAAACTAGTTTGATCTTAATATCCTGTTTTTCAGTTTTATTTTATTATAATATTAAATATTCATATTAAACTTTAATTTAATTTATTTTTAATATATCAAATTATATTCTTAAATTCACTAATGCTCATAATTATAAGAAATAAAAATATGAATAATTAATATAAATAAAAATTTTACGTAATAAAATTCAAATAAAATATCAAAATTATAATAATTCATTCCATAAATCTTTTATTTCAAATTCACGCCAACAACATAAAAAATACGATTAGAATTATATGCAATAATAGAAGAAATTTGTTCTCTTTAGATCCATCAAAATGCCAACTACCAATTATCAACATTCTTTAGATGTGGCAATACGACTCCTGTAAATCACCACATTAATCAAGATTTTGAGCATTTCATTCCATGATCTTCCTAAATCACTCCTCTTAAATAATTCTCTCTGATTAGTCCATGTTTTTCAGCTTGATCATCACGAAAGTATAAATGGTTTGTTCTCTACAAGCTTTATGCTTGTTTTTGGGTCTACAAAAAGAAGTCTGCATATATCATTTGCACATTGGTTATTCTCCTTCCTTTCTTGGATGATTTCATTTACTACATTTGTGAGGGATGACTTCAAAAGCTTCAGCAACATCCTCACGGTACAAGTAATTCCTCACATTAGAACCATCCCTATAAATGGGAAGAGGATGCCATTTTCTAGGTAAATAGTATAACCTGACATATGTCGTGATGAGCATCTCAGCACCGTGACTTGCAACATATTTCACATCTTTCAAAAGTTAACTTGGAGTTTCAATAACATATTGTATTTACATTTACCAATGCCCTAGCCCCTAAATTTTTCTTCAAACCAACAAGCTATATCAAATCCAAACTATAGCATAATAAATAGGAAACCAAGTCATAATTCATGAAACATTAGAATAAAAATGGATATATCATTTGGTTGACCAATGACCCAACATAATTGGTATTAGGCATCTAAACAACACCTTGCTCTGTTTCAGCCCTAGTGGATAATATATGTATTAAAACCTACATCATATCCCCAATGTCTGAGTTTAACTGATTACGAATATCATATGAATTTAAAATTCTTGAACTTGTTTTCTCTTAACGAACTAGTAAATCATTGAGTTAAACTAATTTCCTTGTATAGGAAATTATAAAAAATCTTCTCCTAAATGACCCAATGAAATATTTCCACAATTGTCAACTTGGATGCCTACTTTCTAGCCAAAACAAGAGAAATGTATAGGCTTGTGATAGTAATTAATAGTTCTCCACATTTAACTTTGTCACGTCTGAAAAAAAATTGGATTAAGTTAAATAGTACCAAGAGATGTGTCAAACTATACCCAAATCTTAACCATTTCATGCAAAGGAGAATTAACTCCACCATTACATGAATTGACAATAAAAGGATAGAAGAATTAGCCTCATCACTATACGATGGCAAGCACAACACAAGGTGATACTACATGGTCCATGCTTTCAACTTTATCATCATCCGATAGACTCGTTTAAGTGATGTTGAAACAAAATAATGACCATTACCCTCGACAAGCAAAGCCTACGATGGGTAATGATGAAGCTAATTAATTATGAATTTAGAGTTTGAGATTTAAGTTTTTTTTTTCAATCATTCAACAAGTAGAAAGAATTAAGAGAGATAAATGAGCGTATCATACACAAACACAAACACCTACACCCACAAACACAGACATACACACCCATACCATACACAAACACATACACACACACCCATACAAAGCTGCACACGCGCACACATACACATACAAAGTAGTTGTTTTTTTTATTATCAACTCAGTTTACACAAAATTTTTACTTAATAACTATTTTATTCATTGATGATTAGCAATTTGGGCTTTTACAATTGTATCATTTTTATTAATTAAAAGTCTTATGATAAATGATGTGGTCTCTTCTCTTCTTTTTTAATTTTTCAACTCTTTCTTCATATCTCTAAACGATTACGCTTCTTTTATCTTCTTCTTCAGCTCCCTTATCATTTTCTTCTTCTTCCTCCTCTGTTTGATCCCTATTTATGCTCTTAACAATTCACTGTTTCTTGATAATCCTGTCCACAAGGGAGACATTAGGAAATCACTATTATATATCATAGAGATAATCCCAATAAAGATTGTTAGCTTTCACCGAAGGCCATTATACTAAAATTTGAACATTAGGTTTATTGTGACAGTTAATTAATCGCCTATCCAACATAAGCAATAATATACAGAGAGTGAAATATGTTGAAGGAGGAATGAGTAAAGACACTGACATGTTATCCAAAATTATCATGTTATCCAAAATTATTTTCTTCATTTGAGAAATATAGAAAGTATGATGAATTTTATTGTTAGATGGAAGTTCTGATTGATATGTTACTACACCAATATGTTTCAAAACCTTGAAAGGACTAAAGAATAAATGAGCTAACTTTTGAGACAACCTATGTTGTACATTCTACTACCTATAAGGTCATAATTTGAGTGAACAAAGTCACTAACTTGGAATTCTTTCTCCATATGATGGAAATCTATAATCTGTTTCATATGATATTGAGCATATTGCATATGAAATTGCAATACTCAGACCATAGCTTCCCTCTCCTTCAAAATCTGATCCACTAACGGAACATAAGATTCTTATACCAAATATGGTATATACAATGGAGGGGAAAATCATATATTTCTTCTAATGGTGTAAGACAGATGGTCGAATGGAAAGTATCTTTATACCGTCATTCTGCTAACGACAACCATTTACCCTACTGATTAGGGCAATTTAAGGTTACGTATCAATTATATGTCTCCAATGTATGGCTAAGTACCTCTGTCTCCCCATCCATCTGAGGATTGTAAGCAATTGAGAATTGTAAGTCTACACCCAACATACGAAAAAGTTCTTTCCAAATGAACTTCTGAATATTACATCTTGGTCATTTACAATTGTCTTTGGAATACCATGAAGGTTGAATATTCCTTCCATAAATGTTCTAGCTACCTTTGCTAACCTGTATGGGTGACAAAGTGGAATGAAGTGTACATACTTACTCAATTTGTCCACTATTGAAAATATGACTGAATACCTTTTGGTTGTGATAAGCCTTCTACAAAATCCACACTAATATCTATCCACATGGCTAGTTGTAATAAGTCGTAAGTAGTTGTTGGTTCATATTTCAATTTCTGGTAAACTTCACATTTTCTGAAAAAGTCATAAATATATCTATGTAATTTTATTCAAAAGAAATATATACCCAATTTCTAATAGGTTACTCACCACCTAGAATGATATCCATAAGCTTAAGAATGGAATAATTCGATGAGGTTTTAGCTTAAAGCTACGAAATTGCTTTTCCATCTTAATTGTTCATTATTCCATATATAGGTAGAGCCATTTTATTCACCATTACTGAATTAATGAATCATCCTTTGAACTGCATCATCCTCTCTCCATTTCTGTTTTATTTCTTAAAGTAGATATGTCTGTGTCTAAGAAACTAATAAAGTGAATAACTTAGAGCTAGTGACACGTGATAACAAATCAACTATGGAATTATCACTACCCTTTTATAGTGAATAAAGAAATCAAATCGAATAATCTTAGGAAGCCAAGTCTATTATAAAGGGTAGTTATCTTTGATCCATGAAATACTTTTAAGTTGTGGTAACCTATTTGGATCACAAAATACCTCCGTATTAAGTAGTATGACCATTTCTTAATGTCCATAACTAATGTTAGGAATTCCTTCTCATAAACCTATATGTGTTTATAGCAATCTAATAGCATTTTACTAATCTATGGTATAGGATGAACCTCTTGCATAATTATTGCACTAACTCCTTCTCCATAACTGTTAGCTTCCAAAATAAAATGATTAGTGAAATTTGGTAGAGCCAATACTAGAGCTGATGTTAATGTAACCTTTTAGAGCTAAAAAAAAAAAGAATGATTGCCTCCTTATTAAAAAAAAAAGCATTCATTTTTAGTAAATCGGTTAGTGGCTTACTTAATTATTCATAACCTCTAATATTATCCATGTAATCCAAAGAATCCTTTAATTATTTAATAGTTTTCTTGCTGTAAATGTTCTAAATACTGATCAAATCATTTGCTATAAACAATTATATCACCAAATTCAAGTACAAAATTCCTCGAGCAAGCAAGCCTTGAATATATGGTTCGTCAGAATTTGGAATGTTTTAGGAGCATTTGTTAATCCAGAATGCATTACCAATAATTAATAATGGCCTTCATGCATCTTGAATGTGGTCTTGTATGCATCTTCCTTATGGGCCCTAACTTAAAGATAAACTACTCATGGATCTAGCTGGGAAAACTATCTTTTACTATTCAATTTATCAAACATTTCCTCCACTAGTAGAATAGGAAATTTATCCTTAATAATATTCTATAATACAAACAAAATCACTATGTTCCATCTTTTTTCTTCTATAATACAAACAAAATCACTATGTTCCATCTTTTTTCTTAATCTATATGACAGATGCTAAGAATGGGCTCACACTCTTTTGTATATTTCCTTATTTTGGAAATTCCTCCATTAATCCTCTGCAACTCCTTTTTGTAATCTTTATACCTGTAAGGCTTGAGGTTAATGGCCTTTTCTCCCATTGAAAAGAATCCTATGGTCGTGTAATCTCTTTGGGGGAATAGATCAAATACATCTCCATAACTTGGGAGTAATTTTTGTAATTTGTCATTGCATTTCTTTGATGAACCATCCTTTTTTAACTCCACAAAAGTATAACAACATTCCATTTATAATTGCTCTAACTTTTCTGCATTCTTAACTTAGAAGCTATCAAGAAATAGGTTAAAAGCTCAAATTCGGGCTTAACCTTTTTGAGTTTGATCAGTTTGGGACTTAAACTCGTAACTTGCTTAAAGAAGGTTTAAAATTTCACGAGTCTGCTCAATTTGAGACTTTTCTGGACAAAAATTAGGGTTTGTTTTACACGCGCCGTTACAATGTACAACGTGGCACCGTTATTATATTTTTTAAATGCCATGTTTAAAAGAGTAAAAGCTGGCGTGGTTTTAAGTTTTAACCCTAAATTTCGTAAATTTAGTAAAGTAAAAAAAGAGAAACCCTAAATTCACTAAAAGTAAAAGTTATAGAAAACCTTAAATTCCCACCTTCTTCTCTCTTTTACGCATCTTCACCGTTGGCCAATCCGCACTCCAATCTTTGTGCAAAGGTTATCTTGCTTGGCTCACGCATCAAAACTATCACCCGATCTGCACTTCTTCCTTCGTTGAAGGGGTTGTCTTGCCTGGTTGATGCATCTTCACCATCTCCCAATCCACGCTCCAGTCTTCATTGAAGGGTTGGCTTTGCCTGGTTCACGCATCATCTCTTGAAAATAAGGTAAGTACTAGAATTAAGTATTAGCCATTAGACTTAAGAGCAGTAAAACATTTGATTATGGAAGTCTGAGATTAGAGCAATCTGAGGAAGATAATATGAATGAGATGGGCAGAAGCAAACTGGTATTAATTTCATCTTCAACCGAAAATGGTCAGGAGCATTCACCTTGAACCTTTGTCAAACCCTAGAAGCTACCCATTCTGTAACCTCAGATGCTAAAGGAAATAATAGAAAACTTCAAGTACGAAATATTTATAAAATGTTGCATATTAATATACCCTTCATATATCAAGTTTTCGAAGAAGATTATCTCTAAAAAAAAACTTGAGGATTATGCTATGGTTCCTTTAACCAAGGAGTGTAAAGTAACTTGTATAACCAATTACCTGTAAAGATAAAGGATCTTGGGAGAAATTTTACGAATACCGTACCGGACTTGGTATCAGATTGGCTCCTGATATGATACTGTACCGGTACCGATCAATATCGGATACCGTTTCGGAAAATTTTTTAAATTTATGAAATAGTCCCTAAATTTTTTAAAAAAATTGCTAAATAGTCCATTGTTATATTGTATATTTTTAACCCTGTCTCTACAAATCAAAATAATAAATAATAATCACAATTAATATGAAATAACAATAATTTTCAGATATTTCACATATAAATGATAACCACAATTTATATGAAAAAGATAATCATTATTAAAAATATAAAATTAAGAACAATATACAGTATTTAAAATATTATAATTTTAATTTTCACTATATAATAAATAATAATTACATCAAAACATCTAATAAAAAGAATAATAAATATTCTTAACTATAAAATTATTATAATTTACAATAAGAGCTCGTAATAAGGAAACAACTAAGTAGATGAGAGTTTAAAATTTTAAAAATTTTGATTTTTTTGGAAAATTAAAATTTAAAAATTTTGCAATTTAATCTCTATATTTTTTAATTTTTTCGGTATTGGCTAGAATTTGGCCCGTATTTATAATACCGACCAGTACCGATCAGTATTTAAACTCGGTACTAAAATTAATATTTCAGTACTATTTTTCAACCAGTACGGTACGTACCGTCCGGTACCGGCCAATACGGTACGGAATTCATATAAATGATATCAAGGCAATGCTAAAGTTATGTAATGTTTAATTATATTATAAACAACATAAAAACATATATTTTTTATAATTTCATTTAAGTTAAAACCAAAACCAATTGTACAAACTCTAATATATACATTTAAGAAAGTTCGAATGAAACATAGAGAAAGTTGGTTTCTCGTTTAATTTTATTTTGTGATTTTTTCAAATAAATGCTAAATTATGTTTAGTTATTAATATTAATACATAGTTATATTATTATTAATAAATAATTTAATATTATATAAAATTTAGAGAGAAATTATTCTATAAATTAATTAAGGGAATAAATTTATTCTAATATCTTATACAATATTATTAATAAATAATAATTATTTTATTAAAATAAATAATTAAATATTTATTTATAAATTGATATTTATTTGTTAATACATATTTAATCATTAAAACCTATTTTATTTGAATTTATGTATTCTCATATATCATTATTGATGAAACAGATTATGACAAAATTAAAAAATAAAAATATTTTTTGATTTTTATAAATTATAAAATTAAAATTAAAAAACAAAAATCAAATTAAAACAGAAAATAAAAGATCACAAATTAAAACAAACAGAACCAACATAAGCCGCGTCTTTTTCGGAAGACTTCTAGTTTAAGCACCTATTTAGATAGGCCTTTGGGAAGTCAATAAATTATTTTGTCCACCACAAAAGCCTTTTTTAAAGAAAAATGAGTGTTCAGTTGCAGAATAAAAAAGTACTTTTTTAATAGATATGACTTCTTTGGCAGCCAAAATAAAGCTTTTTAATAAGCCTAAATTTGGGGCTTTTAAAAAAGCCTCTTAAATGACCTTTTTTGGTAGATTTTTCATATTAATTAATAAGCCTATGTTTTAGTCACTTTTGTCCTTATTATTTACACATAATTCTCATAATACCCACAAACTACCCATCTACTCCTACACGTGTATAATCATCCAGAAAATCCCTATCTTGCAAAGCTCTCATAACCGATGCCTCCATAGTCACGATCCACCACCAACTTCTCTCACAAATCGACGCAGCGAGCCACCACCGACGGCCACCGAGTTGTCTGCCAGCAAGTTTTCTTTTCTTTTCCTTTTTTATTTTTCTTTTTCCTTTTATTAATAGCTTTTTTTGGAATTTAATAAAAAACATGGCAGATCTTTTATTAATAGCTTTTCATATCTCTAAAACTGATTTTCTTTTTTTCGGTCTGAGAATTAATCGAAGCTCTCTAGCCTTCTCTCCCTCTAAATAATTTCATGAGTCACACATTGAGGTATTTTTATTCTTTTGCATAATTATTTTGGCGATAATGTATAAGCATTGAGCATTAATATAGGTTTTTTGTTTAATTTTGTGCTTTCATTTTCGTTCTCTTCGGTTGATTTTATCTGTAGGTTTTTGTATAATCATTTATTTGTTTTCAATTTTTTAATTCAAATTTTGTCCTTTTTTTTCTCATTACGTGTTTGATTTTTGTATCCTTGGAGCTAGTTTTGATTTTGTGTGATATGATTCTTGTTCCATCCAAAATATAATAAAATTTTAAAAATAAAAAATCTCTAAAAGAGAAAGAAATATATTAGCATTAGATCTACTAATTATTGCCTCAAGTGCTCCATTAAAAAAATTTGACAAAGTTAAGAAGAAATAATGTGAATAAATTTTGATTATTTTATTTTTGTTGGATTAATTGTTATCTGTAGGGTGTTTTGTTTCATTGTCAAATTTTAATCCTCAAAAGCTATTTGTCTATATGCCATGCCTATCATGCTTTTGCCTGTGTCATTCTTGTTATGCTTTTATATTTTCTTATACTTGCTAAATTCATTATTTTATGCAGTGGGGTTTTTGCTTTCTAGATCATATGTTGTCGATAGCTATTAGTATTTTTTTAACGAGGTGAAAACGTATCTTGTTATTGCAATGAAATGGTGAATCAATTTCCTTTTGTTAATATTATACTTTTTATTAGAAAATCCCAAATCCAAGTCAAGAAATTGAAGGTGGGGATAAATTGAAAAAAAGGGTTAAAGCGGAATGGAATGATAGAACTCTAGAAACTGTAATTAAAATTTTTGTGGAAGAGACATTAGCTAGAAATCGACCAAATGGCCACTTTACCAAGATTTGATGGAAAAATATAGTTTCAATGTTTGCTCATGAAACTAAAAAGAATCATGAATTCAAACAATTTAAGAATAAATGGGATGGATTAAAAAATGATTGACAACTTTGGACAAATTTAGTAGGTAAGGAAACTGGACTAGGATGAGATCCTATTAATCAAACTGTTGATGCAAGTGACGAATGGTAGGAAAAGAAATTGAAGGTAAGCATTTAAGCTTTAGATTTATAATTTTCTAATGTTACTTGATTGTTTAATAACTTAAACAATATTATTGTAAAAAATTCCCGAGGCTGCCAAATTCCGAACTAAGGTTTGAAACATATTGAATAGCTGAACATTTTATTTAAAGATATTGCAGCTACAGGAGAAGCAGCTTGGCCACCTTCTTCAGGTTTTGTACCAAATGATGCTTATGTGTCGTCTAGAGAAAGCCTAGTTGATATTGATCTTGATGATAACTTTTTGGAAGACTTTACTGTCAATGAAGAAATTGAAAATATTAATAATGAGATTGGTTCATCAACTCCAACTCTAGGAATTTCTACACAATGAAAGGGGAAAAAAGAAAGAAACGTGATAGTAAAATAGGGGCAATATAAAAGTCATGTAAACATTTGGACCATACATGTGATATAGTAGATAGTAGAACTTCTACACAATGAACCTAGTTGTAGCATTTCTTGGGTGATGGACATCAAAATATGAATGAAATAGAAAGGGGAGGTGAACTGTTTATTTTAGCTACCAAATTGTTTTTGAAGAAAGAAAATAGAGAGATGTTTGTTGCGCGAATGGCTTAAGCAAATGAAATGATTTTGATGTTTTAATGAATTAGACATGTATTTGGTTACTAATATTTGACTACTTGTAATGTGTTGTATTGGAATTCGCTACTTGTAATGTGTTATATTGGATTTTTATTTGGTTAATTTTGTTGTAATGAATTAAATTGTAATTTATTATTATCGTGTTATGATTATTGCTATATTACCTTGTTATACAATAAGCTTATTATTATTTTTTTTGATACAGATGTCATCTTCTGATAATGATCATGAGTATAATGAAGAGATTGAAGAAGAAATTTTGCATATGGTTCAAACCAGAGTGACACTAACCATAGACCATTTTATTAAATATTATATTAAAAACCATGTAGAACATCCCGTTGCACTGGATGGATATTTGTACTGGAAATACTAAATGACTATAGAGATAGATGTCATCAACAATTAGAAAGGAAAATGATGTTTTTTTATCAAATTATGTAAATTGTTGAATGAGTCATATAGATTAAAGAAAGGTACATAAGTAACAATAGAAGAGGCTGTAGCTATGTTTTTGATCACTTTAGGTCATGGACTTTGTAATATAATGGTTCAAGAAAGATTTCAACATTTTAGTGAAACAATTTCTAGATTGTTTGAAATAGTATTAGAGGTCGTTTCGTGTATGTCGATTGATTTCATAAAACCAAAAGATCCTAATTTTAGAGAAATTCCAGGCAAAATTAAAGATGATAGAAAGTATTGGCCTTATTTTAAAGATTGCATTAGAGCAATTGATGGAACACATACACCAGTTGTAGTTCTAAGGTCCGATCAAATAAAATATATTGGTAGAAAAGGCATTCCTACACAAAATGTAACGGTTGCATATGATTTTCATATCTCCTATACTTTTGCTTGGGCTGGTTGGGAAGGCACAGCACATGATGCTCCAATTTTTATGGAGGCTCTACTTAATGATAGATTACATTTCCCTCATCTACCTAGAGGTTTGTGAATTAAAACTTTATACATTTTTTATTTTAATTTATTTATTCTTAATAATTCACTACTTCTTTATTTATTTTTTTAATTTGGAATGTAGGAAAATATTATTTGGTAGATGTAGAATATCCTCATTAGGACTATACAAAGGTGAGATGTAACACCCCATTATCCTAGGGTACGTACCGGGACGCCTGTAGGTCATTCCGACACATATCCTAAGATAAGGGAGCGCTACGTGCAATCACTACAGAACTCCAC
>JAOTAY010000189.1:11583692-11601572 GCA_025629805.1 Erythroxylum baracoense
TATTTCTTAACCAATTCTATACATTTTATTATTATCAAAACATAGAAGGATTTAATTTGTCAACCACCATTGGTCCATCACACCAAAAGATCCTTAAATCCGTGACCTTAAAACTATTTTTAACATAAAACTTATGAAACAAACATCAAATCATGCAAAAAATATACTCAAATAATGCCAAACATTTTTAAATCTATTAAACTGAAATAAGAACACTTAAATCATTGGGGTACCTCCTAATAAGCACTTTTTATAAGTATTTTAGCCAGAATAATCCTTATTTAAGTACTTCACCCATATGACTCCTTTGAAGTTTTGATTATACTCTCCTTCAATCTTTCAATCTCCTCAAGGTTCTTCTTCTTATTCATAAACTTATTAGCTTACAAATTTGATATATGCTCTATTAGAATAGGGTAATCCTCCTCCACTTTTTTTCCTTGCATGATATAGGTATCCAATGGATCATGTGTGATTATTTCCTACATAACATGAAAAACTTCAGTATCAATCATCTCTATATAGAAACAAGTATCATCTTTATAAATAGTATGTCTTATGGATTCGAATATCTTAAATACTACTTTTATCCTAATATTACGGAATCCTCTACATCATCCTCCATATCCATATTTCTAAATCAATAGGAAAGATAAAATTGTCAACCCTAAACAAATCATCTTTTTTAATGCTCTCCTAGGGTACTTAATTTTCCTATCTACTAATTAAATGCTCATCCTAGTTAGTTTAGGTTAACCAAATCCTAATATTTTAAACATATCATATGGTATCAAATTAATACTAGCTCCTAAGTTCGTTAATGCCCTTTTCATTGATAAACTATCAATGTTACAAGTAATAATAAAATTCCTTAGATCTTTACTTTTCTTGGTAGCTTATTTTGCATGATGGAAAAGTACTCCTTACTTAAAGTAATCATCGATAAATCCTTGAACATCTTCTTGTTATAAAGGGGATACTTTAAGTACTTGGCATATTTTGGCATTTATGAAAGAGTTTCAACAAAAGGAATGTTAATATGTATTTTTTAAAATTCTTTAAAACTTGTCAAATGTATCTTCCTTTCTACTTATCTCAAGTTTGCTTAGGTATAGATATTTTAATTTATGCTTTTTGAAAAGTTTCTTCCTCGATTCCTTTTCTTTCTTCTTTTCCTTCTTATCATCCTTTGTTTCTTATGTGACAACCTTTTTCTCTTTAACTTTCAACTCCTTTCCACTCCTACAAGTTACTTCAATCACTTTTTCCCTCGAGTTTGGCTTGACATTGCTAAGCAAAGTACTTAACTATCTTTTAGAGATAAGTTCAGCAAGATGTCAAAAATGTTTTTCCAAGATGTGGATGGAGGCTTATTAATTTTAAAGATGTGCTTTGATACTTTGGAATAGAACTTCATATGCAGTAACAATTTTTTCCACAAGCTACTCATAACTTGACTTCCTTTCCTACTATTGTTATTGCTAAAATCCTACTGAAGGCATTTGTCTTTGTTATACTTGACTATTCTATGCAAAACTATGATGGTTTATTCATGTAGGTATTACTATAAGAATGATTTTAAAGCTAATTCCTTATAAAATCAACATGTTTGGTTGATTATGCCATACTACTAAGTGACTATTATTCATAAATGGTTTGTCCATCACCATAAATGCCAAAACTCATCATTTATGCTACTAAACTCATACTACTGATCTTCTTACTCAAAGCTTCCAACTTTGGCTCTAATTTTTTCATTGCAAAATATTATATATACATGATAATTTTGGATTTATCCTCAGGTTTCCCTTGGTAGTTGTTCATAGCTATATTCTTAATCAACAATTATAATTTTTACGAGTTTTTAAGCAAATGGTACTACTCAAAGATGCACCAATCAACTGATTAGATAGATAACTTACTTTATTATAAAATATTTGTGTTTATAATCCCTAATCAAGTTTATACTGTTAACACTTCCTTAAAACTCCTTCCTTCTTTTTCAAGTTTTATACAATGTCTCACTCTCTAATTATTGAAAGGAGATGTCATTTTTAAGTTTGGATGTTTGTGCAGGAGGAAAATACATAGCTAAAAAATTTTTAGCAAGACCCTTCCAAATGTGACATATCCAAAAGGTGCTGATTTCAATCATGGTTTAGCTCAATTCCTTAATGTAAAAGGGAACAACCTTAACTGAATCTCATTCTTTGAAGCTCCATTAATATTAAAAGTATCAAGATCTAAAAAAAATGGCAATATGTGCATTTAAATCCTCATATAGTAAGCCAAAAAACTACACAAGTTGTTGAAAAATATGAATCATGTTAGGCTTGATCTCAAAAATATTTCCCATCACTTTTGGCTTAGAGATGCTAAATTATGTTCTTACAAACAACGGTTTAACATAATTGTCCATAGTATGTTATCCTCCCTATCCTACTATCGTATTTGTAGTTGTAACATCAAAACTTCTAGGTTTATTTCTCTTAAATTTTAAAATAAACTCGTTTCGATTTTTGGATCTAAATTAAGTATTACTTCAGCACTACTTTTAGTTAACAATGCATTAACTCGTTCAACAAATAAACTTCTTTCGATTTTTGGATCTGAATTAAGTAATAATTCAGAACTACTTTTAGTTAATAATGCCCTTAATAATGCATTAACTCGTTCAACAAATTTCCTTGATATATTTGACTTTAGCTTGGAAGATTCATATAGTCCTATCTCTAACTCTTATTATTTATGTCATTATCTATTCATAGCTATGATTTTCTAATACTTATATATAAATATTAAATTGAATCAAAATTTTAGCATATTTTAATTCAAACATAAGGAAAATCATTAATAATTCATAAGATAACTTAAGTCTTTCATAAAATAAAAAATCAATCTAAACAATAAATTATAAGCCAAGATCTATCTCAATGTAGTTCATAATAAGTATAAGAAAACCAACAACAATAAGAAAGAAAATAAATTAGAAGAACTCTTTCTCATAAAAATCTTGAAGTTTTAAATTAAATCTTGAATTCTTCAATTAATTCTTAATGGAATTCCCTTCTTTTCTCTTTAAGTTGCTTCAATTTTATCTTAAGATACTCTAATTCAAGTTTTTAGCAATTTGTTGCCATATATTCCCAAAAGCTACCCTTTATTCTTACAAAATCCAAAAAAATTCATAATGTCTTAACCAACATAGGTTCAATATGGAATCATATTAGTCTTATGCTCCTTAAAAACTTCAGAAAATCCTCATTTTACATAAAAATGACCTCTTATATGGGCCTTTAACATGAATCCATATTGGATGCATGTTTTGAGCACTCTTTAATCATTACGATGAATATGAATTCATGTTGTGTAACACAAATCTATGTTCACCATGCACATATTTCCTATTTCTCTAACTTAGACCAGATCGCTCTATTTTTACTTAAAATTTTTTGAACTTATTCCTTATTTTGACTCAAATTTTTTTAACTCATTCATTCTTCATTAAGGAGTTATAATAAGGCCTAAAAAATATAAATCATATTAATTACCAAATCCTAAAAATAATCCAAACACATATAAAATGCTCTCAAAGTCATATTAAGAGTCTATTTAGTACTTATTATATCACTAATGATAGACTTAAAGAAAAAATTATTGATCAATGCATATTTGAAGGTCAATGGGAGAAAATATAAATATTTTTTGGTTTATGCGATGATGATATCTTACTTGCTACCAATAACATGGATATGTTGATTAAGATAAAATAATTATTGTTTTTCCATTTTGACACAAAGGATCTTGGTGAAGCATTATATGTTTTTGGTGCTCAAATTCTTCATGATAGTGGCTAATAGTATTCTTAGATTATCTAAAAGCACCTTTATTGTTTATATCTTGAAGAGGAATAAGATACAATTTTGTTATTTTATAAAGATTTCAATTATGAAGGGTGACAATTACTCTAATACCTGATATCCTCATAATGATATTAAGAGAAATCAAATGAAAAATGTCCCTTATGCTTCAATTATTGGCAGCATGATGTATGCTCAATTATGTGCACATCCTAATATTTCCTTTATGATTGGTGTATTTAGTATATTTTGAGTGATGACAGCATGATGTATGCTTAATTTTGTGCACATCATGATATTGCCTTTATGATTAGTGCAATTGCTATATTTTAAGCTATCCTAGATAAAGCTATTAGAAAATGGTTAAGAAAGTCTTAAGGTATATTTAGAGTACCAAGGATCTTATATTGACATATTGATGTACTAACACTCTTAAAGTGGTTAGTTTGAGTAATTCGATTATATAGGAAATGATAAACGCTTAATAGACTATTTTTTATCCCATATTTAGTATATTTTGCTTGATTATTTGGGAGTTTTTATTATTTTTGTTACTTATTTTGTTTTTAGGGTTTCATTAGGTCTCAATTGGCTCTATAGATCAAAAGGAGAAAATTTTCAGTGAAATCAGAAGAATTGAAGCTATTTTAGAGAGATACGCTCTTGTGAAAAAGTACATGCCCATATAAGTAATATACATGGCCATTTAAGGGACCATATAAGTTCTTGTAAGCATGTACAACTTTAAATACATTGTTTCATCCCTATGAAGGTGGACACATCTGTGTAAGTCATATACACGGTTGTGTCCATTGCTCATGTAAGCTCTTGGGAAAGTGTCTATATGTGATTTTGAAATGTTTTTTAAGGACAAGGGCATTTGATTGACCATGTCTACTCTAAAAACCCTAATTTTAGGCTAGAAAAGGTAATTATGAAGGTTAATGAAAGAGAGCAAACATTAGAGCAAAAGTTAAGAGTCAAAGTTAGAGGCAATGTTAAAGTTTGAGATATAATTATGAACATAGAATGAAAAAAACACAAAGATTACTTCAGAAATCCGATAAAAAGCAACTTTCCATCAAAGTTTCAAGGGGATTATAGTAGAGAAGAGGGAATATATATATTATGGATTCTTTTCTTTTTAATTATTCTTCTAAACTTTTGTTGTTTATTTTGTTTTCTATTTTCATTAATTAAATTGGTTTATGTCCCACATATGATGAACCCTAAGTTGAGATGGATATTGTGATTAATTATTTATTTAATTCAATTTGATTGTTGATTCATTACGATTCTATTATGCGTTTTTATTATTAAATTAACATGTTTGGGATATTAGTTCAATGTATGGTTTCATATGATTGAGATTGCGAAATATTTTTATATGAATAGGTCTACCATAATTGGAATGAATTGCCTACAAACTTAGAGATAGGTCAATATAAATCATCTAGATTAAGGTCAAACTTAACAATGAAGTTCATGAATTGAGTAATGCAATCTTAGGGGTTTTTACTAGAAAGAGGTTAGTTGATCAACTAATGATTAGGTGAGTCTTAGAGCAACTGATAAAGTTGCTCCTTATGACCATAAGGTCATAGGTTCAAATCATGAAAACAGTCTGTTTGTAAAAATGCAAAAGGAAGGCCACATATACTATGACCATCCCTAGACCCCGCAAAGCGGGGAGCCTCGTGCATTGGGTACATTGACTTTTTAACTAATGATTATTTGTCAATATTCTAGAGAAAAATATTAACATAAGATAGGAATTTTCTTAGTCCAATGACCAATAATTGAATTGCATGATAAAGAGTTCATACTTAAGAAATTTTTGACGGATACATTACCTAGGTACTAGTTATTTGATATTGATTAATCTTAGTGTTATCTGTGTTTTGGTTTATTATTGTGTTGAAATTCAATTTAGATTAACTTTATGATGATAGGTGGAGCGGTTTAGTAGGAGAGTGTCAAACAGACACTTTCAACTTCTTCAACCATGAAACTAGAGTATGTGGCATATTATAAGGCTATTGTTTATGGAATATGTTATAGAACTTCATTTTAGCATTAAGAGTTATGGACTCTAATGTAAGGTTGTTGAAATTATATTGTAATAGTTTTGCATCTTTCTCTTCTAATACTAAGGCCTTATTTGGTAACCAATAATAAAGAGGTGAGGATCATAACGCAACCATTATTCCCTAATTTTTAATAGTTTGGTTATTGAGAATTGATAAAATAAGGAATGACAAAATTGGAATGAATTATAAATAATCTTGAATTTTTATTCCATGTGGGTATAAACCTGAATCAAATTTTAGGAATAAAAGATAAGAAATTTTTATTCGAATATTATCTTGTTATTATAAAAATATTATCAATATATTGATTTTTATCAAAATATTATCATCAAAATCACATATTACGATCTTTTATATTATTATTATTTAATTATTTTATTTTGTTTCATTGATATTTTTATTCTTATTACAAAAATTATTCATAACTATATAAAAATTAATAATGTTATAAATTATTGAAAATTTTTAATTAATTATTATAAAATACAAAATATTTTAATTAATTATTTACAAAGAAAATCATATAATAACTAAATATGGCTAACGAAATTTCTCATCATTCGTAATATTTGATACCAAATACTATAGTAGAACTATTAATTTTGTTTAATTCATATCAAACATAATTATTAATTTCGTTCTTATTCTATTTCCCACTTTATATTATTATTTTTATTTTTGTATTCCAATTTTTTCATTACTGACACCTAAGAAAATTTTTCATTCTAAATATGGACATTTAAATTCTAGTTTAACGAAAAAAGATCACACGTCTGCGTGTCAGTTCCAGCCTTTTCCATTTCTTGTCCTTTGGTGATGATCTCTTTCAGCGAGTGTGCACAAGCTGCAGTAAAAGGGATGGTTTTAGTAGCCGGGATCGGCGCTGTGGTACAAGAATGTAGGGTTTAGAAATTGAGAGTGGAGAAAAACTGAGAATTTGGACACAGAAATCACATTTCATTCATGCCATAGACATTCGGTTTTGTTGGCATTTGAGCCGAACATTACAGTCCAACGGAAGACGGACTGAACTTGTAACCGAGAGGTACATTAGAGAGCACGCAAGCAACAGCATAACATGAATTCTCGTAACAACCGCTTATTATGATGATCGGGGATCAGGACGCTTTCTGGTGCTTTGTGGGCTTTAAGAGGAAAATTTCAGGCTTGATGACTTGGGGATTCCAAGGCATATAAATATCGTCAAATGCAAAGACTCTCTCAGTTACGGTTTGATCTAATTCTAAAATATGGGACTTAAATTTCACATCAATAAAATACAAAATCGGTGTAAAATTTATAAAGATTTTGAACTCTCCATCCTCATAAGCTAGTTTTTGGAGTTAGTTCTTCTAAAGATTTTATTAATTAGTATCAGAGCTCGGTCTTGGAGTGGTGGCTCACGGAGAAGTGGCCTGCAAGTGCCAATAGTGACTAACATGGTCATGACCAACAAGGACCTTGGAGTGATGGCTCACAGAGTGATGATCTAAAAGTGTCAGCTATGACCAACATGGCCGTGACTAACGAGGACATTAATTCTTATGAGAGGACTAATGTTACAGTTTGATCCAATTGTAGGATATGAGAATTAAATCTCACATCGATTAAATACAAAGTCGGTATGAAATTTATAAAAATTTTAGACCCTTCACCTTTACAAGCTAACTTTTAGAGTTAGTTCTCCTAAAGTTCTTATGTCTCTCTCTCCAGGCTGAGGATTGTATTTTTGTATATAGAAGAAATTCTTGAGGCTTTCAGTCGGTTTGAGGCATGATGATTCTTAATTATTACATTCAAGCTAAAGGGGCTGTGGGATGTTTAGAAAAGGATCCGTCAAGCTTCATCTGGACTTTTTGAATAACCCACAGCGTCAATCATTACAGCACCCTACTTGAGGGAAAGACGTCGGAGTTCCCGTTGTCGTTATGATTCACTAAAAATTGATATTGATAGACTATGTTATACTTCGCCTTTATGCTGCAAATTCGGTATCCTGCCAGCGGAAGTTAATCCTGATTGACCAGGTTAGTTTCAACTTTTTAATACTTTGTCCCAACCTAAAAATGGCAACTTTAAGATGTCAAATTGAAGGTTAGGATGATTCTTTATATTATTGCCTGTCTTTGCTCCAAAAGAGTCAAATGAGCAATAAAAGATTAAGCTTGAAAGATGTGCTACTTCAATAAACTTGCTGGTGCATGCAAACAACAAAGTACAACTAATGTAAAAGCTGGTATGATTCAATTGGATATCGAAACAACCAATTGAAGTGTTCACGTCAACTGTATGATGCAAATTATTCTATGAACTTTGTTTGCACTTATTTGTCCCCCCCCTAAAAATGAAGGGTAACCAAAGATTGCCACAAATTATACTGCACTGAAATTAAAAAAGGAAACTTGTGGAAAGTATGCCCATTTATCATCCAACAAAAGCAAACACTGTGCTATCACCAAATATAAATGAACCCATGAACCGAATTTTGGGGCAGACTTGCTGAGAAACTAACATTTAATGAACTGGAGTCCACAATTAACTTCTACTGGGGAAACCTCCGCATGTTATTTCAGCCTAGTCCTTCTTGGTGAAATGTCGTACCCCAAAGGCCAACCCAAGTATCAAGAGGGGCACGAGAAACTGTAAAATCTTAATCACAAATTCAGGGGTCTTATCGTGATTGTAAGAAGGTTGCTGCGGTGGAAGGTAGATTCGTTTTGCTGGGACAGTCGATGCATCTATCTCACCAATCAAGTATTTTGCCATCATATCTCTAGCAGAATCACTGTGGCCAACATCTTCAAAATCATTTGTCGCATCTTTCCCTGTAAAAGCAAAGACAAGCAATCATACTGTTCTCCAAAATGGTTGGAATACAAGCATGTTCTATTGTATAAAGCTTTCCGAGGATTCATGAGAGGTATCATTATAATCTTACCAGTTGCGGATAATAGAACTTCATCTCCTCCAGGGTGATCATCCATGAAAGGGGTGACATCATATACCTGTATTTGTGGATGAAAAATTTACACATAAATTGAAGTCATGAACGTACGAATAGCTATCTCATGTTCCAATGCCGTTATTTCAGATAGTTACAAAATAAGGAAATGGACAAAGTTCACACATTCACCTCAAGAATATTTGCACTTCCCTGTAATAAGTGGAAAAAGAAAACATTGGCACCAATTCACAACTATGATGCATATAATGACCATAAAACAATGAATGCAAAGTTACTAGTATTGAGTTGAAAGAGTCTAACAACCAGTTTGCTAACAAACATTCTATGATGTTTTGGGAAATCCTTCTATATATCAGACCCAATGGGTTAATAGAAAGTAGCTTTTATGTTATCATGCATTGTTCTGTTTTTTATTCTTATGTTTTTGCCAACTCTAGACAGAAGAACTACATGGTCACAGCATGAAGTCATGGAAAAACAACACCACATAACAGAACATAGACGATTAAACCAAAATTCCTCATGTATCTCATCTGATCAGAACGTTAGCAAGCAGCTAGAAGATGCATATGAATAGGATTCTTACTAGAAGATAGATAAAATTTAAGGCAAACATTCTAAAAGTATTACTCATGAAGAGAACAATGGCTGAAAACTTCCATTCTAGTCAGTCATATATGCGTGTGTTTAGAAAGGATTTTGGACTTCAATTCATGACTGATTATTCTGTTATAAGAGGGGCACACCTATTAATATGTTTAAACATGTAAAATTATTCTGTTGTGGTGATGATGGCAGGCAGGTGATTTAAATTGACATTCTAAAAGTATACAGGAACAAGAAGCACCATCTGATAGAAGAATTCAATCCGGCTTTATACTTCACAAAGATGGAACAAGCTAAACTGCAACATCAAATTTGCATGCCCAAAGCAACTGCTTTCTTCATTGTACAACAGAATAAATTCCCCTCAAACTTCAACAGGAACTTAACTCTCCAAAATGACTCAGAGAAAATGGATTAATAAAGAACAAGTAAATGAAGTCCGATCACCACAGTCAATAAGTTTCAGAATCAACCAGCTAACTAATACCCAAAATTTATGGAGCAGAATAAAGATTAAAGAAAAAAATCACACCTTGCCAGAAATGACAAGCCAACAGTCTTTGGTCTTGTTGTGCACTGCAACCTCTCCAAAATTGAAAACTTTTGTTTCAGAAGCCATCTGTTTCGCTAACACCAACAAGATCCACAAAACATTAAAACTACAAAAATAACCACAAATGAAAGCATCAAGATTTATCATAAAAAAGCAGAGATCTAATGGTCTAAGTCAACATAAACACTTCCCAACTAAACAGCACCCATATAAACAGACAAAAGGATAATACACAAGATGAAAACCAATACTTGAACAAGTGAGTGAACGTGTCCTGGAGGAGATAAATTCTGAAGCAAAAATGGGTCCTATTAGATCCTTACCAAGAGAAAAAGGATAAAAAGAGAAAGATCAAGTCTTTGTAGAAGACGATGTCTTTTAACAACACAGACTCTCTCTAAAGACCCCTTTCCCTCGTTCTTGACGATGTTCGTGCTGTTTGCATTCTCTACATATTTAAACTTTGACACGAGCCATAGGTCATGATCGGTGGCAAGATAACCCCTTTGGCTTGGGATATTTACACAGTTGTCATACGAGAAGGATGCTGGACGAAGGCTAGTTTTGGCATGTAATATAAGATAATAAAAATTTCAGAGGTTATTTAAACAAAAGTTTGTATGCCAGTCACCAGATGTACCCGTTTGTATGAACCATAGCATTCGGTATTTTAATATCTCCACGAATTGTATTTTTATACAAGTTCCTTTTCTTTTTTTAGTTCCTGTACCTCGGTGTTAATTTCATCTAGGCAATGGAAAATGATCATATGTTTTAAAAATTTGTGCTGATAATGATTTTTATATTAAATATATGTGTCAAAAAAGTGTTCACATCATAGGGCATCCATTAGAGGTTTTTTTTTTTAAATGTATATTGCTATCTGTAAACGTAATGATGCCAGAAACTATATCCTAGCTTATCCTTATTTTATAAGCTTTGCGTATAGTTTATGGCATCATTATTTGATTGAATAGTGTTGACGATTTAATAAGAGGAAGGCAGCCATTCCGTGCTTTTCTGAAATTTTTTTAGAAGGGTGAAAAAACAAGCATAAATTAAATCAACGTCATTGTCTGTGAGCTTTCAATGAAATGATTGTCAAAGAATAGAAACGAGAATATGGCATCTTTGTAAGCCCTGGTTTGGATGGAAAGAAAGCTCAGGGAAAAAAAAGGAAGAGAATTGAGGATGTGCTTGGTTAATGGGTATGGGAAGGAAGGTATGGGTAAGGAAGGAAAACTCATGCTTGGTAAGGAACTATGATTAAATGAATAGTGATTTTATTCTTTCATTTTGAGATGAATGGGAATCATTGCTTGATATATTTGTGGTTTAAGAAATTAAATAATTAACTCCTTCCCAAATTCATCAACTAAAATATAATTTATTAATTAAAATATTGTAATTAATTAATTAAAATAATATAATTAATTAAACAAATAAATTATTATTATATTATATTATATTATATTATAATTAATCAATTACAATATAATTAATTAAAATATAATTCATTCATTAACTAAAATATTGCAATTAATTACATTATAATTAATCAATTACAATATAATTAATTAAAATATAATTCATTAATTAATTAAAATATTTTAATTAATTACACTATAATTAATTAATTAAAATATAATTCATTCATTAATTAAAATATTGTAATTAATTATAATATAATTAATTAATTAATTACAATATAGTTATTTAATGAATGAATTCTATTTTAATTAATTATATTGTAATTGATTAATTATGGTATAATTAATTACAATATTTCAATTAAAATTTAAATTATTATTAATTAATTACATTATAATTAATTAAAATATAAGTAGTTAATTAAAATATAATTATTCATTAATTAAAATATTTTAATTAATTAATCAATTAAAAATAATTAATTAAATTATTATTATTAATTAATTAATTGCATTATAATTAATTAAAAACATTATTTCTTAATATATTTTACAAACCAATCACTATCAATAGTAATAGTAATCATTCCTTTCTTTTAACCAACTATCAGAATTATAATGATAATATCAATTTCTATTCTTCACTATATTCATTCTCATTCCTATTACCATTCCCCCATGTGAACCAACTGCCTGCTAAATTTAGTAAGATGAGGGTTAATTCTCTTAATTGTGAACCTAAAATTAAACAAAAAAGTTTTAAAACATGTTATGTTAAAGAAAATAACATATACAACTTGTTAATCCATAACCATAATGTTAAAATTTGTTGTTCCTTTTTTTATGGTGATAAAAAATGAATGCATGCATAAGACAAAATAATGTCAAAGCCAACATAAGCAATCCAAATTACTAAAAAAAATTTCATCCTACTTTTCAATTTTGAATTTTTGCGCGCAAAATAACCAGGTCATGTCTCCGACTTAAATTTTACATGGTCCTCAATATAATAGCTAAATGAGAAAAAGGAATATCTAAGCGAAATAAAAAAATTAAATAGAAAATATTTTGATTTTTATAAAAATAAAGTTATATAAAAAATAAATGAATAAGCTAAAGGGAAAGAAATTCAAATATGATTTTTGTCTTGGGTTGCCTCCCAAATAGCGCCTTTGGTTTATGTCGTTGGCTTGATGTCCTCCTCCGTTGTCAAGGTGTTTCTTTAGTAATTGGGATGGGTTGAGTATGCATTTCCTATATAATTGGTTTCTGCATTGCTTAAACTAGTGCAAATTTGTCCTATTTGAACAAGCATAACTCAAGATTTAGTCATTATTTCATCAAGCCACTTTCATAGAGGTGAAGCTAAGACCTATATCTACAACTTTTGTTCTGTTAGTTTCTTCAAATTCATACTCTAAAGATATGTAAAATAGATCAAAAGAGGAAGATGAAATTGAAACCAGAATTCGACTTACCTTGGTAACTTCTTTACTTCTCCTCTTCTCTTCCCTTTTTTCTTTCCTTCCCTCTCTCGTTTTTTGTTTTTCTCCCTCTTCTAACCTAATGGCAGACCTTCACTCTCCCTTATATTGCCTTTTACATCTATTTTCTCTAGAAAGTTCAAAGAAAGTCAAACTAATCCATTTATCGCCATTTTATTGGTCCATGTGTCACCATTTTATTGGTCCATATGTTATCCTTCTGTTCGTCTATATGTCACTATTCTATTGATCCAAGTGTTACTAACTTTAGACTTCACATGTCACTCATTTAAGCCTCCATATGTCACTACTTAGAAGGCTACACATGTTACCAATTGTAAGGCTACATATGTCACAATTTGTAAAGCTACATATGTCACCATTCTAAAGCTCCACATGTCACAAGTCTAAAGTGTCACTTATCACAAATATAAAGTGCCACTTATCTCCAATTTTACCATTTAGGAATCTTACTAAGCCAATTTACACATTGACTCCTCAAACTTTCGATTTTTAACAATTAACTCAAATCACTAACTTAAATCCATCAATTTCTAATTTAATTATAATTTATCAAAATCATATCCAAGCACCCTGGAATATGTCAATTGATTAATACAATATGCATGCACTTAATCTTCTAAACCTTTAACCCTCAACAATTTATGAAACAGGTTATTACAACCTCTATCCACTCCCTCCTCTCTAGACACCACCAACCCAAGTCAATTGCCCTCTCCTACTATGGACTTACCTCTTGATACCAACAACCCCAATCCATCGTCTTCTTCCACTATGGTATCTCATTTCCTTGTTTCCTCTCCATCACCTACTCAAACTCCATTATACCCACAACTTTCTCCTTCCCCATTACACTTAGCTTCTCCTCTCCCTCCACCTCGCCCAGCTCGGGTTAGGAAACCTAATCTAAAATACTACAGTGAAAATTTTGTTAACTTTACCACTAAGCACCTACTTCCTACTACACTTGAACCATCCACTGTCACCTAGGCTATCAAAGATCCCTATGGCGCAAAGCAATGGATGCTGAGTTTAATGCACTTTTACATAATGGTACTTGGGAGTTGGTTCTAAAATCCAATCATGTTCCCATCAATTGCAAGTGTTTCTTTATATCAAACGAAAGGCAGATGGTTCTATTGATAAGTATAAAGCTTGCCTTATGGAAAAAGGATTTTTACAGAAACTGGTGCATAATTATTTTGAGACATTTAGTCTTGTTACTAAGCTGATGACAATCAGAGTTATCTTTTGTCTTGCTTGTCCTAAAATTGGCCATTACGCCAATTAGAAGTTAATAATGCGTTTCTTTATGGATCGCTGACTAAAGATGTCTACATAAAGCAACCTTCAGGTTATATTCATTCACAATATCGTCATCATATCTGCAAACTAAAAAAGGCACTATATGGCCTCAAGCAGGCTCCTCAGGCTTGGTATACTAAGTTACATAATTTTTTACTTATTGTTCGTTTTTGCAAATCACTTGCAGATGCCTCTCTATTTATTTATAATCACAATGACATCATGGCTTATTTTTTAGTTTATGTGGATGATATTGTACTCACACATAACAATTTCAAGTTCTTGGATTACTTTGTTTAGAATCCAGCCACCCATTTTTCAATCAAAGATTTGGGTCCTTTGTATCATTTTTTGGGTATCGAGGTAATTTCTACCCTAACACGTATTTTTCTTTCTCAACATCAGCACATTTCTAATTTGCTTGTTCGTTTTATCATGGATGGTGCTAAAAAGGTTGTCATATGAATGAGTTCATTTGAGTCTTACACTCTTTTTGATGGCTCACCACAAATTGATGCTAAATCTTATTGTAGGTTTGTTGGCTGTCTCCAATATCTAGCCATCACTCCTCTAGATATGTGTTTTTCTATAAACAAACTCTCTCAGTTCATGCATGTTCCTACACAATTGCATTTGCAAGCTCTCAAAAGAGTTATAGATATCCAAAGAGTACGATTCATCATGGGTGATTCCTCAACCGTGGTTCTCTTATGACTGTTATTGCTTTTTGTGATTCTGATTGGGGTGGTGTTTAGGATAATGGTCGTTCTACTAATGCATATCTATTATTTCTTGGTTCAAATATCATTTCTTGGCGATCCGTTCGTCAAAAAGTTGTAGTCTTGATCATCTACTGAGGTTGAGTATAAAGCCTTAGCAAATGCTGCTGCAGAGGTTTTATGGGTTTAGAATTTGCTTCGTGAACTGGGTGTTTGTATCCAGTAGTCACCGAGCTTATTTTGTGACAATACAGGTGCTATATATTTCTGTGCCAAACCAGTTTAGCATTCACGTATTAAGCATTTGGCTCTTGATTATCATTTCGTTCATGAGCATGTCTCTGGTGGTTCTTTATGTGTAATGCACATTAGCTCAAAGGATCAGTTAGATGATATGCTTACTATATCGCTTGGTCGCAGTCAGTTTCTCCATTTTTGTTCCAATAGACAAGTCCAAGGAATAAAAAACTCTAGACCAAGTCTTACTGCTTGTAACAGCTTACTATTCTTTCTCTGTTTGTTGTAACTATCTCCTATTTTATCTCCTGTACTTTTGGTATCTCTTTCTATAAATTATAGCAATTATAGTCAATGACTAAATAAGAAAACTCAATACCTTTATAGGGAGGGCATATGAAAGGCTTCTCCATGGGCATCCAAACATGTTAATATGTCATGAAGGATATAGTGAGTGACCTACTATAGAAAAACATAAGAACGTTGAGAGAGATTGAAGCTAAGCCTTTGCAAACAAGAAGAAGGATATATGTTACATGCATGAATAATGCGTCTAGAATACTTTAGACTTTGTAATCAACTACAAATGAACCTTGTTTCATCATCTTCAAAGCTTCAAATGCTGCATTATGTATTTTGACATGTAAGAAATCTGAATTGTGACTGAGGTAATGAGGTACGTAGACTTGAAAACATGTTGAAATTCTTATTTTCTTTTCATCCAAATGTTGTAAACCTACGTCCAATTTTAAGGAGTGTAATCTAAAGAACAACAATGGAGAACGAATTTCAAATAAGATTAGTACAGACAACACTTAAAGCAAAGATTATCATATTTATAAATTGCAGACGAGGCAAGTTTTATTGGAGATGTCCTTAACTTTTAATGTTTGTATGCGAGCCATCTAGCACAATAAACTTGCCTTTGAGATTCGATGTTTAAACCACACCACCGAGGTTAAGGCAACTTTTTTCCTTATTAGATGAAAAGTAACAAAGTGCACTTTCGCACTTTAATGAGAAGATTTCCAAGAAAAGTTACCGGTTAAATAATAGAAATGTGGACTTGCCAGCTCCAATCTTTATGGAACATAGGGTTAATTAAAAAAAATTATAAACTTCGCTCAATTTTGCAATTATAGTCTGAACTTTAAAAAGTGACAATAAATTGCTCAAGTTTTCAATTTTTTCAATTCTAGCCTGATGTTAATCTTTTCGTTAAGTATACTGACATGGCTTGTCGTGTTCCAGAAATCCTAACTATTAATATATGTCAGTCAAAATTAACACAATAAATGAAGATTATTAATAAATCGATGTGAGGGTATTGGAGTAAACTGATTTAGGTTGGGAGAACACGTTAGCCTAACTATTAATATATGTCAGTCAAAATTAACAAACTGAAAATGAAAAGAATAAACTGAAATCGAAGGGTGAAGGCGTCACATAAGTCATTTTTAAAGAATGACGTCATTTTAATTATGTGATTAAATAACGTTATTTTATTAATCTTTATTTGTTGTGTTAATTTTGACTTATGTGTATTAATATTTAGGATTTCTGGAACACTTAACAAGTTACGTCAGTAAATTTAACCAAAAGACTAACATTTAGTTGAAGTTAAAAAATAAAATTTTAAAAATTTTATTACTATTTTTTAAAATTCCAACTATAACTACAAGATTCAACAAATTTTGATATTATTTTTATAATTAACCCTAGAACATATGCTGCGTTGATTACTATTAAGGTCTACGTGTCTAATTTCCGAAGTTTACAAGACCATTTTTTTGCGTATTCATTGATAGGCCATTGTCATCGTCAAAAAGTCTACATCATAACTCCTTATTTCCATTCCATGGAAATGGGATCATGTCTTTTACTCTTTCATGCTCATATATTACACGTTACGATAGCTATTATTACACTCTCGTAGTTTGAACAAATCAATTAAACAAATATATCTTATTGTCTAAATTATTTAGGGAATTGAGAGAATAATATGAATATAGTATTGTCGCTAGAATTGAAATACGGCACTAGATATTGAACAAGTAAAGGTTATGAAAAATAAAAAGAAAGAAATTAAGGCATTAAATTGAAGTCAAAACCTGGAAATTTACATATGCAATGATGTGATATAATATATAAATCTTATAACAATTGTTGTTAACAGGTTCAGCCGTTAGACCAAGACAAGGCAAGATTCCTGGACTTGAAAATTATAAAGGAGGAAGAGAATGGGTCAGGTCAGCCAGCCATGAAGCCCGTCAACGCCACCCATGCGGTCAATATTTTCAACACCCTTCTTAATTTTCTGTTGTTCGTTGGTTACTACACTATCCCCAACCAAACCATATACTATAAATACGTTCTTTGGGCTCTCTCAATTTGCATGTCTAGTTTGCTTCTCCTACTTACAAACATCTTCAAAGTCTCAGCTTTCCGTCTGTACCTAAGTAGAAGAACAACCTAGAGACACGTAGAGATCTGAAGTAATCTGGCCCATGGCTTCCTTACAAGCTTCAATTCAACTTTTTCCTTCACCTTCTTCTGCTTGTGGTGGTTCAAGTAGAATACAGGCCGCTATATCTGTCCCTAAGCTTCCAA
>JAOTAY010000189.1:11601672-11613675 GCA_025629805.1 Erythroxylum baracoense
ACAAAATAGAATAGTTGTTCTCTTGACATATGGATGAGATTGATCTTGGTAGTGGAATAAGCATATGACAGATGGTAATGGAATAAGTATGCAGTGTATGATGAAATTCTTTTTTTTTTGGCTAAAGATATTGTTTTATATTACACAACAATTGGAAAGTTAAAAACTCTAGTTACAAATAGAAATTTCAACTCCTTGAAGCTTCATCGTGGAGTTCTGTTATCAAATCTAATAATACTTTATCTGTGTATATTGAAGTTTTCATAGCAAAAGATAAACAAGTTCCATAATCAAGGGCATAAAGGTCTTAAAAAATTCTTTTGTCCAATATAAGTTTCAATTCTCTCCTTTGATAAATTAGGAAAACAAACAAGGGAAAGGAAGTCTCATTTCTCTTCCATTCTTTTCTCCTCTTTTTCCCTCAATATTTCCTTTCCTTTCCCTTGTGCAAGTAAGGATCCAAACAAAGGCTAAAAGATGAAGACCACAATGATGGCAAAGCATTTGGAAAATAAGTAGAAACCAAACTACCAACCAAAAACTACATAATACAGGATGCTTTAGGCTTCGACCTCTTGCATACATTTGAGAAACTACGTCCAATTTCCAAACCCACCCATTGTTTCTGAAATGAATTAAAGAAAAAAAAACAACGGTCATTAACTTTTTTCTTGGTAAAGTTTATCAACTTTATAGCAAAATCATGTCGTTTTCCTGTTTTGATATTTTACTTTTATTTGATTTCTGCTTTTTCTAGATGGGAATATAAGAGAAAGACAATAGACTTGTAAAAGGGTTTAGATTACCTCTTGTGTTACTTTATGCCTGCTTTGTTTTATGAGTATTCATCTTTCTAATATATGTGGTCTTATTTATTAGATGGTGAATGTTCATAGAATAAGGTAGGCTAACAGTTAATCTATACCCCTTTGAAAGAGCTTCTCCTGAATGAAAATATGCCACAAAACTCAAATGTTAGACTAATAAAAAAATAAAAAAGAATTCATAGTATTTGATTTGATCTTATTTCAATCACTAAAAATATATAATTTTTTGTGATTTTAAGAATTTCATCAAATTTTTTATTTAAAAATTTTGTAAAAACTATGAATATCTTTTTCCTTAAATTTTGTTCAAATAATAACTATAATAAAATAAATATAAGGAGATTCAATTTATTAATAGACTAAGAAGTTATGGTTTGGCCCAAAATATATATAAACTAACCCGTTTGTGGCCATTGTGTTACTTTTCTCTTTCACGCATGAGTGATTCATTCTGATTCTACTTCAATAACCAACGTGTTATAAGGTTAAATTTGAGGTTAGCCAACTCTTAAGAAAATGCCCTACAAGTGCGATCAATTCTATCCAATTAATTCAGCAAAAACTACACTTTAAGGAAGTAAAGAAAATAATGTTATTAAGGGGCAAAAGGGTTGTCTTCTAAAATGAATTACATCCCCACCTCCTAGGAACGAAGAACAACACCTGGAAGTAGCTTTTAGTGGACAATGTTATATGAAGCTTCAAAATAAGGGACAAATAACGTGAATAACGTTATTAAATAAGCCAATGAGATATTGCAAAATATTTGAAGTATTAGATATGTAAACATACAACACATGGTCTGGAGGGATGATACGCATATATAAAGACTTCCCAACAAACAACATCATTCAAATAATAAGGTCCCTAATATTTGGGACAGTTTGGACAGTTACAACCACTTTGGACAGTTAATATGTTAATTATCTAAGTAATAAAATGATACACACATATTACAATCAGTTATCCTATGCAAGACAAAGACCATTTGTCTTTACACCATGCCTATATTCATGTAACCAACCAGATTCAGCCACGTCACTATTATGAAGAACCATGTAACTACCGTCCATACACCATCTGAAAGCTATCACCAACGTAGCTCCACTTCCTAGCATATAATTATTATATAATAATTATTTCCATCCATAATAGCATATGGTTTGATGATTACATAACACCAAAGGAGTATTACAACTTGCCACCTTCATGTTGCCAAAGTTGTGCAATTGTGATGCTTACCGAACATCAAAAAGAGGGTCTTACACAACGCCTCTATTATGAACAAGAACAATAACCTAGAAGAGAGCCACAACCTTCATTATGCTTCTCATTGTACTCCATCTTCCTCTCATTTGTAGACTTCCATTAGCTCTGTATAATGCTCCTTAATTTCCACTATAGTCACTAGAGCTTTCTCTCTTAAAAAAAAAAGGTTCCTCATCACCTAGTCTCTCTCACCTCAATAACTTATGTCTTTCTTCACCTTGTAGGACCCACAATCTGCAATGTAAACAGGGAAACATATGACCGGCCTAAAGCACCATCCCATTCTACCAAGAACAAATTTAAAGATCAAGTCTTGGAGGACATGTCTGAGTCTTTATCACCAGACTCTGCCATCAACACCTGGTAGCTAATAGCTAAGTTTTGATGATAAAGGTAAGTTGGACTTCAAATTGCGTAACTCATTAAAGTCAAGATTGTTACTTAATAATCATTCTTTGGTGGTTTCTTTCCGACCAGTTCCTTTGAGCTTCTTGTTATTGACTGATATGTCAATAAACTCTTTAAATCAAGTGAAGGTGATACAACAAAAGTTGGAGTACACTTGGCATTTGAGAATTCAATTTCATTGTCACAACCATTACAGATTCATTTATCTAAGGACTCATTTATGTCAAACCTAGATCTAGATGTGGTTTTGAGTTAGAGGCCTGCATTTTCATCCAGGTAATTTGGATATGATAAGGAATTTAGATCAAGCATCATTGTATACATTTTACTACTACAGAATAGACTATTAGTTACACTTTTTCTGGGAGTAATGGTAAAAAATGCCTAATTTTTTAACAGTTAATTTTGCAACAGTTTGCAAATGTTTGGCAACGAGAATATAAACATCTCAAAAAACACAACTTTTTGTGACGAACTAGGTAATTCATCGCCATAAGTCGATATTAAAGAAGTTATAATTAATAATGTTAATTTGATAATTTTTGTAATGATAAGTGTGCTTAATAATCATAAGGTTAATTACAATTGACATTTATATATGATTTTTTCATTTGCCTTCTTTATAAATTTGTTTAAATATATAGTTAATGCATTAAAAATCTATAAATTATCTTTTTGGATATAAAAAGATAAACATACTTAAAATTTTAATATTAAAAAGATAAAATTAATAAATTTAAGTTGACTACTATTCTTAATCATTAATATTTATTAACAATAAAATAATAATACATAAAAATATTGAAAGTTGTAAGCAATATAATATAATGATATATGCAGGTAAGTAGTACAAGATTTTAATTAGAAGTTTAACCATTCTTACAGACATACAATAACAATAACAACAACATTAACACCTAGTATGAATCTTGCTGATACACGGGATTTGGGGAGGTTCAATAGTACGCACCCTTACCTTTGACTAGTAGAGAGACCGTTTCTAAAATTTTACAAACATAACAATAAATAAAGTTTCACGCTTATTCCTTCGAAAAGAAAATGAAATAATTATTTTTTTAAATTCTAAGTGATATGAGAGTCGGCAAAGGTAAATGAGTTTTTTTTAATGTCTGGATTTCCAAGAAATGTCCTTATAAGTTTAAAGTCATGAGTTGAAAAAGTCAAGAACTTCCCTTAGGTGTTGGGTTATTGACACCCTCTTTCAACAACTTCGTGACTATAACTAAACTAGTAGAAGATACAATAAACGAAACCCTAGATGCATTATGGATCATTGAATTAGATGAACTACCAGTACAATGCGTTTCACCTACGACATAATTAGTATAGAGCTTAAATAACTAGTTAGGTCAAACTGTATAACAAATCCAAATTCGAATACTTGTCTGATTGAACAAACATAGTAATTAGAATCAACGATTATTCCAAAACAACTGATTGCCCTAATCCTGTACCAACCATCGAGACATTGCCATCGTTTTCATTTTCATTATATGTTCTCTTGAAGATTCGAGTAAGCTTTACACAACACATAGTATATACAATCAAATGTTCATCTAATAGCTTATGATGATACAAATAAGATACAAATAATTAGGGAAGAGAGATAATTTAGATGATACTAAAAACTTTGAAGAAGAAGGTCAACAATGGAAGATAAGGGGTGATTAATGTTTGATGAGGAAATTTGTTCTACATCGATTTGTTCTTCACTAGGTAGAATTTTGTCATATTCCTCCCAGCGGGGCTCATTTCTGCCATTGGAAACTAGTCCCCATGTCGATATTCCTTGATGAATTAATGTTAGCAATTTAATTATGAAAAGTCAATTTAGCATAAAATTTGTTATGTTCAATTAAATTTGTTTGGTAATCAAATCCCATAAGTTCTAAGCAAGGAATAAACTGATGCAAAAGACACTTTTTGCATACCATGTCTATGTAATTTGTTAGGCTAGTTTGTCGATGATAAGTCAAAGTACTACAGTTCACTAGTTATACGTCTTCTATTTGCCTATTTATATGTCTAAAAGGCACTAGGTGGGAGTGATCAGAAAGATGAAACAATTTGAATTTTCAAGACAAAAAAAAGTTTTTCATAAAAGATTATTTAATATTACGAGAGTACTCATTTACCCTTATTGAAATGAAAGTTATCCATTTACCCCTTATATCATATCTCAATTTTAGGATTTATACTATAGTACACATAACCATGTTCTTTTTGTATATAAATACAGTGTTTTCTATATAAGGTTATATTACTATTGTAATAAAAATGTGAAATTTTCCATATGAACTAGTGGTTTATATTGAAAAAGAGTATTTTTCCTTGGCAAATAAAATTTAAGATTTTGAGCTGTAAAAGGTTAAAACACTCAAATCAATATGTATTTCCTTTGAAGTATTCTTCATATGAAGTAATTAACCATTCCCAAGTAAGTTGAATTAAATATTCAAACTTATACATTGGTTACCTATATTTGTTTTAATGCCTTGCTAATATTTCTATTTTTGACCATTTGACTTTTAATTGTCACGTCTAATCATAGCCTCATGACATGTTGAAATAAAGTCCTTATCATGTGAGTGGTATAGATTTGGGGTAAAAGCAATCATATCGTAAATATGTACATAAACATTTATTGTAAATTTTGCCTTAATTCTCTAACAGACCTTCCATCAAACAGTTAGTAGGGTTTTGTCAAACAAGCACGAAAGGTGAAAAAAAAATGTCTACCTATCGTCATCCAATATAGAAACACAATTTATCATCTTCCAATCAGAAACAGAAAGGGAAACCCATACACCATTTGTAAAACAGAAAACCCACATAAACTCTAAAACATAGCAGAAAAATATAGCACAATAAGGATGGTTCTTGGTAACACAAAAGAAGAATAATACATACCAGCACAGGACATAATGCTTCGTTGATGGTGAGGACCACAAGATAGGAGACGACCACAAAATAGGAGATGACACTTCTTTGATGGATTATGAAGATGAAATATGACAACTAATATGAAAATGAAGACAACTTTGTTTTTATGCTAATAACCTAGTAGAAATGACATCATTTGTTGTTAAGGTAAATGATGTCGTTTTCGATTAAGTCAGAAGACATAAACCATTTAGTGAGGATCCAAAACCCGTCGCCAAATGGTTTGCCATTACCATTTGACTTCATTTTTGACTAATATAATTATATATAATGTATAAATTATATGTTACAGTACATAATTTTTATATAATAAATAGATAATTATGATTAAATAGAGTAATATATATTACATAAGTAAGATATGAAAATTTTATAAATTATGTAATAATTTATAAATCATTATACTAGTTACGATTATTATCTATACACTCATATAACATTATATTAATTACCATATATGATAATAATAATAATAGCAACTTAATTAAACATAAATTGCAATATAGTAAAAATGGAAATCAATGTTAAATATTAATATCATATTCTTAAAAATCAAATTTAATATTATTTAAAATCTATACTTCTCTCTAAGACATCTTTGATTCATCTTGCTTGCATGTTTGCTTCCAACACCCCTTCGTTCTGATCTTTGTTCCTCACATCCTCCCTTTCTCTATCCTTCTAAATTGCCTTCAACCTTTTTCTTCCATTATCATGACCTATCTTTGACTCCCCAAAGACATTCTTATCTTTCCCCTTTGAATTTCCTCTTTCCGCCAATGCCATCTTACTGTTTTCCTCACGTTGTTTCTATCAGTCTCCCTTTTTGCAACCCACCCCCTTCTTTAGTCAACAATATGTTAGCTAATCCTATCCTGTAATCTTATGATTTTCCCCTATTGCCCCTTCCCACCAAATCATGTTCATCCTTACCTCTATAGAACTTACCGAGTAGCCATCCTTGTCCTTACCTTTGACACTACCTTCGTAGAAACCATTACCTTCTTCACCTTCAGAGCAACCTCCCTTGAAAACATGGAAGCAGGTGGTTAGTGATAAACTATCCTCAACTCTCACTTTTAATCCACCCTAAGAGTTAGATGGTAAGCTAGTGGTGTGTCATGACATTTTGACTCTCCAAGAGCGAGTTAAAAGCTAAGAATCAACACTTATTGGATTTTTCTTTGATCAAAGACTCGCCTTCCCTCTTATACAATGCTGGGCCACTAAAACATGAAAAGCAAAGGGTTTATTAGATGTCTTACTCATTGAGGAAAACCTCATACTCTTCACTTTTTCATCTATATCCAATGCCCGGGAAATCCTTGAAAATGGTCCATGGCATCTTGGAAACTAACCTATCTTTTTACAAGCTTTGTAACCTAGCTTACAGTTTGAAACTATCAGGATTTAAAATGTCCCTCTCTAGATTAACTTTCACATTTTTCCCTTACATTATTTGACCACCCAAGGGTTAAGCTCATTAGCTAGTTATGTTGGCAAACCATTATGTATGGATGAACATACTGCTATGAAAAGAAGAATGGGTTACACTTGGATTTATGTAAGCATTGAACTTTCTAAGGAACTACCAAATGAGATTCCAATAATGAGGATGGGAGAAGAAAATAACCTATAGGAGGACACCATTTCCATATACTATCAATGGAAACTACTTTCCAAATTGCAGAGGAAAGTATGGAAAACTACGGGGAAGAAATTCATAACTGGTAGTTATCATGAGCTGATGGAGACTGAGGAACCTAAACAATAGTTGATTGTTATTCCCACATACTCCACTTCACTTGTTGTTCCAATACATCAAGCGAGCCTTACTATAATGCAAAATTCCAAACAGGACACCCACCTTGAATCAACCTTAACTCAAAGAATGGATATCTTAAAAGCTAGTCAACCAATATCTTTTGATCCCAGAAACTAAAACACAATAACAAATTGCACCACTGAACATTTGCCAAACAACTGCGATATCTAAGAGCCGAACAACAAGGTAGTACCACAAGCTACAAACTACATACTTGATGATGTTTTTTTTTTACTTCAAGTGATACCCTGACATATTATACCAAATATGAATCACCTAAGTCCACTTCTACTATCAATACTTAAATAGAGGATCCTTGCAATAAAGACATAGTCAAAGGATAAACTTTTCAAACTGTAGAGAGAAGACAATCAAAACAGGCCAAAACTAGAAACTCTATAAGTTCCTTCTCTTAATGTCAATCATAACATGGAATATGCGTGGAATAAATAGTCCCTCTAAGCTTTTGGCTTTAAGGGACTTTGTTTTTCATGAAAAACCTCTACTAGTTGCTCTTCTTGAAACCAAAATAAAATTACAGAACCTATGCAAGCTACAAATCCTTGGTCCCCAATGGAGTCTACTTTCCAATCACCAACATCATGTTTTTGGTATAATAACCTTTATTATAAAAAGGACGAACTCAAGGTAGAACTGTTGGATTCAAATGAGCAAGTGATGCATTGCTATTATAAGTAGGTCTATTAGGTATGACAACCCTTGGTATAAAGTCAATTTAATTTTTGATCCCTCTAATAGGGGATAATCTATTAATGATGTTGTCAACCAACACTTTCTCATACTTTTATAATAAAGAAATAATAACACTAGGAAGGGATAAGTTAAGCTCTTTGATATTAAGATAAGTTTCTTTCTACAAAAGTATAATCATAAGCTAGTAGGGTAGAAAGCATTTCGAATATCACTCATTTTTATATAATAGCTCACTTATTTCCTTTTTTATTACTAACTCTTTCTTTTTTGAACTCTCACACTCTCTCTCGTTTTCTTTTACAACTAACCCTCTCTATATTTTGAGCTCTCAATTTACCCTCTTTCTTTTTTTCTCTTTCATTCTTTTTCTTTTTTTTATCCTCTTTCAATTTCATTTAATCCTTATATACCTGCTTAGAGTAATGAGTTTATCACATTTCACAAAGGCACAGCTATTCTTAAAATAATCATATGTCACCCTTTAATTAATTATCGTGGTCTTTCCAATACTATGTGACCAGCTTATATAAGTTCTACATTGCATAATGCTTTATCTTGTACCTCCTAATGTAGAATGACAACAATACTTGTTTATTCAATTTGATCTCCCCATATTCATTATTTCACTAAAGTTTGTATAGTTTCGTATGCTTAAAAATGGATAATTCTTAACTTTTTCACAAGAGTATTATTAACGAAAATGGTACAACCCCTTCCATTAATAATCAGATTACATTCCTTGTTGTGAATGTGGCATCTAATATAGAAGTTGTTCTCCCTCAGCTACTTTAACTCATCTTCCTTAACTTAAATACTTAATGCTCTTCTAGTAATAAATGTCTCGCATCAATAGAATAATTCACACCTTTATCCCAAAATCTTTTATGTGGTATAGCCTCTTTTTTCTCCAAATCACTCTTGCTCACTACCTCTAATCATCCCTCATATTCATAACCTTTTTATTTGGACATTATAAGGCAATATACCCTATTCTTAAATAGTGAAAACATTTAATCTATATTACAAGATGGTTAAGTTTCAATCTTACCTTTGTGCTTATTGTAAATATCCTCTTTGACTTTAGATAGCTCTGCTTTTTCTTTAGAAGCACTCTTACCAATATTTTTCCAATAACACCTCCAAGAGTTGCCAGTAGTAGTGGGGAACTTTGACACCCTCTTATGTTTGAGTTGCCTATTGACTTTCATTACCATATACACTCTTTTTTAATTCCATATGGTGATGTAACTCTAATGCATTAGCTATATGTCTACTTAAACTATTTAAGACCTTTGCTATAGTTGCATTTTTATCCTATTCTACATTGGCTCGAATTGTGATGAGTTTCATCTCCTTATAATAATCTTCATTCTCTTTAATCACTAACTAAGAATTTGCAAACTTTGATACAAATCTTTATAATAATGGTTTGACACAATCTCTTTCTCATAAGAGCTTTCAATTTATTCCAAGTATCTATGGATTGCTTATAATTTTTTCATATTATTGAGCAATTAATCTTACCTTATAATGGTATAATTAGTAGACCTTAGTTAATAGCATTACCTTCTTCTCCTCAAAGTAATCATGATAATCAAATATCAATTCTAACTTTATCTCCTTCTACAAGTAAGCTTTAGGACTATTTCTACCCTTAAAAAATTATGGTAATCTTGATGTTACTAGGATTCTCCCATCCACCTCTTCTCTAACTCTAGGCTTGCTCCTTTATTTCCAATCATATCTAATTCCTCTATAAGTCCTAAGCTTATCCTTTTTAACCTTAAATGTTTGGTTAATATTAGCACTTAGTTCATTATTCTCCTCACTAATCTCCATTGGAGTTGTAGGATTATGCTTTTCATTCCTTACCTCTTTAGGAACTTGGGTTGTTGTCTCCTTTAAAATTTAGCAATATATTGCAATTGCTTCTCTAAGATGTCCCCAACCTCGACATATATCATATCCATCCTCTCAAATTACTGCTACATAGCATATAAAAGGTATGTACTATCATTTTCATCTTTCAGTTTTAAGACACTTTTAGAAGAAACATTTGAAAGTTGCAAAGGAAATTAGTAATAAAATTTTTTCTAACACATTCCCTTATGTGTTTACTCTAACCATGACAAACCACTTGTGTTGCCTTTCTACTTGGCTTTTCTCAATACTAATCTCATACTTTCTTGTCCTTTTCTTCCCTTTGCTTCCTTCACAAGTTCTTTAAAGAACTAGACAATCTTAAATAAAAATTTAACTTAGTAGAGTCTAGGAAACCTAATGAATTGATAGTCGAAGAAAAATAATAAAATATAGTTTTAAATAATTAAGAAATTCGAATAAAACATGGAAAAAATAGCAAGAATGCAAACGAAGTTTAGAAACTTTTTTGATGCTATTGTACACACACAACTTTCTTTTTATTTCATTTGTTTTCTTTTCTTTGATATAAATAATAGGCTTTGAAATAACAAGTTATGAAAAACATAAAAACAAGGGATTGAAAAATTCCTAAAATAATTAAGTAAAGATTGGTAAACCTAAATGAGACGAAAAAGGAATTTTAATTTTTAGTTGAAACTTTAGAGACACAAGAAGATGTAAAAGAACAAATAAGAAGAAACAAGGAAAACAAAATGTTAGATAAAAAATTATGTTAGAATAAAATAATATAAAAATGATAGAATAACCACACCTGATTTAACACCAAACTCTAATACCAATTATGCGAAATGACTTGGGAATAAAAATATAGAGACCTCATAAACAAGTTTGACCCAAACTAAGGAAATTTAAATCAAATACACAAAGAATTGACCACGGATTATAAAGGACTAAAAACCAAATTCATTAAGTAATTGAAGACCATAAAGAAAGAATATTTGATAAGTTCAAAGTTCAATAATATACAAAGAAAAGGAAGTACTTATGATTTTCAATAAAAAAATGTCAAATAAACTCCCTAAAACTGAACAAAAAATCCCTATATGCAAAACAAAAAATTAGGTTTCATTCGTGGATGTGACATGTGTCATGATTATGTTCTAGTTAATGTTTGTTATGAAAACAATGTCAGCGGACACAGTTTAGGACAAATTTGTGTTAGAGGTTATATCTTCCAACTTATTTTTCCAAAAAGTTATATGGACTAGAAAATAATCATGTTGGAGCTTGTATAAATACATGGTAGTGTGTCGGGCCATATTCTTTAATGCTTAATGGTTTAAAGTTAGGTTCCATGTTTATGTCTAGGTCTTCTTCAATCTTAGGAAACTTTTAGGTAGACAGTGGTGTTGCTCCATTTGTCATATTCTTAAAAAAAGCAATCGGTGCGTAAACTTTTTTGCTAAAATTAGGTCGTCTTGTGATGATCATTGGGTTGTTTAGTTAGACCTACCTTTAGGGCTTTGAGAGATTCTCTAAAGCGATCAACGCTCTGTTGTATTCTTGAGAAGTTAGTCTCTTTCTTCTTCATCCTTTTTTCTCAAAAAAAAAAACTTAAATCAAGTTGACCGACGGTTGATCTTCTTATAGGTCCGAAAAGCCTTTGAATATAGTTCTCAAAGTGCCTTTTTCAAACTTGATTCGCATATGCATTTTGAATAAGCTCATCCAAATTACTTAAAAGTTTGAAATAGTCATGCTTGTATCAACAGATCTTCGAGTGATCTGTACCCTATGGTAACTTTTTATAGGATCTAATAGTCAAATGAAAGCTGCAACGAGTCGTTTGATGGGATTGAGTTCCAGAGCTGAATGACAAGAAATAAAGTGGTTAATAAACTAAAATTACATTAAGGACCTGCTTAATTGGATGTTAATTAATATAATAAAATAGAACAGAATGAAACGGAATGAAATAGTTTATAATAAAATGAGATGTAATATAGTGAAAAGTTGTTTGGGAGAGTTCGAAGGGTTCATAATGTAACGTAGTAAAACATTGTTTGGAAGATGGATGGAATAAAATGTAATCTATAATAAATGACTATTATA
>JAOTAY010000189.1:11616652-11663191 GCA_025629805.1 Erythroxylum baracoense
TATTTTTATGTTGCCAAACAGTCTACTGTATGAAGCTCTTTCAAAAAAGCTATTTTTTTAATTGACAGCCAAACAGTTAACTGGCTTCTTAGAAAAGCTCTTCTGAAAAAAGCTCTACTGAAAAAAGTTCTACTGATAAAAGCTCTACTAATAAAAGCCTATCCAAACAGGCACTTAGTCACTAGACTATCGACCACGAAATTTTCTCTTATGATTATTCTTTTTTAATTTAATTTTATTAAATTTTATTTATATATTTATACTAAACGATTTTGTGAAACTGCTAGTCGAATAACGGTTACAAAAATATTTCTGTATTCATTTCACTTACGTAACTTTACAACACTGCTGTACATATATACAAGAGGAAAAAATTTCTAGAAGCTAAAACCATAACTACTTCGAACAACTCTGCTTAGATGGCATAACTAACACGTAAATAAAATTACAAAAAACTTCATGTTTTTACATCAACACAACCTTCATCAGTTCCAGCTTGAAGCTGAATATCCCCCCGCAAGTTGGAACAAGATGAAAATCTCTCATCCCCAGCTTGAGCAAAAAACCATGAAAAACAGAAATGAGAAGAGACTTGGTAAAACAATCTGCCAACTGGTGAGTGGTACTAACATGAGCAAGATCAATAAACCCAGCAAGAAATTCATTCCTCACAATGGGACAATCAATTTCTATGTGTTTCGTATGTTCATGAAATACTGGATTTTGAGAAATATACAGAGCAGCTTTATTATCACACCAGAAAGGAATTGGAGTAGTATAAGGAACCTGTGTTGGAAAACGTGACGGGCCCGAAATAAGGAGGAGTGCAAGGGAGAGAGAAAACATTGGGCTTCAAATAGGAGGTCCACCATCAAAATGCCTTTAGGCATTTTGATTTGGCTCCATGTTTGTTTATAAGGCCTTCTTTTCTTCTCCTCCTTTCCAATATGGGATTTGTTCCCCTTCAATATTCCAACAACCTGCAAATCTTTAAAAATAAAAGAGATCCATTTAAGCTCACTAACAGTGGAAGCCCTACTCTTGTACTCGGCCTCTGCAGTGAACCTAGACACAGTAGCTTGCTTGTTTGTCTTCCAAGAAATGAGGCTGGTCCTAAGTGAAATGCAATAACCTGTCACTGATCAATAAGTATTACAACATGTAGCCCAATCAGAATCACTGAAGGCAGTAAGGTTCAAACCATTCCCTGCAGGATAGAATAAACCCAAAGAAGGACTACCCTTCAAATATTTTAAAACATGGACAATGGCATTCTAATGCAACTGTCTAGGAGCATGAGTATATTGGCCAAGTTGCTGAATTGCAAAAGTAAGGACCGGCCTTGTGAAACCAAGATATAAAAGTTGACTAACTAGAGTTCGATACTGTGAATGGTTAGAAATAAGATCCCCACATTCTCTTTCTTTTGGAAAAACATATCCAGGTGGTAATTGCGTCTTCTTAGGCTTACAACCCATCAAACCAGCTGACTTTGACTCAAGGATATCTAAAACGTACTTTCTCTGATTAAGATAAATCCCTGAACAACTCCTCGCAACTTCCACTCCTAAGAAAAACCGAGCTGGACTTAAGTCATTAATAGTAAACCTTTCATGCAGAAGTTGTTTAACAAGTGTAATTTCTATTTTAGAGGTCCCTGTGATGAGTACATCATCTACGTAGACTATCAGGATAAAAAACAAAGCACTTTTCTTAAGCAGAAATAAACAGTGGTCAAAAGCACTCTGCTTAAAACCACAAAGTTTCAGATTTTTAGCAAACTCCATATTCCATTCCCTTGATGCTTGCTTCAAACCATACAAGGATTTAAGCGACTTACAAACCTGCTGTGGTTTGGCCTTATCATATCCATCAGGTGGTTGCATATACACCTGTTCATGAAGATAACCATGCAAAAAAGCATTATTAATGTCTAACTGATGTAATGGCCAAGAATGACTAGCTGCAAGAGCAAAAATAATTCTGACAGTCACTGGTGAAAAAGTGTTATGATAATCAACCTCTTCAACTTGATCATACCCCTTTGCAACAAGCCTTGCTTTATATCAGTCAAATGATCCGTCTGGTCTGCATTTCACGTTATACACCCACTTACAACTAATAGCTTTCTTGCCTGGTGGAAGATCAGTAAGAATCCAAGTATGATTCTCTTCAAGTGCCCGTATCTCCTCCTCCATAACCCTCTTCCATTCTGGCTGATCCTTAGCATGTACGTAGGATCTTGGTTCTTGAATATCAGATATGTGTGCTAAAAAAGATAGGTAATGTGGAGAAAAACAAGGATTTATTATAAAAGGAAAAGTTTGTGGTGTGTGTGGTGAAGATGACAAATGAAATTGCTTAATATCTGAGGAAGAAGAATATTGGACATCTTGCTGATAATCACATTGTACATTACTGGTCACATAATCTTTTAACCAAATGCTGGACCTACGTCTCACAGGAAGCACATAAACATCATGAGTAGATGGAGGAAGGGAAGAACTATGTTGATGTGTAGAAGAAGGAATATGATCATTTCCAAAAAACTGATCATAGATTGGTGTAGAGACTTCTGCACTGTGAGTAGATGGAATAGAAGATCCTTCAGTATGAAAAGAAGGTATGAATTGATCAAAAACATAATAGCTAGGAATAGGAACATAACATTCATTTTCCTGGCTATCATTGTTTTCAGGAATTGTGTTGCAAGAATTTTGAGTATCTGACCTGAAAGGAAAGGAGTTCTCATGAAAAATGACATCTTTTGAAACAAAAATTTTTTCTCAAGGAGATCATACAATTTATAGGCCTTTTTCCCTGGTGGATAACCAAGAAATACATCTTTTGTTGCTCTTGGAGCAAACTTATCTTTGTGAGGTGAGGTGTTTGTTGCAAAACATAGACAACCAAATGTTTTCAGACGAGATAGATCAGGTGGTTTTTTGTTTAAGAGTTTAGATGGACTTTTCCAATTCAAGGATGATGACAGTAATCTATTGACGAGGAAAGTGGCCGTAAGAACACAGTCTCCCCAGAAAATTTTCGAAACATTTGACTGGAACATGAGAGACCTAACTACTTGAAGAATGTGTTTGTGTTTTCGCTCCACAACACTAATCTGTTGTGGAGTGTATACACATATTTTCTGATGTAAAATTCCATACTGAGATAAGAGATTTTGACATTGTATACTTGTGAACTCAGCACCATTAACACTCCTTAGATTTTTTATGTTAGCATTGTACTGAGTTTTCACCATCCTAATAAAATTATGCAGAAGTTGGACTGTTTGGGACTTAAAACTCATAAAAAATATCCATGTGGCATAACTGAAATCATCAACTATGGTCAGAAAATAATGACAATTGTTATACGTAGATACTTTTAGAGGTCCCCAAATGTCAACATGAATGAGATCAAAGCAAGATAAACTTTAGGTTTGGCTATCAGGAAAGAAAAGTATGATGTTTAGCTAATGGACAATCCTCACAAATGTCAAGGTTATCATTGGAACAATCAACCAAATTCAAGTGTTTCAGTATAACAATGGAAGGATGACCTAGTTGTCTATGCCAAGTTGTATAACCCAACTGGCCTTTATTATTATCTGAAGGTATAAAACCTGATCTACTAGTGAAAACAGAAGAAGCTACACGCTTTTGAACAAAAGAACTAATCACATTTTGATTAAAAGAATCTGCATCCAGTAAGTACAATCCTTTTTCAGCTTTTCCAACAGCCAGAATCTTGTTAGTCACTTGGTCCTGTAGTGCACAAAAATCATTGCAGAAGAAAGATGTAATGTGAGAGGTGAGGGCCAACTTGTTTACTGAAATCAGATTAAATCTGAAATCTGGAATGTAAAGGCAATCTGTTAGGAAGAGGTTGTCAGACAAAATAATGTCTCCAGTGGCTTGGACTGGTTTTACTGCTCCATCAGGAAGATATACATGTGCAAAAACATTCATAGGTGTGACATTTTTGAGTAATTTTGGATTATGGGTCATATGATTTGTAGCACCACTATCTAATATCCAAGATGATAGATCCATAGCACATATTAGGCCAGTCAAGAATGGAACAGAACTCATACCTGAGAAATCTCCAAAATGAGCATATTTAGTCATTTTTGCATTGCATGTTTCTGTCGATTGCTTCCCCTTTAGAAGCTTTCTCACTTCTTGTTGTAAAACATCCAAACTATTCATTAAATTCTGAATGTCAGGTCCATTTTTACCAATGTTTCCTCCAAAAGCTCCTTTGAACTACACCACTTCCTTAGATCCTTCTACAGCATTTACCATCTGTCTTGGCTGTCCAGAATTCTAGTTTTTTGCTCTCTGTTCCTTTATGGTTTTCCACCATTCAGGAAAACCATGAATTTTGAAACAAGTGTCTCTAGTGTGACCATTCTTCTGACAATGATCACACTTAGAGATTTTTTTTATCTGCAACCTCCTTTCCTTTGGAACCAGTCTTGTTTGGCTCCTATTTTTGAACCAACATTGCACTTGCTTCAGTAGCTTCTCCATAATTCATTTGAATCCTTTTTTGTTTCTCAACACTCATGATCATAGAATATGCCTTCTCAACATCAGGCATAGGTTCAAGAACTAAAACATGATTTCTCACTACATCATATGTGTGATTCAATCCCATGAGAAATTGAGTGAGCATAATTCACATTTCTTTCTCTTCAATTTTCAGTTTAGCTGAACAAGTACATTCTACCCGGAGGATTAAGATGTTTTAACTCATCCCAAAGCCTCTTGATCCTTGTGAAGTAATTATCCAACGTACTATTACCTTAACTAACAGAAGTTATTTCTCTTTGCAAATGGTAAAATTGAGGACCATTGCATGTTCCATATCTCCGTTTCAGTCCATCCCATAACACTTTTGCATTTGATGCAAAAGCATATCTTGAAATGACTTCCTTAGACATTGAGTTTAATATGCAGGGCACAACCATCCAATTAACCCTCTCCCATGCATCATAGAAAGGATCATCTTCTGCTGGTTTCGCAAATCTTCTATTTATAAATCCCAGTTTATTCTTAGCTCCCAAGGCTATTTACATTGCATGACTCCACGAGATATAATTTGTAGGAGTCAACAAATTCGACACTAAAATCATACCAGGACTATCCGATCCATGCAAGATTAATGGATGAGAATAACCAGTCTAATATATACTTTCTGGGGTTGATCTTCGATTTCCCGTACTTTCTTCACTTCGTTGATCATCCTGAACTCTTCTATTAAGTCTTAGAAGCTAGTGCAGCTACACAGCTCTCGCAAAAATCGAACTGGAAACGAAAACAATCGATCCAACTGGCTCTGATACCATGAACGATTTTGTGAAACTACTAGTCAAAGAATGGTTACAAAATATTTCTGTATTCATTTCACTTACGTAACTTTACACCGCTGCTGTACATGTATACAAGAGGAAAAAATTTCTAGAAGCTAAAATCATAACTACTTCTAACAACTCTGCTTACATGGCATAACTAACACGTAAATAAAATTACAAAAAACTTCATGTTTCTACGTCAACACAACCTTCATCAGTTCTAGCTTCAAGGTGACCATATATGAATCTATATAAATAAATAAATAAGATTTAATAAAATATAATAAGAATATCTTTTATAAGTAAGAATCAGTTCCGAATTTCTGTTCTTGGCCCAAGACCTTTTCAGCCGATCATTGCGGCTTTGAGTACAGAGGAAATAAGATCCTGTTCTCGAATCTCTATTTCTCCTTTATCTTTTGTTCTCAAACAGGGGATCAGTTCTGTTTCCAAGTTCTTTTGTTTTTTTATGCCTAAAGACTTCTGGTTGCAAAGACTTTGGGAACCCAAAAAAAAAAAGGATTCAAGAACAGAAGATCGGTTGCTATAATTAAGCCTTGTTACTTCCTTTGGTAGACGAGACTCTGCAAGGAGCTCATTTAAAGCACTAAGCTCATTCCCAAGTTTTCTCTTTAGCTTCTCAGCTTCTTTTTTCTGCCTTCGCAGCTTCTTTTTCATCCCGCTTCTGCACAAATTATTAATAGAAAGAGCAATCCAGAAACAGTAAGTGTTTCGATCGTAGTACCACATGGCAATCAGTAACTGCTAGATTCTGGGCTCAACAGAAAACTATAATGTATTACTCTACAAGTCTAAATCCATTACCACTTCACAGCAACTCGAGGTATAATATTATCTGGCAAAGCATAAATCAGTATTTTCCTGGGAAACGCTTGTCCAAGTATGTATAGCTCTCAAAGCAGACGACTACATGGGATAAAGTGAATTAGGACTATGATCCACGTTAAAAGAACAAAATGGAGACATGCAGAGCTGCTGGAAAACTTTACTAATGACGGATTAACTTCAGAAACAGCTGATATTGAAGTTGAATTGAGTGATACAAAGTTTAGGGGCAGATTACCGGAGGTAACAACTTCATGTTCTCTTAGGAATGCAGAATAATCAGATTGGGATGCCGAGGTCAAAAAGAAGATCACAAACTTAAAAATTTGGAAGTTCTTGATAAACATGACAGCTATGATTCAGCTAAATTGTATCTTATCTGCAAATAATATCTTGATTGTAAATAGGGAATAGCTGCCTAAAAATAAGAGAGATTATTTTTTTCTTCACGCTGTCAGAGTTTCAAGCCTTTTAGCTCTTAAAATTCTCATTCTTTTTTCTGATAATTATTTGTCCTTCATTGGCAAGAGGAAGAAACTCTTTCCAACAGAAATCAAAGGCTTTAAGATGTTGTCGTCCTCTGAAATTTCTTCTTCTACATAGTTCTAAAGTCCAGACTCCTACCTAATAGTGATCTACAGAACCTGTTCTCCTCTTATCTCCTAACGATTACTTCCAATGGTCGTAGCTTGTTAAGACTTTTCTCAAAGGTGGCGGAAAGCTTAATCATCTATTAGGAAATGCTCCAGTTGTTGATGATCCCAAGTTTTTTTCTTGGGACGAAAAAGACTCCATGATCATGTCTTGCCTTTGGAACTCAATGGAGTCAGACATTAGAGGAATATACATGTCCCTATCAACTGCCAAGAAAATCTAGGATGTCGCATCTCAGTCTAAAATTAAGGTAACTCAATGAGTATTATAATCTGATGAAGGGTTTTTGGCTTGAATTGGACCATTATTAGAATATTAATATGAAATAAAGTGATAACAGTCTGAGACTTCAGAAATATGTAGAAAGGGAAAGAAAATTTGAGTTTTTGGTTAGACTCAAATGTTGATTTTTACCAGATTCAAATTCAAGTACTTAACAAAGAAACCTTACCGTCTATAAAATGAGACTTTTTCAATTATTATTTTTTGGTTACTAAGACAAGAGTTATAATACTCATATAGAATATGTACCCTGCTCTTAGTGCCTCATTCACTCCTCCCGATAGTTCTTGGGCAGTAGATTCAAGAGCTATAGATCATATGACTACTTCCCATCAAATCTTTGATCTCTTGTAACTTTTCTCCTAGTAACCAGAAAGTTAAAGTTGCAGAAGGATCCCTTACTATTGTTACAAGTTAAGGAGTCATTCCTTTATTTACTATGCTTCTTTTGGGAAATGTGCTATATGTTTCGAGATTGTCTTCTAATCTCTTGTCCATTAAAATGATTATAAAAAATTAAACTGTCTTACAAAATTTGACTCCGCTTCATGTGTATATCATGATCGGGTTATAAAGAAGATGATTGGGCTTACTAAGGAAAGGGATGGACTCTACATTTCTGGAAACTAAGATTGGAGCGAACAACCAATAGCCTTCCTCGTCTTACGTGACCTAAAATACAAATTCTACCAGTAACGTTACTTGGCTTCATCATTATTTTATAACCACTGCATTTTTCAAAGATAGTGATATAAACAACTTACATCGTGATGTTTATGAGCTTGCAAAACATTGACAAGCTTCTTTTCATTCGAGTAACGATAAATCTTTATTACCATTCACTTTGATTCATTATGATATACGAGGATCATAAAAGATAGCTAATGTATTAGGGCTAAGTGGTCTGTCACCTTTATTGATAATTGCACAAGGGTAATATAGGCCTTTATCGTAAAAAATAAATATAAAGTCAGTCAAATATTCCCTAATATTATTAGATGAAAAAAGATCAGTTTAGGATGAGTAGAAAAGAGGTAAGGAGTAGAATGTTATGGAATACTTCAATTAGACCTTATCTTCACTCTTTCAAAAGGAAATAATTGTTTATTAATCATCTTATGTTGAAACCCATAATAAAATACAACACTTGGATGTAAGAATTGACATTACTTGAAGTGATTAGAACCTTATTGTATCAAATGAATGTTCCTAAAGCCTATTAAGGGAAGCTGTTTTAACCATAACTCATTTAATAAGCATATTACCTTTTAGACCTTTGGGGTTTAAAAGACTAGTGGAAGTTCTTCGTAGCTTCAATTCTCTCCTAGAAACTATGAAAAATTTTGCTCAGACTGAGCCAGGCACTGCCCAGCCTAATACTTCTGAAAATCGTATTTCTCCTGTGGAACATCCTGCCTAAATCGAGTCAAACACTACCTACCCTAACACCTTAGAAGAGTATGTTTCTCTTAAACTAACACCTACTATTGATATAAGCCACTTTTAGTCTACTCACGAAGGGATGCAGTCCATACTAAAGCATGCTCAAGAATCGAATCTAGAATAAGATACTGAAATCCAGAAACTTCAATATGATGATTTGAGTACTCTTATAATTATTAGGAAGGAAATATGAACATGCACTACAGACTCAAATTTTACACTTTACTTCCTTTAAGAAATGCTCCCTAACCTATAAATGCTTTGTTACTAAAATAAATTCAATTTCCATATCACAAACACTTGATGAGGCACTTAGGGGATAAGAATTGGAAAAATGTCATGGATGATAAAATGAATGCACTATTTCAGAATCAGACATGAGATATAGTGGATTCATCAAAAGACAAGATAGGATGTAAATGATTGTTCACAGTTAAATAAAAAGCAGATGGCTCATCAGAAAGATATATCACGAGGCTTGTAGCTAAGGAATAACCCTAACTGATGGGGTGGATTATCGTCAAACCTTTGCTCCGTTAAAAAAATAAAGAATACTATATGCATATTAACTTTGATTGGTCTTTGCAGCAATTTAATGTGAAAATACCTTTTTACATGGTAATTTGAATGAAGAGGTTTATACGGCATCTCCACTTAGATTCGAAGACAAGTTTAGGAATTGATTTTGTAGGTTGAAAAAGGCTTTATATGACCTTAAGCAATCTCCTTAGGCATGGTATGAGAGATTTACAATGGTGACGTGGGGAATGAAGTTTAAGCATAGGCTACTATCATATTTCATTTGTTAAATCTTCTTTAAAATGACAACCATTATTATTTATATAAATAACATCATAGTCATGGGTAATGATATTGAAGACATAAAACACCTAAACCTTAAACTTACACAAAAGTTTGAAAGTAAAGATTTAAAGAAGTTAAAATACTTCTTGGGCATAGAAAAAGGTCGGTCAAAGGACAAGATTTTCCTATATCAATGTAAGGATGTTTTGGACCTTCTAAAAGAAAAAAAAATGATAGGGAGCAAACCAACTGATACACCTATTGATCCAAACCATAAACTAAGGGAAGCACATATGATGAGTCTGTTGACAATGGGAGGTATCAAAAGACTGATTTACTTGTCATATACTGGGCCAGACATAGTATATGCAATACATGTAATTAGCAATTTATATATGATTATAAAGATTTCCATCTTCAAACTATGTATAGAGCATTGAGGTATCTTAAAGCTACCCCCTAGAAGAGGAATCATGTTTAGGAAGAATGAGAGCAAGATAGTTAAAGCTTATACAGATGCAGATTGGGTAGACTCGATTATAGATAAAAGGTTAACTAAGTACTGTGCTATGTTCTTAGGTAACTTAATCACTTAGAGAAGCAAGAAGCTATACACAATTGCCAGATCAAGTGCTAAAACATTAGAGTAATGAATCATGGTATATATATCATCTTTTATGTATATGTATCATCTTTTATGATCTTAAAGTTAAATGATAAAGACCTATGAGACTCTACTGTGATAACAAGTCAACTATTAAAATTGCTTGTAACCTAGTACAATATGATATGACTAAACACGTTGAAATTGGCTGGCATTTCATAAAAGAATATATAATTGATAAAATAATTATTTTGTAACAATGATCAATTGTAGGTTTCAAAAGGTGAAAGCAACCATAAATCAAAGTTCATTTTATTGATAACTCTCATTTTATTTTTACAAAATTCCATATTATCATAACCTCCCATTTTGTTAAGAATTTTCTTTATAACTAATTGTGAACTAGAATTTCTCATTGGATTAACTCCTACTTCCCTATATTTCGTTTATTGATTGCAAGAATTTAGGAATTAATTTGAGGAACATACGACAATTCTACCAAATTTTGGTGCTATTACCAAGGAAAGCTAATTTACAGTATAATCCAAAGATCAAAATGATTGCAAAAAAGCTAATGAAAGAAACAAAGATTCAGAAACAACACAACATTACAATTGGTAAAATAACCAAAATTATAGTGAACAATCAAACGCTACAAATTTAAACCAAAAACATCACTACATAATTTTTCAAAAGTTTGCTATTAAAATTTGATTTAATTCATTTGTTGCCAAATTTTTGTGGTACTGTAAGTGAGGATCCATACAAGCATCTTCAAGAGTTCCATGTCGTGTGTACGAGAACGAAGCTTAATGTTGTTATTAAAGATCAAATCAAATTGAGGGCATTTATATTATCTTTAAAAGATAATGCCTAATATTAGTTATATTACTTGCCATTAGCTAGTATTACCACTTAGAATGAAATGAAGAAGTAATTTTTAGAAAAAAAACTTATCTTTTAGAGAAGTGCAAATACCCAGATATATTCATCCCCTGCATTATTGGTGGTATTAGGATATAAAAAATAATGTTGGATTTGGATGCTTTAATAAATATAATGTCTTATTATGTGTATTCATCCCTTAATTTAGGGTCACTACAGAAAACAAGGGTAGTAATTCAATTAGTTGACTGATCTAATGCATATGCTAAAAGGTTAGTGGAGGATGTTCTTAAGCAGGTTAATGAACGATTGATATTTCCTATTGAGTTTTATGTTTTAGACATCGAAAATGGTGATACAACATCCCCAAATTTATTAAGGAGATCATTTATAAAAAGGACAAGGATTAAAATTGATGTGTATAATAGAGCTTTAACAATAGAGTTTGATGGGGGATATAATGTAATTTTTATTCATGATGGGATGAAATCTCCTAATGTGGATTGTCCTATGTTTTCAACTAATGTCATTGATTCATTAGCACAAGATGTTTATGAGCTGGAGGAAAATGATCTTGGCAGATGAATGATTGCATCATTAAGCTAATGATGTTAAACAAAAGCACTATTAGGAGGCATGCTAAGTCTATTTTAATTTCATTTTTAATGTAATTCACGTATGGATTTTTTGGGTCTTAATTTCTTTCATGAATAAAAAATAGTAAAAATTGGGTGGAATCAAGGAAGAAAATAAGGATTTTGAGATATTCTTGATAGATACGCCTGTTTGGAATTTAACATCATTATGTAACCATAATCGTGCCCCTTGGATTGTGTAACTATCTAGAATTGTGTGGAGTTTGACGAATGATGTTTTTTCCCAGACACATCTATGTGGAGACTAGACACGTCCATGTATAAGAGGAAATGACCGTGTCTCCTGGAGCTAGGGATGGAAAAAAATGGCTCGACCTGGCCCTACCTATTATTCAACAGGCCAAGGTCAGGTTGATCAGGCCTCGCGCCTATTGCCTCCTAAAATGTCAAGCTTTGGGTCGGGCTTAGGCTTGGGCCAACTTAATTGTCTAAATTGAACAAAACAACTTTGATTCGGTTTAGAAGCAAAATGATGTCGTTTTAAGTAGTAAACAATTAAACATATGAAGCACAACAACGTCATTTTACTTCTAAAACTAAATGACATCATTTTGCACTGCGCTTTCTTACTAAGCAAATTAATGTTGTTTTGTTTTGTGTTTATTTTTCCTCTTTACCTCACCTTCTGTCTCTCACCATTAATCACTGATACTTCTTGCTTGTTCTCTAATCTATCTTTATTATCTCTCTCACTAATCACTGCCGCAAACTCTATCCCTTTGTTATGCCAGTCACCAGTCTCTACCCGACCTACCTTTTCCCCCTCCAGTCACAACAACCGCCCATATGCCCTTCTGCCAGCACCAGCATATTATTTCATCATTCTCTATGTTTAACGTTTTATCTAGTTTAATTCCTTACATGAATTAGCCAGCTTTTTTACTTGGTTTTGCTAGATTCTTTCATTATTTCAGGTTATCTACAAAAGATTAATTAGCAAAATAATCTCATGGCCTATTCTTTTAAATCCTAGAAATTAAGGTACTTTATGCTCAAATTTACTTTTGTTGGGGATAGCATTTGAGGTATCACAAAGATTCATAAGCTATTTGCTTTTATTGGATATAACATTTATGCATTTGAGATACCACAAAGTTTCAAATCTTTTCCCTTCGTTATAGGCCATCAGGTACTAGATGATGTCTATGAGGGTCAAAGAGAACATTTTACAACCACCAAGGAGGCTCGTAATTGGTTACCTTGTAGTAGTCTATAGATATTAGTTGGCAAAACCCTATTAAATCAACTTGTAAACCACTTTTTGGGAATAATTCTACATTCTAATGAATGCTCAGTTAATAGAAAAATTAATAAACAGTTACATAAGGAAGATGAATAAGCTACAACTAATTAATAAATAGCATCACAAATAAGATGAATAAGTTACAACTAATTACCTGCTTACAGATAAAACTCGAAAGAGATAAACACAAAGAAAAATTCCTATATTAAGCTGCTTATAGTCATCAACTCAATTAGTCATCAATTATGTAGGTTCTCTTTAATTCAGTTCATGGAAACTCCCTCAGCTGCACCATTTTCATTCAATCATTTATTTTTAATACATAAGTTCTTGAGTTAAAAGCCAAAAGCCTGTTAGACATACAACTTTTCACACAGTTTACCAATAGATTATTCTAGGTGAATTTTCCTCTATAATTGTGGCTTTGCTAGTACTTGGTGGGGAGCATTCCCCGTGAGTAGAGCAACATCGTGTTGAGTGTTGAATGTTGAATGTGAATATCAATATTATTTGAGATTAGTAATTATTAGTTTAACTTTATTATTTACATCAAGCAAACATATGACCATTAATGTCAAAAGTAAAGTGGAATGAATTGTTTTAAAACAATAAATATATATTAATCATAGTGTTATTTAATTATGACTATGAATAACATATATTTACTAATATGTTGATTGTTTAGATGGTAAGTATATTCCTTCAGTATATAGTTATAGTCCAATACCGACAATAGAAGTGGAAACTTCTAATCCCATACTAAGAGAAAATAGAAGTTCAACTCAAAGTCAATTGAAAAGTGAAGTTTGGAATCCCTTTAGTAAGACTAGATCAATGGACGGAGTAGAAAAAACCAAATATAAATATTGTTTGCAGATGTTGACTAGGAATTCAAAAGATGGAACCTCTCATTTAAAGAAACATATAGATTCGTGTAGTAGAAGGAATATGGTATTAAGAGGTTAAATATTTTTACCCTTAACCTTACGAGAGGGAAGAATGAATTACTGCAACATCTTATAATAGCAACAAATCAAGGTTTTTAATGGCGTAAATGGTAATTGGTGATGAACATTCACTATCTATGGTTGATATCAAAAGATTTAGGATGTTTTAAAACGCACTACAACTAACCTTTAAGGTTCCAAGTCGGAATACATTAAAGAAGGACATTATAAAGATATACAAGGATAAAAAGAAAAATTTTAAGAACATTATTGAGTAATGAAGGATGGATTGCCATTGCAACAGATATGTGGATAGCTGATAATTAAAGGAAAGCTGTATAGAGGTTAAGGCACATTATGTTAACAATGATTAGACTTTACGCAGTTAAATTTTGAGGTAATTTATATTCTTTAATGTTATCAGTTACTTTTTCATTTTGTTATGATTGATGTCGGTAATATTTGTGCATGATAGGTTCATTTATGTGCCAACACCATATACAAATGAAAGTTTGGCAACCATGTTGGAAGACTATTTGATGGATTTTAATATTGACAGTAAATTATCCACCATAACAGTCAATAATTCTATCATGAATGATGCTATGATTGAAAAGTTGAAGAATAAGATACAAGTTTGGAGCTTGTTAGTTGTTGGAAGGTTATTCCATATGCATTGTTTTGTGCATATTTTGAACGTGATTGTGAAGGATAGATTGGATATCATAAAGGAAGGAATAAATTCAATTCGAAATAGAGTAGTGTATTTGAGTGCAACATGTAAAAGAGTTAAGAAATTTGAAGAAATTTCTATGCATTCTGAGTATAAAAATGTTGGTTTTAGATTATCTAACCAGATGGAGCTCAACCTTCAAGATGTTGGAGTCAGTAGTCCAATATGTTGATGTTTTTACTAGGCTGAGACGAAGAGATTCTTAGTACACTTGTATGCCTATAGAAGAGCAATAGGAGTTGACTAGAGAACTTTGTGCAAAGTTAGAATTATTTTATAATGAATTGAATTGTTGTCAGGAACAAAATATCCAACTTTGCACTGTTGCTTTAGCACTATGTGTGAGATAAAGAATGCTTTATCTAATTAGATGTTTGATTATAATGAGCTTATTCAGGTTATGACAGAGCAAACGATGAAGAAACTAAATTCTTATTGGTCTGTGGTTAGACATATTGTTGTAGTCTTATTTGTATTGGACCTGAGATACAAGATGGAGGGGGTTATTTTTATGTATAATGTGTTGTATAGTGATCGAGTTCAAGAGCTTGTAGATGTCATTAAACAATTGTGATATGAATTCTTTGATGATTATTAGCTCATAATGGACAAAATTCATTATTGGGATCACAATAATTTAGGCTATTCAATTCTCGTTTCAGTTTCAAGTTTGGGCTCATCTTCTAAGAGCATTTTGTTTACTTTCAAAATTTATGAAAGAAAAAGTGATATGACTTCATACAATATGATGAAATTAAATAAATATGTGACGGAAGATTGTGTAGCCAAAGTTGAAGGAGTGCAGTTCGATATATTATTATAGTAGAAGAGTTATGGAAATAATTTTTGATCCAGTAAGTAATTGCACGAGAAGAGTTATGGAAATAATTTTCCATCAAGTAAGTAATTGCACGAGACTTATTAGCAATTCCGTCATCAACCATTACTTCGAAGTCTATTTTTAGCACTAGTGGTTGAGCTATTAATTCTCATCATGCTTGACTTCATCCTTGTACTATAGAAGCCCTTATGTATGCCAGAAGTTGGTTAGATGATGAAAATATTGAGGTTAAATCCTTTTCTTTTTGGTATACCAATTTCATCTATTTTTTATATTATCTTACTTAATATTGTCTTTTTAATTTTTATATTAATATAACCATAGGGATTAATGCGTAGGTGACTAGTTATACTCGTTAATCAAGTGGACATTATTTTGATAAAATATTTAAAGATGAAGATATATTTAAATTATTTATTAATTATTACCTTGTCCTTAATTTTCCTTTAATTTTAATATTACATTACTAAATATAATGTTTAGACGTACAGATGAAGTGGTGCAAACCATTGATGATTCTGACTACAACGATTAAATGCTTTCTCAGTATATCTAGTCTCTATCATCTCCCGTCTCTAGTCTCCATCATGATTTTATCTTATTTTTGTAAATTGTATCATTTTTTTATAAAATGCTTTGGATAATCATTTTTATACAGTTAAGATTACTATAATTAATGAATTTGGTTTTATCTTATCAATATATGTAAGTTTTTATTTATTTATTCATTATAAAATCCTAATTTTTCTTAATTAATTGAAATTTGTAACTATAATTAATTGAATTGATCACTTTAATTATATTCTTTTTCTTTCATTTCCTATAATCATATCCTCCTTCATTAATGAATTTAGTTTCATCCTATTTATTTTATCACTATACGCAAGTTTTTATATATTCATTCATTATAAAATCTCAAATTTTATAATTTTATTAATCAATTTAAATTTGTAATTTCAATTAATTAAATTGAATTCTTTAGTTTTAATCTTTTTCTTTCATTGCCTATAATTTTATCCTTAATTATTAATTAATTAAAATTAAAAATTTTAAAAATTTTGGGTATGTCTGAGCCCGATCGAACTTTGAACCTATTGAGTCTAATTGGGCCTGGGCCACTGCTATCCTTACCTAGAGCTTATAACTCTCTGGAACTATGTGAAGTCACAATTCTTGAGGTAAAATTTTTGAGATAATAAAATCCCAAAATTCTCAATAAGCTATCAGCCATGCCCTAATAAGCCACCCAAGCAATGTCCAACACTTGTAGCATACTCACCCACCATGCACTCGACCTAAATTTCCCATCCACAATAAACAAAAAAAATATGTTGGTTTCTTTTTCTTCTCTATTTCATTTCCTTTTTTTGGCTTCATTATTAAACATTACGGATAATGTTTTAAATAGGTGTGGGGTTAAAGATATTTTTCTTTATTATGATTTTATGGTACATTGATCATTTTTAGGTTGTTTTAACACTTTATTTTAATTTCTTTTTTTTTACCTAATGCTTTTGGAAGTTGACGAAATAGGATTTTCCAAAGAAATTTTTGTTAAATTGTTTTGAATGACTTGGACTGTGTGAGCAAATTAAGACTAAACATAATGATAAGTTGAAATAGCTAAGGTATGTACTTAGACAAAGCGAGACGATTGATTAATGAAGAATTGTATGAGGATTAGGTGAATTTGTATGAAACATGTGAGCATTTAAAGGATATAAACATCTTATTTCTATCAATTTTCCTTTGGTTTGTGTTCTCTGTCATTTGAAGACCTCTAGAACTTGTATTAAACTAACTTTAGTTGTTGTGATTGCATGAGACTTCAATATGATAAAGGCACTCATTATTTCAGTCATTTAACTTCAAAAGCCACATTAATTATCCGTAGTTCAACTCCTTTGAGCCAATTCAAATCCTTTTCTTTGTATGTTAAACTCACATCATAAACCTAACCTATCATATATTTATTTTTATGTTATTTAGGGGATTAAAGTAACTTTTCTTTAAATTTTGTTTTCAAAGCTACTCATTTTCTATTTAGTTTAATTTTGTATGATGGCTGCCTATTGATGGTTTATTTTATATAAAATAGTATTATATATATAAAAATAAAAGAGAGAATAATTGTAGACATATCATATCTAACTACAATGACAGATGAGTACTTAGCCACATTCTATTCTTAGCCCCTAAAATTTTCAAATGCCATATTAAATATGTGTAGTTTAGCCTATACCACTGCTTTTAACCTAAGCCCCATTACAACTATTTAATATAAGTTCTTTTAATTCATGCCTTCTTGTGTTCACGATGAAAGATATTTAGTGTATGTGTAAGTTTATAGTATTGTGTTCCTTGTGACAAGAGTTTTAAAATAAACATTTAAGCATAAACCCTTATGTGAGAGAGGGAACATCATAAGGAAATTCACTAAGGTTTTGTGTAGAGTAAACGTTTAAGCATAAACACTTGTGTGAAAGAGGAAACACCATAAAGAAATTCACTAAGGCTTTATGTATACTTTTGATTAAGATTATCTTTAAATTTTTTTGTTCATACTTCTGATGAAAATCATCTTTAAAATGTGTTCGTGCTCAACTCTTTTCTAGTCTAAGGGCTTATTTGGTTAGATGTTAATTAGTGGAACGGAACGGAACGGAATAATTTATAATGGAATGGAATGTAATATAGTGAAAAGTTATTTGGGAGGAATGGAAGGGTTCAAAATGTAACGTAGTAAAACACTGTTTGGAAGATGGATGAAATAGAATATAATGTATAATAAATGACTATTATACCCCTGATATTAAAATGGCTATTACAAAAGGTTTAACGCTATGATTTTAAAACAGAAATCATGTCTAAATAAAAAGTCACGCACAATCGTGACAAATAATTTTTTTATATATTTTTATTTTAAAATAATAAAAACTTTAATAAAAGTTTTATTATTTTATTATTAATTATATACAATTTTTATTAATAATATAAAAATATTATTATTAGGGTAAGGAGAAATATTATTAATTATATACAAGGAGTTAGGGTTAGAAAAAATAACTAGTATTAAGAAAAATTATTGAGAATATATTAAGTAGTATATATTTATTAGTTTACGTTCTGTTCTAAACTCTCCAAATCGAAGGTTTCATACTTTCACTGTTTAAAATGGAATGGAACGTAAGATGAAACCCTCTGCTTCCATCCCATTCCATTATGAAACTCTTAACTAAACGATAAAAGTGTGTTATATTACGCTCTGTTCTGTTTTAAACCTTCCAACCAATCAGACCTTAAGGGTTTTATTGTTAAAGTATTGAGTTTTTTGTCATAAGTTGTACTGGGGTCAGTTCAATTTTTTGTGTTATTAAGTTATTATTAGATTAAAGATTTTTTACAATTCTTGAGAAAATTCAATTTGGTGAAAATATTTAAAATGATTTTTCTCCTATAAAATTGTGGTCTCATATCTCTTTCCTATCTTTCTTAACTATATATATTATATTTAACAAATTAAAAATAATTTCCAATTTTAATATACTTTTATTTGCATAAATGAAATTATTTAGTATTGAAAATTTTAGTTTTTATATACAAAACATTTCTATTATTTTAAAAATAATTTTATAATTATATATTTTAAAATAAGTAATTTCAAAATATTTTAAATTTAATTATGAGAATAAATTATACTTATTTTAATTCTATTGTCCGTAAAAGAAATAATGGTCCAGGCCTTAGCGTTTGGATGGACACAGCAGAGCGGTATTAGATTTCGGCCCAAGCGCCAACAATGAGGTTGCGTTGGTTCACAAATTCCCAAGGAACCTTGCCCCGTTGCCCGTCCATAATCTCCGATTCTCCAAGAACACAAGATATCTCTTCCCCACATGAACACTTCCAACATCGTCGTTTGTAATTGAACAAGACAGGCGCGTCTGTGTTTGATTATTGCTGGGTCCTTTTTACTTTTTGGGTAAGATAAAGTTTCGTCCTTTTCCAACTTTTTTGGTGAATTATTGCAAGGAAGATAAATAAGAGGAAGAAAGAATGGGGCGTTCATCAGAGACGGGATTCTTGCAAGAGTTGGTTTTATATGCGGCGAGTGCTGCTTTGAGCTGTCTGGTTCTGTTCGCGGGGCTCCGACATCTCGACCCCAACCGGGAAGCCTCCAAGAAGGCCCTTGAGCACAAGAAGGAAATTGCTAAACGCTTGGGTCGTCCTCTTATCCACACTAATCCCTATGAGGTGCTCGACCCAATTCCGACTTTTCTTTCCCAAGTTCAACACTTTCTACCTCTTTTTATTGGTTTTGCTTGTATATTCTTTTGTGCGTGTGTGTTTACTATGTTATTATGCACAAATTTAGGTACCTGCAATTGGGTGTGTGTGATACTTTGTTTATTTTATCAGAAAGGTAACGGTGAAAAAGGAAGAAAAATGATGTTTAGGGGTTCGGTTTGATTTCTTTTGTTTATTCATTTATCTTTTACCTTAATGTTGCATAGCCAATTTTTGGCAAGGGGCAGCTGTCTAGTGGTTGTTTAGGTTGTATAGTGGTGTACCCTGAGGGAATCTTTAACGAGTTTACCAGATGAGCTATCATGTTTTTAGGAATTAATAGCTTGTAACTCTTCATAAGAACAGCTGGTAAGAGAAGAGATTTTATACTTGCAAAGAATTGGCAGTAACATTCAGGGTATAACTGGTAAATCAGAATAGCAAGCATTGATTTATTTTTTTTCTGATGTTGGAAAAACAATCCTACAGTTCTGAAGCATTTCTTTTCTTCTTGGGTTATGAAACATTTAGTCATTTGCTGGTGATTAGATAATGGTCAGACCGCCCACATCTTGTTTCTGATATAATACAATTTATGTCCTGGAGATAAAGCGTTGAAAGTCTAGGTTAAATGCCTCTGTTATGATATGATATTTTTCTGTTATCATTTTTCATTTCTCTGCTTGCATATTGGCAGGATGTAATTGCATGTGATGTAATAAATCCAGATCACATCGATGTTGAATTTGAGTCAGTAGGAGGCTTGGAAAATATCAAACAAGCTCTCTATGAGTTGGTGATTCTTCCGCTGCGGAGACCGGAACTCTTTTCATACGGAAAGCTTCTTGGTCCCCAGAAAGGGGTGTTGCTTTATGGACCCCCAGGCACTGGGAAGACCATGCTTGCCAAAGCAATTGCAAAAGAGTCTGGAGCTGTTTTCATAAACGTGAGGGTCTCGAATCTGATGAGCAAGTGGTTTGGTGATGCTCAGAAGCTTGGTGAGTTAGGACTATGTTTTACCTTCTTGTTGTATCTTTAGCTCTGTAGTAGTTAAGCATGATTCCTGCAAACTTTGCTAATGAGGTGCCAAATTTATGTAATAGCTGATGTCGCTGAAACATATCCCGTGGTATTTGTTATGTCATTGCAGTGGCTGCTGTCTTTAGCCTGGCCTATAAACTCCAGCCTGCTATCATATTTATTGATGAAGTGGACAGTTTTTTGGGGCAGCGTCGGTCAACAGATCATGAGGCATTGGCAAATATGAAGACTGAGTTTATGGCTTTGTGGGATGGCTTTACTACAGACCGTAAGTCACTCCTACATGGTTACCTTTTTATATTGTTAATTTGTCTGATATATTTTGCACTTGAAGTGCATAATTAACCACGATGCCATTCTTTAGTTGAACTAGCTTGGTCTTGGCATATTCATTGATATAGGATCTTACAGAATATGCACGTGTGATGGTTCTTGCCGCTACAAATCGTCCATCTGAACTCGATGAAGCAATACTTAGACGTCTTCCTCAATCATTTGAGATTGGGATGCCCGATCAAAAGGAGAGAGCTGAAATATTGAAGGTCATTTTGAAGTCGGAGAGGGTAGAAGAGAACATTGACTTGGATCATATAGCTGGTCTCACTGAGGGTTATACAGGTTCTGATCTTATTGAACTTTGCAAACAAGCAGCTTATTTTCCTATTAGGGATCTACTGGATGAGGAGAAGAAGGGGAAACAATCAAGTGTGAGTTCATTCATCATCCATTTGCTCATCTTTTACGTTTCTTCTTTTGTTTTTTTCTTTTTCCCATTGCAACGAAAAACTATTCTGTAAAGATAGCTATCCTTTCAACCTTCCTCCGCTTAGTTTATATTGTAGATGCTTTATTATTTACTGATTTGAAGCGTTAGTTGAGGCAAATATACTTCAACTTTTACTTTCAAAATTGTGATTTGCATTCCTTCCTTCAATAATCTATAGCAGTAATCAGCGTTGACTTGTGAGCAAAGTTGTTTGACATTCTGTGGATAAGCAGTGGAGTTGATTTCTGTACATTTATACAAAAGGAGGGTCTAAGAGAATTTTAAGAAGTTGGGAGGGATACTGTTTATTGCAAAGTTATGCATAACACGACTCTTTCACCTGTTTTGTTGTTTCAGCTCTTTCAAATTGTAGAAAAACCTTGAAGTTTTTTGTTTGTGTTTCTCTTCTCAGGTCCCAAGGCCATTGTATCAGTCAGATTTGGAGCAAGTTCTAGCTAGATCATCAAAGACAAGGGTTGCTGCGAGTGAGTACAGTCCGTTAAGCTCGCAGTCAGCAAGTTGGCCTCGGCAGTCAGATGATTATCAGGTCCAGTCTACAATAAGTGAGCTCTCTAAGCTCGTAGTTTCACAGATCTTGAACATCCAGTCGAATTCCCAGCACCCTTGAAACGCTTTTGTCTTCTACTCACTCGAGCATTCTGCTGTTTTGTAAAATCACTACCAGCAAAAGAGCATGTTTTAATTCGCTAGATGTTATTCTGATGGAGATATTTGCTACCCAAATTTGTTGACGCTGGCTGCTTCGGCTACCTGGTGTATTTTTGGATTTTGAGATGGCATAGGGATTGATCAATGGAAGAATGTGGTTCTAACCATGTTTCTTTTGGTCCAGAAATACTAGGAAAGAATAGAATATCTGCAAAAAGGAAAACAAGTTGGTCTTTCTACCCAACAGTTTAGCAACAATTTATACGCAATTTGGTTCTTGTACTATATGAAGAGATGGTCAGAATCTGGAACGCTTTTGCAAATATTTGATGATGGCTTTTAATGTCTCATTTGCTATGAATATCAGTATATGTGCCGATCCAAGAGTGTCGGAGCCTTTTCATTTTCTTTCGGTCATTATGTTATGTTAAGATAAAATGCCCTCGGATCGGATACCGGTTGAATTTAATAGCCCGAAAAATAATAACTAAAATAGAGAGACAAAAGAAAATGAGTGCAGGACATAAAGATTTACGTGGTTCAGTTAATGTGACTTACGTCTACGGTTGGAGGGTGAGCAATTTTACTAATATGTGGGGAATGTATACAAGTACAAAGACTGGAACAAAAAGTTTTCAACAACTCATAAATATACAGAGAGGATAGGAGGATTTCAGAAAGGAAAGAACGGTGATTTCTTGTGCTCGTGTTGAAGCCTCTATTTATAGTAATATTTGAGAGCATCCGTCCAAGCTCTATTCTCTCAAATTTTCAAATCTCCGTGATCCTCGCATAGGCAAAATCCCTCCAAAGCATGCTTGAAGATTTTAGCCATGTTAGGTGCATCCTTGTTTGACTTATAACAAGCAGTCATAAATTATTTGAACGCATGAAGAAATTGCCAGCCACATTTGAATACATGCAACCAATCATTGACTCGTGGAGGGGCTAATTCATATGCAACATGTTACGTAATCAGAGGGTGAAGAGGTTTAAGTACATAATTAAGTGTAGGGAAGCGAGGAATTTGAGAGAGAAATAGTAAAATACTAATTTTTTTAATTAAAAGAAATTCATTAAAGCTAAAAATTGAACATCAAGTAGAGCAATGTGCAAGGACAAATATCATGCTATAACACTGACATATAAAACACATTATACTCTAGAACAACATAAGAAAAGATTATTCTCCAGTATTCTTGTATCATTCTTTTTATTCATTAATTTAATTTTAATTTCTAAAGAAAACATAAGAAAAGATTATTAAAAAGCAAATTCATTCCAACCTCCATGTTGTTCTTAACGAGGCACTCATTCCTTCTTTATCATGAACTTACAAGATTTCCCTATTCCAACAACATACCTTGTATGCTAGCTCGTGACTATATCTTTTAGAGATCTTGAAATACTTATTATTCCTTACCCTCTAAATAGAATAAACTGAACATATTATACAAAGACTGATATCTAGTTGGTCTCCTCTTTTCCTTCTGTAAAGCTTGTTAGTTCATTTGAGTATATCTTGCCACTCTTGTTATGGATAGTACATCCCCATCATATGCTACATCCTGCTCCAAATAACTTTAGCATATTCACATTGAAAAAACATATGATTGATAGATTCAGTACTAAGATTACATAGCAGACATAACTTATCATTAACATCAGTCAACCTATCTTTGGTCTTCAATTTGTGTCTTACTGCTAGCCATATAACAAAAGATGCTTTGGGCATCCAAGTATCTTTCCAAACAATGTCAAACCAATGAATCATAGGCTACTATTGTCTAAGAACCTTAAGACAAGATTCATTAGTAAACTCTTTGCCACTATTAGGTAACTAATTTTCACTATCATATCTCGAAGATTTGGGAGAGTATTGAAGAAAGTAAGATTGAATTTTATCATTACCCTTGAAGTCAATTGACCAATTATCTTGCTGGATAACTTCTTTGACCCGAGCTTGAATAGGGATTTTAGTTATTAGAGATGAAATATCCTCCTTTAGGATTAAAGGGCTACAAATTGCCCAGTTGCCAAACCAAAACCAAGAAGTTAGACCATTCCCAATGTGAGTTTTGATAAGAGGATAAACAATCTACCTTTTCCTTAGCATTTGAATGAAGTAACAATAGTATTCTTTCCTTTTTTCAGTCCGCCAAAAGCTGGAGTTCTTGTGATAAAAGTCATTTGTCCACTTAGACCATAGGGACTCCTTATTAGTAAATAATCTCCATATTCTTTTTGCCACTAACATTGTTTGACTCATCTGTAAGGAAATGAGCCCCAAGCCACCTTCCTGCTTATTCGAACAAAGCTATTACCATTTGATTTTTCCCCTTTAAAGTTATCAGCACCTCCAGCCATAAAAAGTTCTTAATACATTTTTTCAGCTCCTTGTTGATCTTCCTAGGAAGAAATAGGTAGGAACTCCAGTGAGTATGAAAACTCCTCAGTACAGAAGAGATAAGTAGAAGTCTCCCTGTATAAGACAAAGACTTGCTTTGCCAGGCATTGATTATTTTTTTGTAACTTTCCAAAATAGGAAGACAGTCTTGGTATCTTAGCTTTTTAGAGGAAATGGGGACTCTTAGGTATTTAAAAGGCAAAAAATTAGCATTCAAACATGTCAAAAACCTTAACCTTGTAGATATTTCACATAAAAAGAGAAGTATATCATGCTTTTGTGTCGATTGATTCTTATCCTTAGGATCCTACAAAACTCCTAAAGAGAATTATGCAACACTAATACAAAAGAAGGTTTGGCTCTAGATAACAATATCAAGTCATCTTTAAAGCTTAAATGACTAAGCTTTAATTCTATGCATTTGTGATGAAACTTAAAGTTGATGTTGTTTTGGATGCTCTTTATAATAATCCTTATTAAGGATTTCCAAAGCAATAACAAAAAGGTAGGGGGAAAGGGGTTCTCCTTGCCTAATCCTATTAGTACCCTTGAATTGAATGCTAGGATTACCATTTATAAGAATGTTGAAAGAAGTAGTAGAAATGTAAGCATTAATCTAGGAGATAAATTTGTAAACGAAGCCAAACCATTCAAGATAAATTTGTAATCGAAGCCAAACTATTCAAGACAACATAGGATGAAGTTCTTACTGATGGTATCAAAAGCTTTTGAAAAATCCACTTTGATTGCACAACTCTTGATGGATTCATTAGTATCATAATCCCTTAATAGCTCCTAAATCAGTAATATATTATCAAAAATAGATCTACCTAGAATGAATGCACTTTCAATAATGATGGATTAAACTCTTCAAAATACCCTTCAGCCTTAATGCAAACAACTTAGAAATCACTTTATATATAATGTTGCAGTAAGAGATGGGGCGAAAGTCCTTCAACTTATTTGCATTGGGGAATTTTGGGAACAGATAAATATAAGTAAAGTTGAGCTCTTTTAACATTTTGCTAAAATATAAGAACTCCCAAATCACCTGCACCAATATATCTCCAGTGCTATTCTAGATAGATTGAAAGAAAAAGCCATCAAAACCATCAGGTTATGGAGCTTTTTTCAAGCTCAAACTGAATAAATAATTCTTAATTTCCATATAAAAGTTGAATTTTATAGTTCCTCTAATAGATCCTCATTAAAAGGGTTGGTATGTCTTAACAATTCTATCAAAACCTGGGGACTGAACATATTTTAATCTGTTAAACTAAAGATTCCCTTTTAATAGTCATACAACATTCCTTAAATAGAAATTCTGTCTATAACTAATTGGTTATCTCTATCAAGCAAATCATAAGGAAGAATGCTTTTGAAGGGCCTTGGCATGCACCTTAAGAGCGCTAAATTCCTTTTGATTCAAATCTAAGTTGTTAGGATCCAAATAATGAAAATCCCATTAATCCTTTTAGCTTCTCCTTTGCAGCCTGCAACCTTTGAGCACAAGAAGGACCACTATCCTTAAGAAAGACCTTCAGCTTAACCTTTAACATATTTAGTTTCCTTATAAACTAATAAGACTTGTATCCTGGAATCTAGATCTCCCAAACCTCCCATACTATATCTTAGAACCCCTCCTTTTAAATAAAGAAGTTAAAGAATCTAAAGGGATCTTTTTCAGAGAAATTACCATTTGGATCAATAATCTCCACAAAAGAGTGATCATAGTATTATGGGGAACAAAAATGAGCAAAAGAATTAGGCCATAAACATGTCCAAGCTTTATTAACAAAAACCTATCAAGTTTGATCCTAGTGAAACTCTTGCCTTAATGTTTGTTGTTCCGATTAAAGTGATAACCAACATATCTTAAGTCAAATACTTCCAACAAGCCTAAGGTGGTCTCCAACTCTTTGCATAGAACATTGTGATTTACTCTATCTCTTTGTGCTTTCGAGGGATGAAGTACACAGTTAAAATCTCCTGCAACAATCCAATAACTAAAAATAGATGATTTGATAGAAGCAAGGTCCTACGATAATTTGGCTCTTTGGAAAGCAAAATTAGAGGCATATATGATTGACAATTCAAAGGATATTGAGGAATTTAATTTCTTGCACACCAAATGGATGAATTGGTCAGAGCAGTTTTGATTTATAACCTGAACCTTGTCTTTATCATAGGCAAAAACAACTATACCATTGTAATGATGCTGATGATTGGATCCTATGATCCATCTAAACCCCAAAAACTTCATGGATTCTTGAAATTTTTTAGCTTTGACTCTAGTCCCACATGATCCCACAATTGAAGCTTTATTTTCCAAAAATAAGTCTTTTATTGCTTATTTTTTATGAGGTTCATTCACCTCCCTAATATTCCAAAAAATCATAGCTAAAGTTGATCAAAGGAATTACCAACTTCCTTAGCCTTCTTCTTCTTTCTACCAAATTTCCTGTTTGAGGTTGGAGTGGATTTCTGTAACAAATTCTCCATTTGATTGATTTCATGGATTATCTAGAATTATCTTTAGATTCATCTGTCCTACTTTTATTATCTTTCCCTTTATCAGTCTCAACCAAAATTTGCTCAAAAAGTCTAGATTTTTATTCCTTTACTACTTCTCCTGGTTATAAAACTTCAGTGAATTCAGAAGCATCCCTTACTACCTCTGTAATGTCCTATTGTTTATTTACAGTTTCAATCTCCCTATACTCCTCTGAGTCCCCAATTCCCATTAGTTCTAAGTAGTCTCCTATCTTGAGCAATTCGCCAGTTTCTTTCCACATCTTTGCTCTAAACTAAGGCTTCCAATTGTAATAAAGTTTGATCTTAGCTCTAACTAGCTCCCCAGCTTCATTGAGTTTCATTACACAGAGTGCTTTAGGAAGTTCTTTCCTTATCATGACCTCCACATAGATTCTAGCAAAATAAATTCTCTCAAGGTTAGCAGTAGGGGAACCAAAAGCTAAAGGTTTACCTACTGAGCTGTCAAGAAAGCTCAAACCATCAAAGGTTTAATATTCCAGTGGAACATTGTGGAAATTGATCCATTTAGGAAAGAATTCTACTCTAGTTCTATACCTTGAAACAAGTTTTAGACAAACATAGGTTGTCCTCCAATATGCCAAGGCCTAGTTTCCATGATTAAAGATAAGCTATCCTTTTCAGTCAATAGAATTTTATCCAAACCCTTGTCTCCACATCTGGATTGAGCCCAAGCTTGAACCTAAGAAAATGAAGATCTTTTATGTATGAAGAAACCAATCAAATTGCAAGACCAAGTTCTAGCTCCTATATGCAGCAGCTCCACAGGCAGGGATACTACCCCATTCACCAGGGTAGAGTGGAAAATTTTTGGCTTCTAGGAGGGGATTTCTATTGATAATACATTCCTTTAGGATTTGTTAACCTCCTTTTATGGGACTGAATTCTTACGTCAACACTTACTCACTTTTAAGGAATTGTAAATGGAAGGGAACTCAAAGTCAAACAAGCTACCTACATCATATTGGATCTCTAAGATAGAGGATACTTTTGAGCTTCCTCCAATAGGAGTATCCATTGGACTTTCTCAAAGAGGAAAGCTATCGATGAGTCACCAATTTCTAGTTAAAAGGGGTAAGTTACTGTTTAAGGAAAGGGAAAGTTACTGTAGACAAAGAAGATCCTATTATCAATAACCTGATTATATTTTGGGCTAAGGGAAATGAGTTTCAACCAAAACAATTTCTACTATTTTATCATAATAAATAATATTACATCAAAACATTAAGTAAAAAAGAATAATAAATATCCACAACTCTTTAAGTATTACAATTTACAACAAGAGTTTGTGTCGAGAAAACAACTAACTAGAAGTGAAACCTAAAACAAAAATCAAATATAAGTGAAATTAAAAGAAGAAGAGAAATGGAAATTTGGAACTTTATTCAATCGAATATCCGCTCAAATCAGATTGACCCTAATTCTCGTTTGGTATAAAATCCTCATCATTGAGAAAAGTCTCATCATCACCGTCATTTAAATTCATTGCTCTAAATGACATGTTAATACTTTCACATCTAAAATTATCTTCCAAGTCATTCTTATCTATCCTCGAAAACTCAATCTGCCAAAAGATCGATTGGTTAAGGTAAATTAGATCTACAAAACTACTTGTCAATTAAGATTCCTAATAAACAAATCAAATTAAGTTATTAAAAAAATATTTTCATATTAAGAATGATAATAACATAACTTTCTTAGAGCTTTAAATTGTATTGAATAAAGACCAAGTCGTTCAATCTTTTGTGTTCAAATCTATTCCTTTTTTTGGAATGGATGAATTTAAATGTTTGTCAATTCTTTTCACACCTTGTTGCACTTATACATTGACTAATAATTTGAATTGCAGATCTTTGAAGTTTTGGAGCACCAATACTAAATTAATCCCACCAAGCAACTGTAAGATATTAAAAGTAATATTATAAATAAAATAAAATGATGATTAATTTCTATCAAGTAACAAAAGTGAAAAATATACATATATATACCTAAATTTAGCTTGTCTCTTTGACAAATAGCAATGGGCATCCTAAAATCACCAAAAGCATCCTGATAAACCTTCATTTGTGATCTCCTTTAGAAAATAATTGTTGTAATAGTTAATAGCATTCCCCTATTAACTTCAGTTTTCTTTATAAAATTTGGTCTAGAATAGACACTATGATTAAAAAATGCCCCTGTTGTAAATTACAAAGAGTAAAGTTGTCTTTCCCATCACTCATTGATGATTGCAAGATAAGGTGTGTATAAAAAAGGCCTATTTTTCATATTCTTCTTGATTGCTTCCTTCACCTTGTCCATGACATCATAAAAATAACTCATTATTGACTTCTCATCGTTATTAGCTAGATGAAATACTCTCGCTAAAGGCTCACAAACTCATATTATAAATTGACATTGGGATCAAAATTTATTATCTTTAATTATGATTTCATAAACCTCAACTCTAGCATTAGACTTGACATATTATGATGGACTCACTTATCACTTGTAAATATTTGCCTAAGCTCCTACTTTATCAGAACAAAACACTAAAGTGATAAGAAATTAGTCACAAATCTTATTATAGTAGGATGACACAAATTTTAAACATTAATGAAATCCTTCCCTATCAAATTTTGGACCTATGCATGATTACAAATAAACTTGGTCACTTACTTTGCTTTCTATACAGTCTTATCAATTATATGAAAATATCTAGCATCTCTTACATGTTCCAACATCTAATCAAAGTAATATGCAGTACAAGGAGTCCAATAAAAAGAATTATATCGACTTTGCAATCTTTTCCCAGTTGCTTTGTAAAAAAATCATTATTAGTAATGAACTAAGTAATGTTTTATAGACCAAATTTCATTCATAACTTCATCAAATATCTGAAATAGAGTATCAACATTTCTAACAAGGCCAAATGGATTAATAGACTTTAAAAAACATTATCCCCTTAGTAGAATAAACTAAAAAAAATGATAATAGGTTCATGTCTTCTATTTGTTAAATAATCACTTATAATTGAACATTCATACATTGCTGAAGTCATTCTTATTTCATTCAAATAACTCTTTATTTTATAGACAAAGTTACCTAAAAGTTTACGTCTATAATATTAAATTGAAGGAGCCTTATATCTTAGTCTGTAAGAGGCAATAGCATCCACTATAGGCTGGTAATAATAAGATTGGCATTAAATGATACACATGAATTATACCACTATCTGGCCATTTCCATGTCCACATTTTGAGTTGCTTCTTTAGCTTATAAGGCACTACGAATTGAAGGCTAAGCTTCAGGAATTATTGATGGTGCAAAAAGTTAGACCCTTGTTTTCTTCTTTTCCTTACATCAAGTGCAACATTCCTCTTTTATTGGATAGGAACACTACCACTTTCAACATCTCCACTATCATCCTGACCATTGAAAAAAGAACTTTCGTAACTAATTTCATAGTTTAACCTTTGTCTTTTATTGTTTTTATGCTAATACTCTTCAAGTAAATTCTTCATTTGCCATTTCATGTCATGGCTCACCTTTTTACAAGACTTTACTTCACATATGATCTTAGCTAAATCCTTCTGGTGATTCCCCCACCTTTCAAATGCTTGCTGCAATACAGACAAATTGTGTGTTTCTTTATTTAAGGAATCAATCTAACATAAGCCTAAGTTAGATCATTAAATCCTTATGAAATGACTAAATTATCAGGTGTGCTTGAACTTCACTCAATTTATCTAAAAAATAGTTGAAGATATGTGTTAAAATTAAGCTAATAAATTTATATTCAAAATAAAATTTTTGTATATAATATCATTACATAACTATACAAATTCAATTTTTAATTATTAGCTTATCTAGGTTCTAGAAAGACTCTTTCATCTGTCTTTATGATAAAACACATTGGAAACATGACTTTTCTTTATGATAATACACATCACAAAAATGATTTAAACACTTATAATTTCATATTATAATGAGTAATGAGTATTCTCGTAAATTCACATACTATTTTCTACTATGTATTTAACTACTCATAAGATAAGATGGTGAATGTTTATTTACTAAATTGCTACTCATAAGATAAGATTAATATTTTTAATATTATTTCCTATTAACAACAACGAACAGTATAAAAATGTAAACATTTAATTTTCTTAGCTTAATTACATACAATAAATGATATAGTTATATATTAAATCTTATATTTAAATATTTAATCATATGTTAAATGTATTTTATCCACAAATAATAATTAGTAAATTATATGTTTCATATAAATTAATCAAAAAATTAACAATTTAAATAATTAATTTTAATCTCATTGTTATGATTATTAAAATAACAAACAATATAACATGTTTTGAATTATATCCTATTCACATTACCTAAATGTTCTTCCATAATTTATACACAATATTATTTTGATCTCATTTCTTTGTGAATTCACGATTCCTAAATGTTATTAAGCTATACACAATTCACATAACCAATTTTAATTTTGAAGCCCAAGTTGCCCAGTGCATATTTTATAAATCATTCATCATACAACGCAACTAAAACAAATCCTTGCATAACTCACCCTCTTCGTACCAATTGTGGCTTCATAGAAACAAATATTTTCCAATATAACTTGATAAATGATTAAGTCCCTTAGTAGTTTAACATTCTAGGAGAATATTATGAATGTTAATTCATAGAGGGAATTGTTTTTACTTGAGGTTTTGTATTTGAATTCCAACCTTCCATTTTTGGATAAACAATGGTATTTAATTAAAATGCCGAAGACTTGCTTTAATGATTTTTTGTGCTTATGCGCAGCGATGTAGGTACTATACCATATTGGGTGGTATTGGTAAAAAATGTTACAGTACCCACTCATTTTTTAACGTCAATCGGTATTGAAATATTGGTGAAATATCAAGACTAAAATGTAAATTTTTAAAAATATTGGACTAAATTTTAAAATTTTTAAAAATATTGGAATAAATTGTAAATTTAACAAAAAAAACCCTAACTATTTAAATCCACCCATCGTCCCGACCCCCCCACCAACCCAACCACACCACCTCTTACTACTACTACTCTCACTCTTATTCACTGTGTTGCCTTGCCTACGACCTAACTTGCCTGCTTGCCTTGAGCTCGCTTCCCTCACATTCGCCTACCTAATGCCTGCCTCGTCTCGTTTGCCTGCCTCGTCTCATCTGCCTGCCTAATCTACCTCGCCTGCCTCAAGGTTGCAAATTGCAATTGCCATTCGCCTCAAGCCAGTCTAAATTTCTGACTCAGCCTAAACAATTGAAAATTTAAAATGTGTATAATGTTGTGTTGTTTAATGTGGATTGATAAGTTAATTCATAATTGAGTAATTGTTGTGGAATTACTGAATTATGACTTTTGAGTTTGGAATTGCATTTTGGAAATTGAGGATATCAGATAGATGAGTTTGTTTTATCTTAACTTTGAAAATTAAGGAATAAGATTAAGGATTTTATAATTTAAATAGAATTATAGTATTTGAAATTCAAAATTTTGGATGTGTTTAGTCATTTGTGCTATTTAGATTATAAAAATTGAAGATTCAATCATTCAATACAAACTAAAATTTGTGTAATTGTTTGAAATTTTATAAATATTAAATTAAATGTTAGTCTTTATTATAAAATAGGTTATGCATATTATAAATTGATTTCTTAATATAAAAAATGGGTTAGTTAATTTAGGTTGAATTATATGATTATATGAATCAAGTTAAAGATGTAAGTTTGTGTTTGAATCATATAATCATAAAAAATAAGTTATATTTATGACTTTATGGTTGAATTATGTGAGTACACAAATTGAGTTATAGATATAACTTATGACTTATGAGTTTACATTTAAAGTATGTAATCACACAAAGTTATAAGTTAAATTTGAATTATGTAATCATACAAAATGGTTATAATAGTGACTTTATGGTAGAATTATATAGTTACCCAAAATGAGTTATAATTATGAGTTATGACTTTAGATAGAATGTGCTTAATCATCAAATTTTCTTAAGGAATCATTTATATAAGTTTATAAAAGTCACTTACATGTATATATGATACGACTGTTAAGAAATTGTTGTTGCTCTATTTCTTGATATTATTATACACAACTTGATTTTGATACGAAGTTATTAAGTTAATTTTAATATATGTCTATTTATTTTTATAGATAAATAGAGAGATGTTTAAGTACACTTGTAATTCAATCACTTCAAATATAGGAAGATTCGACAATCCAACTTGGGCTCATGTTAGATTGGAACTTGGAATGAAGAACCAAACTATTTTTTTGTATTGTAACAAACATTTGAAAGGTAGGGAATCACCAAATTAAAGAAGAATTTAGATGGGATCAAAGGTGGTGTCAAGCTTTATAAGAAAGTGAATTATGATGTTAAATGGAAAATGAAGATTTTACTTGAAGTGTAGTAACATGAGAAAGATAAAAGACAAAGATTGAATTATGAAATTGGTAATGAAGTTCTTTTGTTGGTATTCATGATGGTAGTGAAGATGATGAAGGTGGTAGTATTTCTACTCAATAAGAAGGAAATATTGCACCTGGTGCTAAGAAAAGGAGAAGACACGTGTCTAATTTTTTTGCACTAAAAACAACTCCTGTAGCTCAACCTTCGATCCCTAGTTCCTTACAATATAGAGAAGCGACTTATAATGTGGATATGGCAATGGTTAGACAGTGGTATGATTCAAGTATATCATTTAATGCTTCCCGGTCTTATTATTATCATCCTATGGTAGATGTTATTACCTCTTACAGTCTAGGATATAAATCTCCTTCAATTGATGACTACAGAGGTAAACTTTTGAGTAGCTTTGTTTATGAAATAAAAAGTTATTTGGATGAAAGAAAAATCATGTGTGATGGTTGGACAAATAGAAAACAAAAGGATATTATCAAATTTTTTGGTTTATTATACAAAAGGGATAATGTTTTTGAAGTCTATTGATGAATCTAGCCTTGTTCGAAATGTTGATACTTTGTTTGAAATATTTGTTGAAGTTGTGAATAAAGTTGACCCAGAAAAAATTATTTAATTCATTATTGATAATGATTCTGCTTATAAAGCAGTTAGAAGAAGATTGCAAAGCAAGTATAATTCTTTTTATCAAACTCATTGTGCTGCACATTGCATTAAATTAATGTTGGAAAATATAAGAGATGATAGGTATTTTCCTATTAATGACAAGACTGCGCAGAAAGAAAAAAAGGTGACTAAGTTCGTCTACAATCGTGCATAGATCTTGAATTTAATGAGAAATGATTTTACGAATGATAGGAATTTGTGTAGTTCTGCTATTACAAGATTTGAAACTAATTTTTTAAATCTCTTTAGTGTTTTATTATGATGAATAAAGAGTTGAAACAAATGTTTACTAGTGGGTTGCATCTTAGCATGTTAGGCCTAATGCTAGATTGGAGGTTTTTAGAATTATACTAAAAGATAATGAATTTTGGTCCTAATGTCAATTTTTCATATGAGTTTGTGAGTCTTTGGTAAGGACACTTCGTCTAGCAGATAATGATAAGAAGGCAACAATGAGTTATTTTTATGATACCATAGAGAGAGAAAATGAAGCAATCAAGGACAATCTGAAAAAAAAGGTCTTCTTTGTACACACCTTATCTTGCAGTCATCAATAAGAGATAGAAAAGGCAACTTCACTCTCTGTTGTTTCCAGTTGGGACATTTTTTAATCCTATGGCCTATTTTATACTAAGTTTTACAAAGAAAGCTGAAACTAATATGGGAATACTATTAATATTATAACAATTGTTGCTAATAAGATGATGTAAGATCTCCTAAGCTCACAAATTAAGATTTGTATGGATGCTTCGGGTGATTTTGAGATGCCAATTGCTATTCGTCAAAGAGACAAGCTTAATCTAGGTATATATTTTTATTACTTGTTGAAAATTAATCGTCACTTTATTTCGTTTATAATTTTAATTTTATTATCTTATGACTTATGGTTGTTTGGTAGGATCAATTTGGAATTGATGTTTCAGAATTGTTAAAGTTTGCAATTTGAATTTTAAGTCAATGCATGAGTGCAATAAGATATGAAAGGAATTGGAGCACATTTGAATTCATCCATTCTAAGAAAACGAATAGATTGGAGCACAGAAGATTGAACAACTTGGTCTTTATTTGATACAATTTAGAGCTTTGAGAGATGTATGTTATTATCATTAATAAGTTGGATATAATTTCTTGTAATTTTTTAACAATTTAATTTTATTGTTTACTAGGACTCTTAATAGAATAAGTAGTTATGTAGATCTAGTTTGTCTTCATCATATCAATCTTTTGGTGGATTGGACTTTTGAAAAATCGATTTTGATAAGTGAGAGTGACTTGGAAGAAAAATCTTGGATGAACAAGTATTGACTAGTCATTTGGAGCAATGAATTTGAATGATGGTAATAATGAGGCTTCTTTCAATTATGAGAATTTTATACTAAATGAGATTTGAGGTCAATGTGATTTGAGCGGGTATTTGATTGAATGAGATTCTAAGTTTTTTTCTTCTCTTCTTTTAATTTCACTAATATTTGATATATATGTTAAATTTTATATATGTAATATAATTGTAAATATTTTTATTTTAAGTTTCACTTTTGTTGGTTTTTCGACATGAACTATTTATGTAAATTATAATAGTTAAAGGGTCATAAATATTTATTATTCTTTTTATTTGATGGTTTGATATAATTATTATTTATTATATGATAAAATTGAAATATTTTAAATACTTTGTATTGTCATTAATTTCACATTTGTATGATGATTAAATAACCTTTTTTTCATATTAATTTTGATTATTATTTATATATGAAATATGTGAAAAGTAATATTAATAAAATAAATAGATTGTTGTTATTTTAAATTTCTATTATTATAATTTTTGGAGACAAAGTTAATGTAAAATTATATATTATATAACATAATGTATTGAAGGACTATTTTGTAATTTTAAAAAAATTTAGAGACTATTTTATAAATTTATAAATTTATCTAAAATAGTACTTAATATTAACTAATATCGATATAGTATTTTATCATATCCAAATCCGATACGGTACCATTACGGGTACAGTATTCACAATATTATTTGACCTCCACAGTCAAACTTAAAGACTTCTTTCACCAAGACTTCTCTTAGCTCATGTTACCTTGAATGATGCTAAACCCGGGCATTTTTCACAGGAAGGAACATCCTTTATCTAGGAAAAGTCCGATGAATCATATCCCATTTAGAGGCTTCCTCTTTCAAAATGTCAACTAGAGAAGACACTATTGAGTTGCCATCTGTAATCTTGGGAGGATAAAAGTAGTATTTCAAAGAAGTCATTGAGTCACACTCAATACTTGAAGCCATTAAGTAGATCTGTAGCTAGAGCGGGAGTTATGGCAAGAAGGGTTGAATCAGAATCAGGTGGGACAGAATGAATGTTAAGTGTCGAAACTTGAAAACCATTTGTCATATTTAAATAAAATGTTTTTCAACTATGAAGATTCAGACAACTGGTATATGTAGTATCATTAACTCCCATACATAATATCCATCATCAGTTTCGCTTACTGGTGGAAGAGTTTGTACAACCTTATATTTTATATATAAGTCCGCGCATATGTATAGGAATACCCATTTACAAGATAAAAAAACAGAGTTGGTAATCACGTCCATAACAAAGCATAGAGCATCTAAATAAAATAAAATAAAATAAAAAGATCAATATATCTGCTTGTACGGTGATATTCCATCAGCGAGAACGCCATTAATTTTCCCTGAAAATGCGTTCATCATGTCATTCCATCACGAAATTGTTTCAAAGATCTTTCCAGACCATAAATATAAAACGATCCTCCAGTTCTTGGCATCCACACTCTCCAGGAGCAAATGAATGGCATTGGAAATTTTAACTAATAATCAATCATCCACCTAGAGAAGAAACACCAAAGCCAAAGCCAGTGACAAGAAATATAAGAGAGAAATATGGGGAGAAAGGAGAAGAAAACATAGAAAACACTTGATGCTCTAACAGACGTTGAAGCTCAGTAGTGTTGTCCATTTTTTAAAACATGATTTTGTATTCATTCGTTACCTCGTTAAGATAAACAAACACAATAAGAACGGTTAATTACTCAAACCTTTGTTACCTCATTAAGCACACATCCAATATGAGCAGTATAGGGGCATCTCTTGCAGCCATAAATGTCATGTTTTGGGTTCCTCAAATTCTCACATGCATGACAGTAGTACTCTTCACATCTATCTTCAGTATCTGAACCCATCAGAGAAAGTGAATGAATATGACAACTGCCCTTAACCTCTTTTGGTATTGGAATGCACTCCAGATGCAGGTTAATTTTACACTCTGTGCACCGGTAGAAAGAACCGCTGCAATGTTTACCACACTCCTGGCATCCAATGTATTTTGTCTCATCTTGTACATCTTTGGCCACAAAGTAAAAGAGATCGTGCTCGTGACGGGTGTGTCTGAGGCTGGAAGTTAGGTACTTGGAACATCTAACATGGAGGCGAAAATTACATTCTTCACAGGAATAGAAAACACGTCTCCCAAATGGAAAGTTACATGCATAGCATGCATCCAAATAACCCCATAAAGACAATTCAAGTTGATGTGGCAAGTGAAAAGGGTGCTGTATATACTGTGGTGTGTCACAGCATGATTCATGAAGGAAGAATTCACAGTCCCCGCAATGATATCCTGGACCTGAGATCATTGTGTCACACATACTGCAGTATACCTGTGATTCCACTAGAAAATACGCAAATGTGAGCTTATGTTCATGACTGAAATGATAGATCGTGGCCTTCCTTTCCTTCTCCTCCATTTTTTCGCACCGATCACCTACCGGAGAAATTGCAGATGCGCATTTGATGTCTAGAACAAACATACATTGGTAGCAGACATAGCTGATATCACCACAGCTAAAGTAACTGCATCCATTACATGTAAAGTGCCTTTTATCATTTGAAGGAACGAGACTGAGAGGATGAGATGAGTGAAGAGAATGCTTTATTTGAAGGGGCAATTCGGCACACTCCTTATGCAAACTAATTTCGCAATCTTCACAGCTATAACCCTTGTCATGCATCCTCTGTTTGCATCCATAACAATACTCTTTCATCCTTTCAGGACAGAAGATCAGGACATGATCATTTTTGAAATCTTTAATCTGGAAAATACAAAAGGTAAAATCAAACATTAAGACATCTTTGGTATAGTCCATGAATTTAACAGAAGTTTTTTCATTCTAAAGGGAAGGATCCAAAAATCAGAAGAGTGAACGATTAAATAAAAACAAAGAAAAAATAGGCCTGAGATTTAGACCAAAAAGAAAAAGTAAGGTGTAAAGAAGAATAGAACTAGAGTTATTAAAAGTTCTACTGTTTAGATATTTTGCTGATGTGAAATAGAACAGTAATACCAGATATTATAAGTTCTACTTTGCAGTGGATGTCAAAACTACCAGATTAAAAGTATGTTTACGCAAAGACATAATAGAACAGTAATAACAAATTTTGCAAGTAAAGATCAAATTCAGAGGAACGGAACAATATTATTAGAGTCCTGAAAAGAGTAGTTAGTATACAACTTATGTCTTTTTCTAGTCACGTCTACGAAACCAACAAACACCTTAGAAGAGTTACTTAAATTGGAAATTATATGCTACTTTTTCCTTTTCTTTCCTAGACAGAAGAAATTACCTGAATTTGCTTCTTGCATTGTGGATTGGAAAACTCAGCAAAGACAGGATAAGTTACATGATCCTCTTGCTCTTTCTCATCCTCTTCTTGTACTCCAAATTGGTATTCTGCTTCCTTAAACTTTATATAAGAAAGCACTTAATTTTGTGAACCTTATACCAAACAAAACAAATGTTGTATGGCTTCTAACTTCTATGTTTGAAAGTTTAAAGTAATTACAAATAAATTTGTCTAGAATATTTTTTCGAAGATAAATTTGTCTAGAATATTGCCAAAGAAAAGAAAGACAAAAGCTGAAAATGGTCCTTGGAAAGCACAGAAATGAGGTTACCTCCAGCGACAAAATACATTCAATATGAGCAGTGTAAGAGCATTGTTGACAATAATAAGCATGATACTTTGAGTCCCTTTCTTGTTCACAGGCAAAGCAGTAATATTCTTGGGAATCATCAACATCAACTCCAACCAATGGATCCATAAGTGTGAGAGAATGCATATGGTGGTCTGGCACGAGGATCTCAGGAGGAATGGGAATGCATTCTAGATGATAACAAGAGCTGCAGTCCAAACAAATGTAATAGCAACCTTCACAGGCTTTGTCACAAATATTGCATGGAACATATACTAATGAATTATAAGGTATATGATCCGCCACAAAGTAATAGAGATTGTGTTGGTGACACTTATGGTTTAGAGCACATACTACCTTTAGTGACTTGATAGCACATAGAATATGTAGGCTAAAATCACAATCGAAACACAAATAAGCAAGTCCCCAATACGCATTCTTACAGGCATCGCACCATTTTTTACTACCAGTAACAAATTGGATCTGTAAAGGATGAGATGCATGATACGGGTGTCGTATTTTTTTGGGAGCTTCTGCACAAGATTTATGCAAGTAAAATGAACAATCAAGACAACCGAAGACAGGGCCTGAAAGTTGGAGTTCACATCCATCGCATTTATTGGGAAGTTTATTTCTTGAATTGAAGAGATGGACTGCGTGACGATGGCTGATATGGTGAAATTTAGTTCTCGCAGAATGAAGTTTTGATCTTTGTTTATCGTTGGCGGTAGTATAAAGAACGCATTTGAAATCAAGTCTGAAATCGCACTGGTTGCAAGAAGCCATAAAGAATTGAGAAACATCTCTACATTCATCACAAATAAACTTGCGAATTCGATTTCTTTCACAATCAAGAACGAGTTGGTGTTGTCGGTGAAAAGGGTGTTGTATTTCCCGTGGAATTGCTGCACATGCCTGATGAAGGTAGAATCTACAGTTAAAGCAACCGTATACAAGACCAGAGACCGTGAACTGCATTTCGCAACCGCTTTGGCATTCTTTGCAATCCATACTGTTCGTTATTTCCATTTCCCGGTTGAACTTGAAAAGTGCCAGTTTATGGTCGTGACTGAAATGAGAAATTTCAGCTTCTGTTTGAGGTGGTCCCAAAGAGTGGTCTCCTGACAATAATTGACAGTCACTAGTTAATGAAAGAGCACATTGGATGTCCAAGTTGAACTGGCATTCTGAGCAAGGTAGCCAAAGCCAAGACAAATATTCCTACACTTATCACATATATAAAACTCTGAAAATCTCGACCATTTAGGAACGTGGGGGTTAATATGAAGGTTTAGAGAGTGAGGAGCGTGTAGAGGATGAACTAGCTCGAATGGCAACGAAGCACATGATTGATGCAACCAGAAATCTGGACAAGTCTCACAAAAATAAGCTGGACCCTCAATTAGGTTGTAGCAGCCATAGCAGACGGGAGCTTCCTCATATCCATTCAAAGTTTCATTATCCTTCTCCGCAACATCCTCCAGCTTTTCTTGTTGATAACACTGTGAGCTTACATATTCATTCTCTTCCCATCGAAACACTTCTTGTTCTTCTGATAAAAGCAAATCTGGAAGCTTTTGCAATATCTCCTTGAACTTCGTCTCGCTTTCTTTGCAAAAAGTCAACGCATGTTCATGGCTGAAATGTTGAAGAATCTCCATATGAATTGAATAGATGGCTATGATGGGTATGCTTATTACTCTAAGCTATCAAATTCCAGAAGCGCAGGCGTACCAGAGCTTTACTAATCGCTTCCAACTTGGGTCGTACAGAAGAGAAGTTTCTGAACCGTTTCTTAAAAAGTAATCACTACAACAAAATACGCTTATCGGCGACAAATGAAACGTAGCTAAATATTAAAAAATTATTATAAATATTAGTTTGTGAAGAAAAATAATCATTGCCTTAATGGTTATTGAATTTCAATAGTAAAATAATATCCGCGACATTTTTTTGAAATCACAGCAAAAAAGTTTTGGATACACAATAATTTTGTCGATAAAACGTATAATTAACGAGAACGAAAAATGTCATATATAGAATTTTGCGACATATATGTTTCGTAGATAAAAGTATAGTTTTTATCTACTAAACCGTAGTCGTAGGTAATTATCTTTACTGACGATTTCTTTTGTACCAAAATAGTTTTAGCTACTAATTGTTTGTTATAGGTAAATATTTTTAGAGACGTTCTTATAAATATAAGTAACAATATTTTGTGACGATTTGTTTTGGTAGCTAATACTTTTTAATGACGATTATGTTTTTGTAACAGAATAGTTTTAGCTACTAATGGCTTGTTATAGGTAAATGATTTTAGAGACGTTCTTTTAAACGTAAGTAATAACATTTTGTGACGATTTTGTTTAACAAAAATTTTATTTTAAATTTTATTATAATTGTTAAAAACAAATTTAATTTAATTTATTACAATTTTTAAGACAGTTTAAAATATAAATTAGTTAAATTTTATAATTAATGTTAGTGACATATTTTTTAAATAATAATAAATTGAAATAAAATAAACTTAAAAATGGAATGCATTTTATATAAAAAAATAATTACAGGTCATATACAAACTAAGACTCCTCATCGTCGTCACTACTACTAATATACTTTGAGTCTAGTAATTGTTTAGCCATCTTTTTAAGCTTGTTCACTTCTTTTACGTTACAATCCAACTTCTCTTCCATACATTATAACTTAGTCTTCAATGCCTGGCTCTCCTCTTGAAGCGCCGTGACATATGCTGGTCATGAAGAAGATGCATTAATAGGCTTAGGGTCATACCCAAGACCTTTGATATAGCCCGATCTTGTACCAAAGACATTGTTGCAAATATCATCGACATTGGGCTGATTCTCCTTAGACAATGATGTCTCAACAACTTCTGCATCTTGTCCTACAATTTAAAATACAAAATCGAGTTAACTAAAAAATTATTACTTAGTATTACAAAGAAAAATAAATTGTAATAATAATTTGTTTGTACTTATATAATTACTTTATACCTCTTCAGACGTCCAGCTTTGACCTTCCTTGTAGTGGTTCCCTTGTAGAGTGTGATCCTATAATATTCTTGTCTTTGAAGTTGTGTTTGACTTTATGATATAAATTTAAAATATCAGAAGATAATATAATTTATTGTATTAAGAAATAGAATAATAAGTTGAAAAAGTTACATTTACAAATTCTTGTTGGACGACAACAAATTATTTGGAGCCGGTGTTATGAGGAGTCTTCATTTTTGCTTTGCTCGCCTTAGCTTTCTCACATTTTTCCTAAATTAAGAGAAGTAGTCATGAAATGTATAAACAAAATTAATGGAAGGAAATATGAAAAAAAAATAAACCTAAACCTTCACTGAGGCCCAATAATCACACATTTCACTCTAATTTCCTAGAGTAACCCGTTCTGAAACATGTCTCCTTGCCTATTTATCGGAAGGGAAAGACTAGTAAGATTTATGAAGTCTATATCGATGATCCTTCGCCCTTTGTTTCAACAGTGAACTAACACAGCTTGAAACCTTAGGTTTGTCGATATCAACAATATTGAGCTTCATCTGTGAAGAACACGTATAAGTTAAGTTACTGTTTTTTTTAAAGTAAAATCGCAAATCAAATGAATTGAAATATTACCGAAACTTTGTCCAAAGCATTTTAGAACAATTTGTCTTCCTTCAACTACCTGGTATGTTGAAGGCAAGGCAATTAATTCCTCACAACGACGCCCAACTAACTGGACAATTTTGCAGATTGGATCTTACCCAGAGGGCAACGTTGCGTGAGGTCAATGGTCACAGACAACTTGCTGTTCATTGCAACATTCATCCATTGCAACTCAGCTCCTTTTGTGATACCTCTATCTCGTTTTCTAATGCCAGTATTGGAACCTGAAAATAAAAAAAATCATAATAAGAAAAAAGCACTAAACATGTAATAAGTAATTTTAACATTAATGTAAATATGTTTGGTAAACAATAACAGACCTGAAGATCCCTCATTACTAACAAATGATGTTAGTAAAAGTTGTTGCTGATTATCTTCACTCGAGGGTGTAAATGTTGGTTGTCGAACGATGGGGTTGGATTGAGTTCGTTATTGTGTGGGAGGAACTTCTTCGGTCGTTACCATCCTCTTTTCTTTGTTTCTACCAAGTGCTATTATATTGAACCTGTGTAAAACAAAATATGAACATAACGTATAATCTTAACTCAAACATCAATATTTCACATGAATATAAGGAGATCAGTAGTCAAATACTAAACATTAGGCATAACATTCCACAAAAACATAAGTGAAACATTAAAAATATGCATCTAGTCATCATAAATTAACATAAGTAAAACATCAATAACATAAGGCAATTATGAACATAAAATTTCAAACAATACAAACAAATTATTTACATTCAATCATCATGATCAAGATTTTGAAAATTATCATCATTAAGTACATTATCGTTAGATTCTTCATCACTAATATATTAAAGCAAAGTATCGTCATTGTCATTTAAGTCATCCTGAGTATAATCTTCTTCTATTTGTAAGATATGATGGGCTTGGACTTCATCTAGTTAAACTATGTAGGCTCGACATCTCTCCTATAGAATGATGATATATCTGCATCTTCTACTGAAATGCCTTTGTTATTGAACTCCAATGTAATATCTTGATAGACTTCATCTGCATCCTCATCCAATTGATATCCCTTTCACAAAAATCAAAGACATTACTTTGTTGAAACTTCTGAACAACCTTCCAATTGCCACCCAATATAGTATCGTTGACGTATTTGACTTGACTTGTAAGGACAAAAGAATCATTATTAACCATGCCTTATTAACATTTATGCTAGTAATATGCCTGTTCACTTTCATTCCAGTTAATCAAATCATTTGCATTTAAGTAAAATAACCTTCTTATCCTTGATGTAATGCATCTCTATTATTTCAGAGATGACACTGTAGAAGTTAATGATTTCGTCGTCATGACATCCTTTAACAACAACCTCACTATTTTGACTTCTAACTCGACTATCTTGATCTTGTATGTGAAATCTCACCCCATTAATAATGCAAACTGTGTATTTCTTCCCACAAATATGAGGCCCACAAGCCAAACTATATAATGTTGTTGTCGCTTCTTGCACGTTACGGTTATGTAACCGTATCATTTGTACGACAAATTGAAAATAAATATGTGGATGAAACATATTTTCATATTTTCATAATATGTAATCAATATGAAACTTATTCAATTTCTAAACTATGATACAAACTTCTGCCTATGTCTTTCTTCAACATTTATAATCCCTTTATTGTGAATTGTGTCTTTGTGCTCTCTATTTAAAAAATACAATGATAGTAAGATCTCAGAGTGAATGAACAAAATTGTAATATGATTGTTTGAATGAAAAGGAATATACGTACTCCATGTATGTATTGACTTTCTCACAATTGTTCAAAATATACCAATGGGCAATTTCGAATTCGTCTTTAGTTAACTCTACATATTTACCCACACCAAGTGACCTAACTTTTTGGGAGAAAATAGACAACCCATCGCCATCATGAAAATCAAAGTTTCGTTCTGGTCTATTAAATCTTGTCTCCATATCAGTTAAGTATATTGAACAAAAAGTCAAGCATTCATTTGCTATATAAGCCTCTACAATAGACCCCTTTGGTAGAGCTCTATTACGTACATAATGCTTAAGAGAGTATAAAAAATTAAACATAAACAGTTATAAACTTACGAATTGTTACAAACAAATAACATAGAAAAAACTTGTTGAATTTAATATGAATTACCTTTCAATCGGAAACATTCATCAAAATTGAACCGGTCTACAAAGTTTTACTTCATATGGTAAGTGAAATTGCCAAATGAACCATAATATCAAAAAATGATGGGGGGAATAATAGTTCAAGTTTACATAGAATCAATGCTATGTCTTTTTCCATTTTATCAAGCTCTTCAACTTTATGTGTCTTGTAACATAATTGCTTTTAAAACTCTCTCAATTAACCCAAAGTAACGGACACATCCTTCGGCAAACATCCACATATTCTAACAGGAAGTAGTCGTTGCAAAAGTACATGACAATCATGACTTTTCAACTCTGACACTTTCTCCTTTTTAACATTCACACAACGACCTATATTTGATGCATACCCATAAGAAAATTTGAATGATTAGAAGAACTGACAGAATGATTGTTTCTCACTTTTTGATATGTTGTAACAAGCAGGGGGAATAACGTATAAATCATCATCTCTTCTTTTCAAGTGCAAGTCCTTTCTAATATTCATGTCTTCTAAGTCAAGTTTAGCTTTAATTGTGTCTTTGAATTTCCTGTCAATTCCCATGACAATCCCTAAAATGGACTCACAAATGTTTTTCTCAATATGCATGATATCAAGAATGTGTCTCAATAGTAATTTCTTCCAATACAGCAAGTTGAAAAATATGCTTTTTGTTGTCCAATTCAGTTCGACATCATTTCTCGTACGCTTTCTATTACTTGGGTGTTTGCCATGTGTAATGTCACCCAAATATGATAGCTGGTAAACAATATCATCACCGGACAACTGCATCAGAGCTTCACCCGACTTTACTGTGCCATTAAACTGTTTACTTCTTCGCCATCTATGCCTACGTTCCAAATAACGACGATGACCAGTATAACATATTTTACTTCGTATCCTTTTTGAATATGTTTGATGGTTACACACAGGATAAGCCATATATCTTTTAGTGTTCCACCCAGACAAATTCCCATAAGCTGGGAAATCATTTATAATCCACAAAATAGCAACATGCATTATAAATGTTTTGCCTTCAACGACATCAAAAGTTTGTAATTCAAATTCCTATAGATCATTTAAGTCATCAATTAATGGTTGCATGTATACATTGATGTCCTTATCAGGAGTAGTAGGTCCTGGAATAAGCAAAGACAACAACATAAAAGGCTCCTTCATACATTTCTATGGAGGTAAATTATATAGGACTATATGAATTACTCATATTACTGAAAGGAATAAATCCATCTAAGGCCAATCTAAGTCAAACATTACGGCAATCTTGTCCAAACCATGGAAACTTTCTATCAAGCTCTTTCTATGCCATTGAGTCTACTGGATGACACATAATGTTATCATTAATGCGTTTCTGTTTATGTTACCTAATATCTATGGCTATTTTTGTTAACATAAAAAGTATTTGTAATCGTGATTTAATAGGGAAGTATCGAAGGATTTTATTCGGTATCTTTTTCCCTCTCCCATCATCCACCTGTCACCTTGATGTACCACAAATAGGACACTCCTAAAGATCTTTACTTTCCTTCCAAAAAAGAACACAGTCATACTTACA
>JAOTAY010000189.1:11663291-11673602 GCA_025629805.1 Erythroxylum baracoense
AATATTGTGATTTTCTTATGATGCTTTATAAGTGAATAATGATATGATGCCATGTGAAGTGAATGTAGTGATTGAACGTAGCTTGCCCCTATCATAGGATATGTACTGGAATGACCTCCAGGCATCCGGTTTGTACCCTGCAGTAAGGGGGCTTTACAAGCAGTATCGGACGAATATCTATGGACCTACAGGGGTTTTGGATATAGAGATAGGAATGCTACTGGATTGCTTTATTAGACATGGAGATAGAATTTGAGTTAATGATAGTCAATTTTTTATTCAAGAAGAACGAGGAATAATTGGTGACTTATAATAGTATAATCACGAAGACTCAAATTGATTATTTTCTTATAAAGCGGAGTGATCGAACTAGGTGTAAGGAATGTAAGGTGATTCCAAAAGCATGTTTAGCAACTCAGCATAGATTGTTAATTGTGGATCTTGAAATTAAGGGATTGAGGAATAAGAGAAATATTAAGAGGTGTACTAAAGGTAGATGGTGGAATATGAAAGGGGACAAGATGGAATAATTTAAAGATAGAGTAAGAACTGAAGCTGAATGGAAATTGGAAGGATATGTTAATCAAATGTGGAAGGGAGTAGCAAATAGGTTAAGGAATACTACCAAATAGATCTTGGGAGTTTCTAGAGGGTCGAGGGTTGGTAAGGTGGAATCTTAGTAATGGAATAAAGATGTATAAGAAAAGGTGAATGCTAAAAAGGAAGTATATAAAGATATATTAGAAAGTACCACGAAGGTAAATAGAGAAGCTAAGAGAGAAAGGTATAAACTAGCAAAGAAAGAGGTTAAAAAGGAAGTCTTGGTGGCTAAAGGTGAAGGTTATGAAAATTTATATAGGAGATTGAATACTGAGGAAAGGACAACTTTAAGTTGGCAAAAGTTAGGGAATGAAAAATGCAAGAAGTAGATCAAGTTCGATGTATAAGAGATGAAGCAGGGCAAATGTTCATAAGGAAAAAGGACATAAATAGTAGATGGCAGAGATACTTCTATGGCCTTTTTAGTGAAGGCATAGAGGAAGACATCTCTTTAGGTGACATTAATAAGTCTGAGGGATCTCGTAATGTTTCTCAGTGTAAACATATCACAAGGGAGGAAATTAAAAAAGCTTTAATGGAGATGAAGAGTGGAAGGTAGTAGGATTGGATGACATATTGGATGACATACCTATGGAGGTATAGAAGAGCCTAGGAATTGAAGGCCCTAATTAGCTAGTCAAGGTTTTCAATGTGATCTTTGAGTTCACCAAGATGCCGGATGAATGGAGACTAAGTTTTTTAATTCCTCTATATAAATATAAAGGAGACATCCAAAACTGTAACAACTATAGAGGCATGAAACTACTTAGTCACATCATGAAGTTGTGGGAGAAGGTAACTAAGAAGAAAACTATATCGAAAAACCAAATTGGTTTTATGTCAGGAAGGTCCATGACAGAAGCTTTGCATCTCCTTAGAAGATTAATGGAATACTACAGGGAAAGACAAAGAAATTTGCATATGGTTTTTATTGATCTAGAAAAGACATATGCAGGGTTTTAGGGAAATCTTGTAGAGGTGTTTAGAGGTTAAATGTAGCACCCCACTCCTATAGGGCATATTCTTGAAGATACCATCAGTATTCGAGAACACGCTCTACGAGGGTGGACTGCTAGAATGGTCAGTGAAACTTAGTAGAATTTTTTTCACATCACACGCAACAAATAAATTTAAACAAATCAAAAAGAATAACATGTTCAATCAAGGCCCATATCAATTATACACATATCGAGAACAAAAAGATTCTCAATTTGATCATTTCATTTTTATCAAAATGCTTTCAGTCATTACACTTTTCAATTCACATAAAAATTATACAATATTTGCGTAATATATTCTTTAATACAAAAATGATGGAAAATACATATGCAGATGTGAACTAATCTTGACCTATATATTTTACTCGAATGCAGTGGTTAGACTCCAATTTGTTTAACAGGAGATCTTCTCTAAGACTAAAAAATGTTGCAAATATTGGGTTGAGTTTTGCAAACTCAGTGAGTGGACCATCCTCAATGGCTCACTCAAACACATAACACATCAATTCATGTAATCATGTAATTCACATCATTTCACATATACTTCACATGCATGTAATTCATAGTTCACATTTAGAAATCATTCAAACAGTGCATTTCAATCATTTAAACATATAGATCAATTATATATGCAATGTATATGAGACTCATTTTCAATTGTTATCATTATGACCGAGTGCCTATAACTGTCCTATATCTATTATGGATATCGGGCTTATTATTAACTTTCCCTTATCCGTTGGGGATATATGGCTCATTTTGCATAGTGAGCCAGAGACTCTTACCACATTCTGAGCTTTAAGCTCTTTTTTAATTTCTGAGCTTTAAGCTCTTTTTCAATTTCTGAGCTTTAAGCTCTTTTTAATGGCTACTCCGATCACAATAGCCTTTATCTTTCATACATTCATGTAATGAAATGCACTACATTCACATATTTTCAAACAATCACTAATGCTCAATTTTTCACATTCACATTCACATATATTCATTGGATTGATGTCTGGCATTCAACAATAATTTTGAGAATCACTTATTTCAGTCCAATTCACATACAATGAGCACTTCTTATGTTCTCACATTTATCAAGCTCCTCAAACTATTAATGTCTAGAATTATATAAATCTCATTCACATTCAGTGGCAATTCAATACAGAAATTTAAAATAAAACAAACAATGAAAATGATACCATCTAGGTCGATTCACAGTACACTCCAGTTTAGCGTTTGCTTCCATAATTCAGAAACGTCTGGATGCAATGTTGAATCCTATATATTAATTTCATGCAGTACATATAGTGCACACACATTATTAATTGCACAATCATATAAACATTTCATTATACACACATGTGTTTGTGTAAGGTATATAATGCATGCTCATATTGACAATCCTGAGTATATTTCCTTTATTCACTTCTCATAATCAATTAACATCTTTCAATCATTCTTTAATATCTAATGCACTTTACTTTCTTTACTTAACTCATTAATCATTCTTTAGGTTTACTTAAGATCTCATTTAAGTCTAATTACCTTATATGGAAGCACCCTAGCATTGCTTAGTTCAATCTTCACTCAAAAGACCACTCTCAATCCCTTTAGGTCTGGCCACGATCGTGGTGTCCTTGCCACGATCGTGACAGAAAAATTTTCTGGCTAGGCTACGATCGTGGTGTCCCTACAATAATTGTGACCGAACCTTATTTTATCAGGCCACGATCGTGTTGTGCCTTGAATTTTTCTTCCTTCATCCACATGAATTCAACACATATTTTAACACCAATTTCTCTACAATTCATTTCCTCTAAAACAACATCATTCCACACTAATTCAAATACCAATTTGATTGTATTAAACTCTCAACCTCTAGTCATTTGATTTATCACATTCATCTAAATCCCATCATTCATGAAATCCAATCTCCTTCCATACTATGTCTTATTCATAATGCATCAAACAATTCATTCATTATGTTTTGTCCTCATTTATCACTCTAAATATTTCCCATTTAATGCATTACCTTTAAACATACTTTTCCTTAAAGGTATAACATCAAGATCAATCATAACTTATCACAATTTTAACTAACTTTTCCAACATTACTTATGTTCCTTTTAAGCCTTAATTAAGCTCAAAAGCATAATAGATTTATACCTTATCCTTAATTAGTTCAACCATTGTATAATCAACACATTAACATGTAAAATACAAGCCCACGATCATGGCATCCCCTACCATGATCATGATAGAAGCTTTTATCCTATTTATCCTGCAATTTCCCAGTTTTCTTAGGACAAATTTTTAGGTCTGTTTGGTATGATCATTTTAACCTAGCAAATGAAGTATTTAGACAACACCGTCTCTAAACACTTGTTCAAATATGTCTTAAGTTTCTAATTAAACCAAAATCATGCAATTTGGTTCAGTATTATAAAGGTTATACCTAAACTATTACGGACTATTCTCATATCATGACAACATACAGTTCTCAACTTCAACAACAAATTCAAGACCTTTAAGGATAGAATTCAAATTCACTTCCTTCATGAAAATTGTATCCTTATATTTCTATTTTAATCTAAATTAAAAAGTGTCCCATTTGGATACCTACAGATCAAGATATATCTAAAACACAGATGCATGTTCAGTGATAGTACTCCGTCTAGCATATTCTAGCACATATTTAACTTCATTATCAACTCTACTTTGTCTCAAACTATCATCCTACTTCTTCTCATTCCATGAATAACATTAATTCACTACCATTTAGAACATTATCTCTTTATTAATACACCACTCCCATGTTAAAACACATATGTGAAAACCCATGATCAATCATCAAATTTCTCATCACACATGTTCTATTTAACACCACCCATGAAGACTAAAGCTTAACTTACTTCATTTAGCTCCAAATCCTTCAAAAGCACACCAACCCTAACTTTGTTGATAGCCCACGTACACCACCACTTCAAGGTGGGAGGTTGGGTTATCTTGTGAGGAAATGAAAGAGGGTGCAATATGATGGTAACAAATGGAGGGAGAGAGTAAGGTGTACGTTGATGATGGTTGGGTGAGTAAAAACCTGTGAAGAAAGATAGAAGAGAAGAGATGGAGAAGAAGAGAGTCTTAAAAATGAGAAGAGAAAGGAAGGAACAAAACAAATAAATGGTCTTTCAAGGCACATGTCACTTTCTCATGGTTCCATTTATCCCTCTTTTAATAACTAGTCTATTTGATTCCAATTTCTAATCCAATTGTCTCCCAATTTTCAATGACATATTTCATTAAATCCCAATGTCGTCCATAAAAATTTCTACTATTGTCTGACACTTATTTCTGCCACTATTCATCAACTATCTCGCCACTTGATATTTTTCTTAGTCCAAAAATACCCTTAATTTCTAAAAAATTCTCAATTTTTACCAAAAATTATAAATCACTAATAAAACACACCAAATCAATTTTAAGACACATAATCCATAATTCACATTATAATCACATCAAATATCAGTTATACCTAGAAAATGTCAAATAAGTGCTTGTACAATAATTGAAATGTGTGCAAAGCAATCAAATTCACGTGTGTGTATACTAATATTATGCATGAGTATGAAATGCATTTTCCTAATCTCTCATTGCTATTTCTCATATACAAAAATCTAGGGTTCTAACCCTTAATTAGTATAAAAATGGGATGTTACATTAAAGGAGTTCCTATGACATATATAAGGGTAATTAGAGATATGTATCAAGGGGAAATGACTAGAGTAAGGATGATAGAAGGAGATATTAAGAATTTTTCTATTGGTATTGAGTTACACCAAGGCTCTGCATTAAGCCCTTTTTTGTTTATAGTAGTGATGGATGAGCTTACTAAGAAGATTCAAAGAGATGTGCCTTGGTTATGTTATTTGCTGATGATATTGAATTAGTAAATGAGACAAGAGGGGGGGTGTCAATGTCAAGTTAGAATGTTGGAGAGAAACGTTAGAGTCAAAGGGATTTAAAGTGAGCAGGACTAAAACTAAATACTTAAAATGCAACTTTTCGGGCCATTAGGTGACTACTGAAGTAGAGGTAAAGATTGGATTAGAAGTTATACCACGGAAGGAGTGTTTTAAATACTTAGGGTCTATCATCCAAAGCAATGGAGAGATCGATGAAGATATAGTCTATCATATCAAATCAAATCAAGATGGCTCAAATGGATAAGTGTGTTAGGAGTTTTATATGGAAAGAAGATACCACTCAAGCTAAAAGGTAAATTCTATCACTTATCGACTAGACCAACCACGCTATATGGGGCAGAATGTTGGCCCATCAAACAAATGCATAATAATAAGCTTTTGGTGGAAACGATGATGATGCTTCAGTGGATGTGTAACCTTACCGAAAGAAATAAGGTCAAAAATCTAATGGTCAGAGACAAATTAAAGGTGGTTGGTATAAATGACAAATTGATATAGGCATAGCTTAGATGGTTTGGACATGTTAAGAGGAGACACCCTGATGCTTCAGTGACAAGATGCGAAAAATAATATTTACAGACTGTAAGAGGAAAAAAGGAAGGCCTAAAAAAAATTGGCAAAATATGATCAAGAATGATATGTATATGTTGGATCTTATTGAGGACTTGGCCCACAATAGGAAACTTTGACATACTAAGATACGGGTTAAGGGTCTCTCCTAAAAGAGGACATTCACTTTCTTGTAATTTATAATAACCTATATCCTTTGCATTTATCATGTAGTATGTACCTTCTAGGGTGTATAGCTTAGTTTGGATATAATGTAGTGTAATTAAGGCTTTGATAGCCCTGGGCAGAGTTATTCCTATGCAGGTCTTTCATGGTCAGTATGAGTCTCTTCTGGTATGTATCTATTAACATTTATTGCTAATCTTAGACATGTTTTACATGTACATTATTTTGTGTTATATTTATTACTTTTGCTTGTTATTTTTTAATATTACGATTATTGTTTCTCTTTAATATTTATTTGTATTATGTTGTATTTTTGTATTTATTTGTTTTTCTTACCTTTTATGTTTATTTGATTTATTTATTTGTTTTACTTTATTTCTTAGATATGTATGCACATCCATTTATAATTTGGTAAGATCCTCATATCACATATAGGTCTATCGGAGACAACCTGTTTGCTAGGTAGGAGTAAGACTGTGTACTATTAGACCTCCTAAATCTTATGGCTTAGCGAGACTTCAACTAGGTGTTGAGGACTATGATGTCCAATATAACTGTATGTTTTGTGATGGAATATTTAAAGAGAAGGAAATTTATATAATTAATGAACATTTTGTTAGTATACCGGATAATATTGTTTCTTATAAAAAGTTACCATTTAATGTATGTAAGAGGATTAAAAATTATTTACTAAAATAAGTAAAAAAGAAAAAGAAAAATAAAGAGACTCATAATATATCTTTTAGAGATGATGAAGCATAAAAAGTATTAAATAAAAGAAAAAAGAAAGTTATTATTGATATAAATTCGTATCTTCCTATAAGAAGTACCCCTAGTTCTCAACCTAGTTTAAATGGTATTTTGGTTAATAAGGATGATATTTTGTGATGTAGACAAGTATGCGCTAGATGGTTTTATCATTCATATGTTCATTTAAATGCTTTAAATTTACCCTATTTTCAATAAGCAATAGATGTCACTACAACAAACAGGTTCTTTCACGATGAAAATAAACGTCGCTTAAAAAAGAGAAATCGTCACAAATATTAATTTGCGACGATTTCATGTCATTGCCCAAATCGTCGTTAAATCCCGATAGCAAAACAACATCCGTGACATTTTGCGTAATTCGTTGCCAAAACTTCTTTGCGGCAAAAATAATTCATTGGTAAAAATTATTACCGACGATAAGGAGGAACATTGTACAACTTTTTATGTGACATTTCTGTTTCGTAGATAAAAGTTTTTTCCCACGAAATTGTATTCTTAGGTATTTATGTTTAGTGACAATTTTATTTTAGTAGCAGAATCCTTTTAGCTACCAATTTTTTGTTGTAAGGAAATGTTTTTAGAGACGTTTCTATAAATGTAGATAAAAACTTTTTGTAACGAATTGGACTTTGGTTGGTAATAAGAATTTGTGACGATAAGTTTTGGTAGTAAAAAAGTTTTAGCTATGAAAACATGGTTATAGCAAAACCTTATTACCGACATTATTTATACATAGTTAATTAGTTTTTGTAACGAATTTATTTGGTAGCTAATAGTGTTTAGTGAAAAAGTTTAACTTTTAATTTAATAATTATTATAATTGTTAAAAATGAATTTATTTTAATTTATTACAACTATAAGGTCTTTTTGTGACGAATTTTTTGATAGCTAATATTATTTAGTAACAATTTTTTATTTTGAAATTAATAACTATTATAATTGTTAAAAAAAATTATTTTAATTTATTGCAAATTTTAAGACTTTTTGAAATATTTAAATAATTTCTTTATAGTTAACGTTAGTGACATAGTTTCTAAATAATAATAAATTGAAATAAAATAAACATAGAAAATAGAATGCATTGTATCTAAAACAATATTTACACATCATTTACAAACTATGAGTCTGCATTTGAGTCACTACTACTAACATATGCAGAACCTAGCATTTGTTTAACCAATTTTTTAAGCTTGCTAACTTCTTTTAATCCACGATTTAACTTGTCTTCTGTACATTGTAATTATGTCTTCAATCCTTGGTTCTCCTTTTGAAGCATCGTCACATATGCTGATGATGACGAAGAGGCACCAATAAGCTTAGGGCCATATCCAAGACCTTTGATATAGCCCGATTGTGTACCAAGGACATTGTTACAAATGTTATGGACACTGGGTTGATTTCCCTCAGCCAATGACGTCTGCAACAACTCTTGCGTCTTGTCCTATAATGTCAAATAGAAAATCGAGTTAACTAAAAAATTATTAGTTACTATTATATAGAAAAATAAATTGTAATATTAATTTATTTGTACTTACATGATTACTTTGTGCCTCTTCAGACATCCAGTCTTGACCTTCCTTGTGGTGTGTGTGCTTGTACAGTGTGATCCTATCATACTCTTGCCCTTAGAGTTCTGTTTGACTCTATAATATGAATTTAAAAAATTATAACCAATTAGAATTTATTGTATTAAAAAATAGAATAACAAATTGAAAATGTTACACTTACTAATTCTTATCGAACAACGACAAATGATCTAGAGTCAGTGTTATGAGGAGTCTTCATTAATGCTCTGTTGGCCTTGGCTTTAGAACACTTTCCTAAACTAAGAGAAGTGGTTATAAGATCTATAAACATAATTAATGGAAGGAAATATGAAGAGGACAAAAACAAACCAGAACTTTCGCCGAAGCCTAATAATCACACAATTTATTCCAATTTTCTTCAGTCTCTCGTTCCGGCACATTTCTCCTTGCCTCTTCATCGGAAAGAAAAGACTGATAATATTTCTGAAGTTGATATCGTTGATCCTTCACCGTTTGTTTCAACAGTAAACTATCACTGCTTGAAACCTCAGGCGTGTTGATATAAACGATATTGAGTTTCATTTATAGAAACACGTATTATATAAGTTATTAATTTAATTAAGTAAAACTATAATACTTATAATGAAATGAATAGAAATATTACAGAACCCTTATCCAAAGAATTTTGCAGCAAGTTGTCTTCCTTCAACTGCCTAACATGCTGAAGGTAAGGCTACTCATTCGAAACAACGATACCCAACTCACTGGCCAACTTTGCAGCTTGTATCTTATCCACTGGGTGCCCTTGCATCAGGTCAATCATCATTGACAACTTGGAATTCATTCCAACATTCATTCATTCATTATAACTCAACTCCTTTTGTCTTCCCTCTACCTCGTTTTCTTAGGCTAGTATTAGAACCTGAAAAAAAAACATATTGATAAAAACACACTAAACATGAAATCAGAGCATAAATGAAAATATGTTTGGTTATAAAAACATACCTGAAGATCCCTCATGACTACCAGACGATGTTGGTAAAGGTTGTTGTTGCTGACTTCCCTCATTTGTTGATGGAATTGCTAGTTGTTTTGTGGGAGACACTTCAACTGCCATGACCACACTCTTTCCTTTGTTTCACCCAGGTCCCATTATAATGAACCTATGTAAAACAAATAAAGAAAATAACGTATAATTGTAATTGAAAAATAAAATTAACATTTTGTGAAACATTAAAACTATGCTTAAATAACATAACTAAAACATCAACGACATAAAGCAATTATCTTATTAACATTTGAAACAATAAAAACAATGAAACTTACATTCAATCATCATGATCAAGATAAAGAAAATCATCATCATTAAGTATATTATTGAGAGATTCTTTGTCACTAATATATTCCAGCAAAGTATCATCATTATTATTGAAGTCATCCTGAGTATAGTCTTCATCTATTTGTAAAATAAGATGGGGTTGGACTTCATCTAGTTGAATTATGTTGGGCTCGACATCTCTCATATGGAATGATGATATATCTGTATCTTCTACTGGAATACCTTCGTTATTGATCTCAATCCAATATCTTGATAGAATTCATCAACATTTTCATCTAATTCACCAATATCCCTTTGAGTTGTAAGGACAAAAGGATCATTATCATACCATGTCTTACTAACATTTATGCTAGTAATATGCCCGTTCACTC
>JAOTAY010000189.1:11682747-11696473 GCA_025629805.1 Erythroxylum baracoense
TCTAATTAAATCCTAACCAAAACAAATTAATCAAACTCAACCTCAAAATAAACTAAACACATGCTTATTTAGTAAGAGAAGGAATCGGGGCCCAACATTTCTCCCTCCCTTAAAAGAATTTTGTCCTCGAAATTCTTACCTATGTGATCGACCAAAAAGGAGATAACATTGTCATATTTTGGTCAGTCTCCCTAGTAACTTCTTCAATTGAATGGTTCCTTATTAGGTTTGAACCATCTCCTAAGTCATTGGTCTGGTTCTTAATAACTTCATACGGACCACTATAATTCAAACTTAACTGATTCTTTATCTTAACCTAGGCACATCTTGTACTCAATTTACGCACACCTTAAGAAGATGTGAGAGTACCATCTCATAACATTTTATCGTTTGCTTGGTAGTTCATATCTCTTAATGTTAGCACATTTAACTCCTATTTATCTCACTGTATTCCATGTCTTTGGCATGGATCTACCAATTACATTCTTCTTTCTTGAATCACTTAATTTCTCATACTGATCAATTTCACTTATCAACATAATTATCAAAAAAAAGTGAACGGTCCTCTCTGTCATCTAATTCCTCATACAGTATTCCAATGAATTCACCATGATAATGATTGTGATGCTCCAAGTCAAGTGGAACTATACATTGATCTCATATTCTTATGAACTCCAAACTGTATGCCTTAAGCATATCCTCGATAATTAGGATCATCGGCAATTCAAACATTCAGTCACATGAATCTACATTCTTATCCACCAAATGTTTGCCCAAAATTTAACTCCATTCTATAATCTTTATTGTGCTAAATTTAATAACTTCAATATCCAATTGGTGACACACTGCCATTGAATTCTCTATTCGATGCATCTGATTACAACACTAGTTTTACCAGTATAGTACTCACTTGTACGATCATAGTCCTTCGAATAACCCTATCTATTGTCTCAGTATCGTATCCAATTCTTTCAACTCAGTATTTATCTCCAAATTACACGATCTGTATAGCTTATACACATTCCAAATATTTCTGTACATTCAATGTCTCCAACTATTCAAGCAATCACTATCGCAGCAAGTTTCAATTCATATATCAAATGATCAAACCTCATGGGTTTCAATTGTCTCCATGCATATAAATTTACTTCCTTTTGCTACTTTGGATCTTATTCTAATCTCTTATACAAACGTCATTGTAGATTACAAAATCTCCCGAACATATTTACTTAGAACATAACGTAAACCTATATACTCCTCATGGTGGCAATCAATGTCACCTCAAATTCAGAAACCTATCCTCATAGTCGAATACATTACCTAAAACAAAACACATGCTTTTTCAATAGCATATTTTACCTAGGGGTAGGACTCCAATACTCACTTTCGAATCCTTAAATATTCATACTTATATCCTTATATTTCCTCTAACAATCCATGACAGTACATCCATGTCGATATCTAAAATATAACACCACAGTATAATACTGGGGTCATACTCCATAATACATCCTCCAATACAGTCGCATACTTACCCACAACTTTCATCTTCTCATGTTAGAAAAGGGTATCATCATTTACTCTTAACAATTTCTCTTGCGATTGACACCTATCCGAACTCTTAACAATCGCTCTTACGTTGGACACCTATCTTGAAAGTTGCCCATGTAAGATCGTAATACCGGTGGTCTGATACCACATCTGTTAAACCCTATTTTCGGAGTCTAACTCCTACTTGCTCTGATACCACATCTGTTGAAGCCCGTATCCAGACCCAACTTAGAGGTCATATCATGTGAGCTTATTACCATAAAGTGGGCGTAATCTAATGAAAACATCTTAACCATTATTAACTCTTCATCATGCTTTTATCCCATAATGCATCTTACTTATCTGTAACCATAATTCCTGTTCAAAATTCATCATCTCTAATAGACAGTCTTTTCAAGTATACATAATTTCAACTCAATCTTATCCATATGCAAATTCATATATCCACTCAAATTCATCCATACCTAAATCATAATTCATTAATATCAAAATATAAGAGTTTTTTACAAAGCCATAAAGGCATTTCAACCCATAATACAACCATATCTCATAATCCCAAAATACATAAGGTACTTGAACTAATAATACTCAAATGTAACTAAAATCCTCATCGTTACAAAATCTAGCTTAAAATACAAAAATATGTAACTTGAAGCGATGCCTTGACCCTCTTTATCACTCGATCTCATTTTCTTCACCTGAAGATGGGATGGAAGGGGGTGAGCTTAAAAGCTCGTGGGTAACAGTTTATAATAAAAGGATAAGCAAAACCTTTGAAATAATTTTTCCTGTCATTGAAAATTTTCATCGAATTTATAAAGCACATGTTTCTTAAATTTTCATGCCAAAATCCACAAGTTACAAAACATGAATGCATCAAACTTGTTAACATATATGAGCACATAAGCACATCAGAATGGTTTGAGTAGGCCCAAAATAGAACTTACTACACATTTCCCACAAAATGGTTTTGCGTAGCCATGAACTTATGGGAGTCCATGAAGGAGCGCCATGCCACTAGTGGGCAGGTGGGAGAGGCCTTTAGTCAAAGTGAACTTGACATACTTAAGGGACCAAACCAAACCTACATAACACATAATTCAGGACTTGTAAACTTCTTGCCCAAAATGACACTTTTTCGAAAGCTTGCTTTTCATATACTTGATATATGAATATCTTGAAAACCATTCTTGAAAGCATGATTTCTTAAACATGTATCTTTTCAAAAATCACTTGCAAAGTCTTTTTATAAATCATCATACAATTCATGTAGCAGATTTCACGAATCATTCATGAACAATGAATGTAGCACTTATGATGCAATTGAAATCAGTAAATGTCTTTGATTTAAGGAAAGATAGTAGTGGCTTATTTACTCTACTATAAACATGTACCCACCTTGATTTCATTGCTTAGAAACTTGCTCAAAAATGCTTCTTCTCTTATTCCTCTTGCCTCTTTTGATCCCTTGCTTCTTTTGCCTTTCTTGATTTCCTTGATTCTTCACCAAGTGAAGAGATCCTTAGCTCAAATGGAAGCTCTTCTCTTCCTCTACCTTTTTCCCTTCTTGAACAACCTCAAAATATCTCTTGAAGGCTTAGAAAAATGAAACCCTAACTTGGTTTCTCTTTTTTCTCTCTCTCTTCTCTTTTTCATGGTTCTCTCTCTTCTCTCTTTTCTCATGCACGAATTAGCTTCTTCTCTAATCCAAGATAACAAATCTTCTCCCGTTTTATACCCTTAACGATTGCACAATATCCATTTTACCCTTCCTTATATGTCTTATGTTCTTTATCCTTAATTGTCTTGCCAAAAGTACCCTTGAACATCCTTATAACCTTAACACTTTAATTCAATCAACTCATATCATATAATCTTTCTAATATCAACATAATAATTAACTCCACAACTTTCATAAAGATCTTATAATTGATATAAATCGTACTTATTCATCAAGAAAAAAATTTGGGGGCCAACATATAATCTAAGGGAAAATTGGGGTTAACAAAGCTTATTATTAATCTATGATTAATATTTTCTAAGAGAGGTGTGAAAACAATAATGCAATGAATTGTGTTTGTTTATATGTAGGTTGAGATTGAACCAAAAACCGGATTCCAAAATCATTCATCAATTTTCTACTTTTATTGCTACTTAATTTGATTTACTTTCATTAATTTAAATTTACTTTGTTTCTTAGTTGCATCTAACCAAAACCCCCTTTTATATCCTAAACATCAATTCTGTCATTGAAAAAACTACATGAACACTCCCTGTGGATACGATCCCTACTCACCGTTACTACAAATTTAGTTGTGCAAAGTTAGGTTTTATTTTCTAGTACATTCGACAAGCATCAAGAGCTATAAACCCTAGTTAGAGTTAAGGATGTAGCTTATACAGATTATTCAATTATATGTATATGATTTGATTATTTGATTGTTTTTTTGTTCTTAATGTTGGATTTATGATTGGCCATCATAGCTTCAATCTTAGGGAATGTATAAATGACCAATAGGTGAAGTAAAATTCATGCACTAGGAAATTAAACATTTTAGTGTTAAAGAACGACGATATCATACACTTTAGAGAAACTATATAGATGAGGCTATAACATTTTACATTAGTTTAGTTTATTTTCCTTTCAAATCCATTATTTGTTTTGTTAGATTAAATAATAGAAAGATGGTCAATACTCGTAGTTGTAGTCCTCGTTGGATCGACATCCCGTAATCATATAAGCTATACTATAAGAATGATAGTGCACTTGCCGAGGTGATTTCTTTCAGTATTGTTTTGTGTTTACAGTATTGTTTGATCCATTTTCAGGGACTAGAATGTTAAAAAAGATGTTTTTATTAATTTACTCACTTTTAGTTTATTTCTCTTTATATTATTTATTTGTAGAATTCATTGTCTTAATCTTGTGTCTAATGCTAAATTTTAGGCTTAGGTTTTTTAGTTTATAACTATGAATAGTCTCATAATTTTATTAGATTTAGACCCAAAGATTGAAAAGGCTCTAGTTCAGAACTTGAGGGAAAGAAACCAAAGAAAATTTGAAGTCTTGAGGTCATAACTATTATAAATATTGACATAAGGGACATCAAACTATGACAGAATATGTTAAAACTATCATTCATTAGCGAAAATTATTACATTATTAAGCTGAGAGTGGAGGATAATAACTTTGAGACAAAGCCTAACATGATTCGAATGGTTCAATAACTCATAATGTTTGATAGGTTAGCATATAAGGATTAAAACATACATATTGCATTTTTTGGAAATCCGCGATATATTCAAGCTTAAAGATATTTAAGAGATTATATTTAATTAATGTTATTCCCTTTCAAGTTGGGGGATTAGGTTAAATCATAATTGAAGTCATTTCCACCCAAGTCCATCACAACCTAGAATAATCTAGCTGAAAAAATTGGAGAGTGAGACCTTGTATGACACTTGGGAGATATGGAAGGAGTTATTGAGAAAATGACAATACCACGATCTAGACTTGGGATTCTAAAAACTAATAAAAAATATCTCTGAAAATTTATTAGTAGAAAATCCTTAATCAAAGTCAAAGGTAGGTGATATCTCTAATATTGATATAGTGGCAACATTAAAGGTGAAGTTGGAAGCACTAAGTAAGAAAATCAGTGACTTGAGTTTGGTAGCTCAATCAATATAATTTGTGACATTTAAAGTGAGGGACACCCCAATTAGAAATTTTAGGCTCCTTATAGTATGGTACAACTAATAGAATAAACTAATTTCTAGGGAGTTAGTAAAATAACTTCTATATTAACATTTACATTTAAGGATAAAGGAATCATCTAAACTTCCTATAGGGTAATCAATGAAAACAAAGACAAATGCCTCCATTTGAATTTCAATACCAACAATAATAATAAAGGAAGCCAATCCTTGAGGAGCTTATGTAGAAAATGTGTATTACATCTGAGACTCATTTATAAAATCAAAAATCCTTCAGCTACAAATTGGAAATTTAGATTGGATAAGTTATTAAACCTATCTCCAAAAGTAGCCATATAATTTTCCTAGCAATATTAAGCCAAACCTAAGAGAATAAGTAAAAGTGGTAATTTTGAGGAGTCAAAAGGATAGTTGAAGAAATAAAAGAAGGAAACATAGGTTAAGGATGTTATGAAAGAAATGAAGGATAAGGAAGAGGGGGATTTAAAGAAGAAAGCTTTTTTAGAGTATAAAATAACCATTTCATATATGAGAAACCTTGAAAATATTGAAAAGATCAGTTTAGTAAGCTTTTAGAAATATTTAAACAATTTAATATTAGCTTCCCTTTTGGTAAAACTCTGTTGCAAATGTTACGATACTTTAATTGCCCAAAAGATCTCCTTTCTAATAAGAAGAAACTTAAGGAGGTATCGATAATTAGTCTAAGTATAACTACTATACCATTTTATAAAACAAGCTACCTTAGAAGATAAAAGACCTATGGAGTTTTACTATTCTTTATAATGTTAGTAACTTGTCAATCAATAAGGAATTAGAAAATTTAGGATATAGCATTAATCAATGCCTTATAACATGTTTAAATAATTAGGATTGGATGAACTAAAACCTATTAGGATGAGCATTTAATTAGCAAATAGTGATTAAGTATTTTAGGGGTGTTATAAAGGATGTGTTAGTGAAGATTGAAAATTTTATATTTCCTATTTATTTTGTTATTTTGGACATAGAGGATGATTAGAGGTTCCTCTTATCTTAAGACAACTTCCCCAACTACCGCTAAGGCTATTATATATGTATATGATGATAAACTAATCCCAAGAGTAGACAATAAGGAAGTCATTTTTAGGATATCTAAAGCCATGAAACACACCCTTGATAAAGATGATATTTTAATTCCAAATTGTATGTGATTAATATTGAAAAATCTTATATTATGTAAGAAATTGTCACACAATATCCATTGGGAGGTTGTATCAAATAAGAAGAGGATGAGAAGAGGTACATCCTCATTCTATGGAGAATGTGGAATCCTTAAAGAATAGTAAGCCTATGTTAGTGATGAATAACTTCAAAGAGATCAAAACATTGAAGAAGAGTAGATTAAAGCCCTCAATTGAAGAAGCACCAGAGTTGGAGCTAAAAATATTACTAGAGCATTTAAAATACACTTTTCTAACTGAACTTGAAAATTTACTTGTGATAATTCCAACAAATTTGAACCATGATCAAAAACAAAAGTTGCTTAAAGGAGTATAAAAAGATGGTTACATAGAATTATGAAGGGGATCAACCCCACTTTTTGCACCCATAAAATATTATTTGAATATGATTTTAAGTAAGTAGTGAAACCCTAAAGGAAACTTAATTTAAATATGAAAGATTTCATAAAATTTAAGGTAATTAAACTACTTAATGCAAGAGTTATTTACCCTATTTTTGAAAGTTCTCGGCTGAGTCCTATATAAATAGTACCAAAGAAAGAAGGATGACTATGGTACTAAATGAAAAGAATGAGTTAATTCTCATAAGAACTATCACATACTAGAGGGTGTACATCAACTATCAGAAGCTGAATGATGCTACACTCAAGGACCACTTTCCACTTCCCTTCATTAATTAAATTATAGAATGATTATAAAGGAACATGTACTATTTTTTTCTTGGATGGATTATCAGGTTATTTATAGATTCCCAAAGCTTTAGTGGATTAAAAGAAGATAACATTCACATAACCATTCAGTCTATTTGCATATCTAAAGATGCCTTTTGTTTTTGTAATGCACTGCTACTTTTCAGTACAATTAGTTAGGGACATAATGGGGGTATTTACGGATGATTTTCTCTTTTTGACAATTTCTTTTACTTATTTTTACACAAATTAGAAAGAGTACTTAAATGGTGTGGGGGAATTAACTTAGTGCTTAATTATGAGAAAATCCATTTTATGGTGCAAAAGGGGATAGTTTGAGGTCACAAAATGTCTAGCAAAGGTATAGAAGTCGATAGATCTAAGGTAGAAACTATAGACTAGTTATCCTTACCATCATTAGTTAAAGAAATTAGAAGCTTTCTTAGAGATAATGGGTTTTATAGGAGATTCATCAAGGAATTTTCTAAGATAGCTAGACCTTTTATCAATTACTTAATATACTTTCTAATTTTAATGCTGAGTGCTTAAATGCTTCTAATATTTTAAAAGAAAAGTTAACTAGCCCCTCGATTATGGTGGCACTAAAATGAACTTTGCCTTTTAGACTAATGTATAATGCTAATGATTTTATAATTGGTGTAGTGCTTAGACATCGTAAGGATGAGCATTTTATATGAACAAACTTGACAAATGCACAAAAGAATTATATAATTACTAAAAAGGAGTTGTTTATTGTAGTTTTTACATTTGATAAATTTAGATCTTACCTTAATATGCCCAAAGTTGTTTATACTAACCACTCAACTCTTTTTTTTTTCTTCTGAGAAAAATTATGCTAAAGTAAAACTTATTAAATGGGTTTTCTTATTTTGAAAGTTTGATTTTGAGATCAAAGATAAGAAAGGGATAGCGAACTTCATATTTGACCATCTATATCATCTTAAGAATCATAATATGGAGACACTAGTTAAAGAAGACATCAATGATGTCTTTCTTGAGGAGTAGCTCTATTTTCTTAATGTTAATAACATTACTGTACTATGGCTTATTGACTATGCTAACTACTTAGTAGGTCAAGTTTTGTTAAAGATAATGACTCATCATTAGAAGAGTTGATTCTTTTTGTAATTGAGGAATTAACGATGGGAGGATATATAATTGTTTAATATTTATGTGCATCAAATAATCAAAAAATGTGTAGCTCACCTTAAGATGATTAACATTTTTGACCATTGACACAAAGGACCAGCTATAGGCCACTATCATGTAAATAATAAAGGTCATAGAAACAAGTTTTTATTGCCTACATTATTTACAAAGGTATATGAAGTATTGTGATAACTATTAATGGACAAGTAATATCTCTTATAAGGATAAAATGCCTTAATCTAGCATTAAATTTTACGAAGTATTTACTATGTGGAGTATAGATTTCATAAGTCTGTTTCCTGTATCCTTAGTAACAAATATGTACTAGTTGCAGTTAATGATGTCTTAAAATGAGTTGAGGCTCAAGCCTTACCTATTAATGATGCTATGATAGTTGTTAAGTTTTTAAAGAAGTTGTTTGTATGATTTAGCATGCCTATAGCTATAATTAGTGATAGAGGCACCATTTTTGTAGCCATCAATTTGAGAAAGTACTTAAATGATTTGGTGTTTCATATAAAATAGCTACCTTATATCATATTTAAACTAATACCCAAGTGGAAGTAACTAATAGGGAACATGAAAAGATACTAGAAAAGACTATAGAGCATTCTAGAAAAGATTGGTCTATCAAATTAGATGATGCTTTATAGGTCTATAAGACTAATTACAAAACCATAGTTGGTATCACACCATATAGGCTAGTTTATGGGAAGACTTGTTACTTACCAATGAAACTTAAGCATAAAAAAAAATTCAAGCTATTAAGTTTATTAACTATAATTTAGACTAGGCAAATGAAATACTTAAAATCAATGAAATTAAAGAGTAGTGCAACATGGAATACAAAAATTTGAGGATATATAAGGAAAAAGTAAAGAAGTGGCATGATCGAAACATAAAGCATACTAAGGAATTTCAATTAAGAGATCAGCTCTTCCTTTATAATTCTTAACTATGATTATTCTTGGGCATGCTTAAATCTAAATGGTTAAGGACCTTTATTATGAACTAAGCCTTGCCGTATAAGGTTGTAGAAATCATGCATCAAAACCAAGACACATTTAAAGTTAACGAACAATGGCTAAAGTTGTACTTAAAAGGTGACTCCCATAAGTACAAGTTAGATATCTACAATCTTTATAACCCTAATGACAAGTAAATGCATGAGGAAGAAGTCCAATTAAAAGACTTACAAAGAAGTACCTTCTTGGAGGCAATGTAATGATTTAGTTATTTTTAGTTTAATTTAGTAGCTAGGATCTTTAGAAATAGTTTTAGTTCGGATCTTTAGAAATAGTTTTAGTTCTTTTAGTGGTTTTATACTCATGGATTGAAGTTTATTTTAGTGTTCTTTCATGATTAAGTCATGATTATTATTCTACTCGTAAAGAACAAGTACGAGCCCCCTCTAATGGAAAAATAAAATTTAATGTAAGACTTAATGAAGTTGTATAGGTTATATAGGTCATATCACCCCTAAACATTTGAGTAAAGATCATATTTCATCGCTATAGGACATATATTGATGGCAGTGGACAAAGCCAAAGATTTTTATTTCTAAGGGAATACCAGTTCTTCTTACTTTATTTCCATTGTTTATCTTTATTTTTCTTTATTCTTGCATGTTATGTATATTGAGGATAATATACAACTTAAGTGGTAGGAGGGAATTAAATGTTTCTTGTTAATTTTGTTATAATTAGCTTAATAGCAGCAATTTTGGTAATTTTTTAGAATATTAATCAAGATGATTCATTATAAGTTTGGTTGTACTTGTGATTTGAATTATTTAAGAAAATAGGTACGATCCTTGACAAATAAGTTAATTTTAATTTTTTTTATTAATTTTGATGGCCAAAAGGGCTAATCAGCCCTTAATGTTTTCAAAAATGTACAAAATAGACCCTAACGTTTCAGAGTGGTCAAATTGAATCCTAAAGTTTATCATACGTACAAATAAGACCCCAAGGTTTGGAAACCGTTCAGATTGGGCCTTGAGTACTGACATTGTAAGGGCATCGTCAGTCATCAACTTATGTGGCTTGTTAAATGTTGACATGGTTTTCTTTTTTTATTTTCTCTTGATGTAGGACCCACCGTTGCTTACGTGGGCATGGTCTTAGGTCCTATATCAGGTCCAAAAATGCTACGTCTCCTCCTTCCTTAAATGCAGCATTTTTGGACATAAATGTTACGTCCCCTTCCTCTATTGCAAATTCCTAATCCTTCTTACTCACAGATATCACTATGCTTCAGTCTTCTTGGTCTTCTCCTATCTTCTTCTGACACAATATCACTATGCTTCAATCTTCTCGATCTTCTCCTATCTTCTTCTAACACAATCCCATTTTCCTCTTCCCTAATCCTTAATCTCCCATTTTCTTCTGATACAATCCCTCATCTCATATGTCTTCCATCTTCTTCACTATGTGTTCTTCATCAAATGACATTTCATCGTGGTAGATCATTATTGTGTGCCTTTTATATTTTCTATAGTCCCCTAAATCTGTGTGTTTGTGTTAATTATTGTCTGCCTTATCGTGGTTTTTTTGTTTTTTAAATATTGTATGTTGTCTGGTCTATCTCCACTTATTGTCGATGAATACACCAACCATTTTTCACTATCTACGTTTTATATTTTACTTCTTGTTTTTCCTATTATTTATTGAAGTTGTACCCAACATTAACTGCTATTATGAGCATCATCATCAATTATTGTTCTTTATTTATATTCCCTGCATTATCTTATATTTAGGTTTGTCCAATGATAAATGCTTAATCACATGGACAATTAAAGGATTCATTTAGTGCAAGAGAGTGAGAACAAAAGCTCATTCCATTGTGAGTTATAATAGAAATTTTTATCATACATGAGAAGTAATAGTTTCTTAATTCCTAGCAAAGCTAGTTGAACTTGCTCATATGATATGTTTATTGAGATGAAATGACATTGTTTGGAAGCAGTTTTCATATCTATTATAATCATTACTGTCACATTTCTTGCACTTAATAATTACAAAGAGGATTGCAAATGTTACCTTCTTATCTTCAAGAGTTAACTTCTCCTTCTTGTGCAGCATATGCAATATCTTACTTTGTTGCTTTACTTACATGCATAACTTGAAACCTTAGTTATCTGCTGGTATCTTATTTTATGTTGTTTTATTAATGTTTTATCAGTACTGCATCACCCTAGTAGAATTTCAGGACATTCAAAGGATAAGAATTTCTTCCGTGCTTGGAAAATCCACAAGCATTAAAAATAGTAAATTGAAATTGCAATATTCAAACAACTTTGGTATTTAAACAATTTTGAATCAACTGTTGGTTAGCAGACATTGAATCTACCATCATGGCTTGAGTCTTAGAAGATAGCAGTGTGAGTCACTACTCCTATGTAACATGTATATACCATACCTAACTGCTCCTATGTAACACATACAAACAATCTTGGAATCTAATATAGCCAATCATCTTCACTATACTTAGTTCCCGAAATACAAAATACATAGGATATAATTCAGCTTTACAATTAAGTTCATTTGTAAGGGAACTAATAGATCATAGATTATTAGGAAGCTACACTCCAAATATTTTGTGCAGTGTTGAATAGTAGATGGCCTCAAGTTATCTACGGTTACGTACAGTTGACTAACCATGAACTGTCTAAACATGGTTGCTGGTGACAAGTGTATAATGGTCTTTTAGTACACTGTCTAGCACCTTTCCTAACAACCACAAGAAGGTGGGAGCCAACTATGGGTCTAGCAAATTTTAATGAATTTGGTGAAACCAATTGATGCCTTTTACTCCTAACACATTGTTTGAATATATATGACATATATGAAAGATTTGTGTATGGAGTTATTTGAGATTGTTGACATATTGTTTCGACTTTTAATTAGAACATACACAAATCTCTCATGTTTCCATCTATGTTCCTAACACATTGTTTGAATATATATGACATAAATGAATGATTTGTGTATGAATGATTTGTGTATGGAGTTATTTGAGATTATTAACATATTATTTCGACCTTTGATTAGAATAAGTAAGAGTACTCATATAAAGTTACAGCAACTATCCAAAGATATTGATGTGACGTCTTCACCTATCACTCATGGTATTAAGTGCAGTTCTGTACTGGCCAGTACCGGCCGGACGGTACTATACAGGTCGAAAAACAGAACAGTACTGAGAGGGGAGGTATTGGCCTCAAATACCGACCAATACTGGGCGTTTTCGTCTGTACCAACCGGTACTGGAGTACCGTATGGTACCGGCCCGATATCGTAGATCCTTATTTTGTGAGGACCTATCTGTTAAAAAAACCCTTAAAACTAACTCCCCGACCTCGACGCCTTCTGTTCTACTTTTCCTTTCACTTTTCTCTCTCGCAGTTGCAGGTCTCCATCGACTCTCCTCTCTCTGTCACTCTCGGTGTCCTCTCTGTCTCTCGCTTCTCACCAGTCGCCAGTCGCCATCTCGCGAGCTCCTCCTATCGCGATGTCACCAGTCACCAACTCTACCTGTCCCGATGTTGCCACCTCGCCAGCTTCGAGTGTCGCAGGTCGCCACCTCTGACGACCACCACCAATAACCGATAGATCTAGGAATAATACCCATATCTGGACCCGTCAACCTGACCCATCACCACCGAATATATTGTGAAATTCTGATTGTTGGGTGTGTTTTTTTCCTAAATTTTGTTAGAATGTTTGTGTTAATTGTTTGTAACTTTGTGTTTTGACTACGAGGAATGAAATTGTGAAGCATTTCTGGTAAATTGTTTGTGTTGGAGATGGATTTGAAGTTGGTAAATTGTTAGTGACGGACAGATTTGAAGTTGTTTATGAAATTTATGGTTGGTTTGGTTAATTGGTATTTGGCAAATGGGAGAGCCGAATGTGGTTCATGAAACTTGTGGTTAGTTAATTTTTTCGGTTCACTAAATCTGTTTGGTTCATAAAATGGGAGAGCCGTATATTGAATGTGGTTCATTTGTTTAGTTCATTTGTTTGGTTTATGAAAATTGAAACTCGTATATTGATTGTGGTTAAGTTAATTGTAATGGTTTGTTGGTTGTTTGGTTGTTTGGTTCAATTGAATTTTTGAAATTGGTTCACTAAATTTCACTAAATGTTTGGTTCATTAAATTTGAAAATAAAAATAGAATTAAAAATAAAAACAGAAAATTAAGATGATCCATTCATTCTTTGCCAAATGACAGCATATTCATAAGAAGATCCATTCATGTTATGCTAAATGACATGTAATTGTAAGTGCAATTAGTCAATTACATTACCATTAGTTGAAGAAAAGATAATTTGTCTAAACATACACAAAAAAGAACCTAAATTGAAAGAGCTC
>JAOTAY010000189.1:11701075-11714009 GCA_025629805.1 Erythroxylum baracoense
CTATTTCATAAATATAAAAAATTGCCCGAAACGGTACCCGGTATTGACCGGTACCGGTACAGTACCGTTCCAGACCTTAATCCGGTACCAAGTCTGGTACGGTATTCGCAACATTGCTTCTTAAAATTCTTTAGGTTGAACTGAAAATTGGTGATTCAATAAAAAATACTAAAATATATATTTTTTCTATCTTTTTTTAAATATGGGTAGGTGTTACAAAGGTTTTCCTTAAAGAATGAACTTGTCCCATAAAATGCGCCAAACCCTTTGCACGACAATCTTACTTAGCTTCGTTAAAGACAGATTCAGCCTTTTCCTGAGATCGTCGAATAACCTATTTATTCTCGAACGCCTCACGACCTTCACAGTGTTTCACTCTCACACTCTTGCAAAAAAAATACAAAAAAACTAAATATTCATGGCAATAATAAGAACACGAGAAAGAGATACGACAAATGTCAACCTTTATTACTTCTCTCAAAGTATACAAAGGAATGCTCTCTCACATCTCTACGTGTCTCTCACACTCTCTTCCTATGAAGAGCAAGGCTTAAATGAGCTATTTATAGGCATCTTTAAATAAATAAGTTAGAATCCTAATAAAACTCTACTAGCTAAGATAACAATCTTATCATATCTTATCCTTATCATATTACATCATACTAACTAATATAATGACATCCTCATTTAATTAGGACTCTATCTAATAAGATTAAGCTACATTACAATAACAAGACAAAAGATTACATCTACTAGGAATGATCTATCCATATCCAGGAAGATCTCCTCTATATTCAGATGATCCTTCCATATGATCTTTATCTCTTATGATTGATGTTCATCCACTATGAACTTATCAGCCACTTCATCCAAGATCTCCTCATCTCTATCCGTCGATGATGAGTCATCCAAGCCAATAGCATACTAGTCTAATCCAATGCTTACCCATGCTAACTCCATTAGCCATGATTCATCCATTTGAGCACACACTAAGTCCTTAGTCCTTCAAGAAACCAGCCTTAACTAAGTCAGCTCGTACAAAGTCCGAAACTCTCAAAATTTGTACCATGCTTGATCTACTTGCTAAGTAATCTTAAAGCTCTCGCATATTCCTGTCATGCGTGTGATTCAGCTAACCTTCCACTTGATATCTGTCTCAAGCCTTCTTTTAGTCTCACATCTGAGCCTTGCATCTCGTCGAAGATTTCTGCCAACGTGCACCAATACATGCCAACACTTGACATTGCCCATTTTTTCCCTTGCTTCCTAGCAAGTCTTTGTCTTGTTCCGTTGCTCAGCGTGTTGAACACTGGTCAAGGCACGCCAAAGCCCACATGATTTCGCTATTACGACTTAGGTATCTAACAGTAGGCTTGTGGCCCTTCTGTGGGTGTATTGTCTGGGCCAATCGATATCTCTTCATTCGTACCAGGGGTCCAGAAACTGTTTACAGTAACAGTCACCTTGCGACACAAGGCTAGTTCTAATTTCAAGCGTCAGGATATTTTGGCAAAATCTGTCATGAATCCGGGAGTTCAATTTCTGTGATATCATTTGATTTATTACTTTTTAGATTGTGAATTTAGATAATCGTTTTCAATAATCGACGAAAAAAATGAATTGAGAATCCTTATGAATGTACCAGTTTCGGGAATTGGGAAATTCATTTCCTTGTTAATTTGGGGATGACCTCAAAATAAAGGGCGCAAGCCACTATCATATGATTCATATCGTATAGTTCAGTTAGAATTCAGAAGCTTTCTATGAATAATCTAATTAGGCTTCAACTCATTGTTTAGTTCTGTATAACACTTCGTTACCAAATATTTAGAACTGTTGGATTAGAATGAGCAAGTACTGTTGAATTCAAAATACTAGTTGTTGCAGAAACAAGCGGCTAATTGGGGTGTTACATGTTTCCAGCAGTTTTTGTCTAAAAATCTGAAGCAGTCGCATCCATGGAGATTCCTCTTCCATACCATGAGATGACAGCTCAGCAAGACAAAACTCATCTCTTTGCTGAAAATGAATTCATTGAAGTTTGTATTTCTTCTAAAGTCCGACCCTTCGTCTCCGGTACGAGTTTAACCACAAATAGAACGGTTAGGCCACAAATACTTGAGAAAATTAAGAACGTTCCTGCAACCAAAGCAAATTCCAATGTTGGTAAAAGTTTTTACATATCATTCAGCCATACCAATCCCAGGTGTAAGTTCGAAAACCTTACCTGCTGAACTCCAATTCATTAGGACGTTGAAAGCATAGGAAATAATCCAAGAACCTAACCAACTAACAAGTGTCACCAGGCTTCCAGCTGAACCTTTCATGTTAATGGGAAACACCTGAAGTTAAAACATGTTTACAGAAAAATATTACAACCCAAGGTCCAGAAGCAAAGTGAAGATGGCAAAATTAATCAAACATGAGATCAACTCACCTCAGACATTATTACCCAAGGAATTCCTCCCATTCCTGTTGAAAATGATCCTGTATATAGCTGATGGCAGGGTTGGTAGATATTAGACCATCTCGTTAGAACAATGAAAAAGAGCTTATCCAAAAGTTTGGCGGATAAAAATTTTCCTAACACAAAGTTGTATCACGCATAGAAAAGCTAAAACTTCACACAATATATTTCATCGTTACTCCAATGGTACCCTGATTTAGGAATTCAGGGACCTGGTCAGAGTGAAATGCATACTCGATAGAGGAGGTACAAAATAAATGACTAAGCATAGCCTCTTCTACAAAACCAAGGATGTGACCAACTGTTATGATGTACTTTTATATGAATTAATTTCCTAAGAAGATTGAAGATAAGAGTTTGGCATCAGAATTAGTAGAGAGGTTCTGAACAATGAGTCAGATACGAAACCGTACACCAAAGTAAAATCAACCTTATTGCAGTATGCTACATTTATAAAAGAGAAACAAATGCTTGTCTGTCATTACCAGGACACCAGTAAGTGCGAAAAAAGGAGAGAACCCCTTCCCTACATGAAGGTCCTGCAAACAGGAAGCTTTCCACTTTAGAAAATCTACATAAAGAGAGCAAATAAATAGACAATCCATAGAGAAAGAACCTGAAACAAGAATGACAAAGCTGCAAGAAAGCAACCCAGGCATGTTCCAGCCGCAGAGACCTACAAAAATCAGTAGACTTCAGCATAGGTCACAATGTTAGATCACCAACTTGGAACAATAAGGATGTTAACCATCAAAAGCGGTCTTCTCCCAGAGATATCCATCAATATCACTCCCACTGCTGTCATTGGGACCTGAAGAAAACAGTTTTCATGACCACTACTCGTAACACAATAAGGAAACATTGGTTTGAGACCAGATATAAGCAATGACCTGGACAACAACCATTGCAATAGTCCCAACACTACCAGAGAACCCTGAAAAAAAAAAATAGTTACACATAAATAAAACCTTTTTGATGATTGATTGCATATCTGTTTATACCTGCTGATTCAAATATTGAAGTTGCATAGAATACAATGCCATTGACACCTCCAAATTGTTGCAATGCCATCAGACCAACTCCAACCTTCAGAAAGTTCAATTGTTTATAAAATTTATTTCCATTGATCATGTCAAGGAAAATGTCATATCCTAACCCCCTCTCCAAAAAAAAAAGAAAAAAAAGAACTCACAATAAGGGAATGAGCATATTTCCACTGGAACAATTCCAATATGCTACCTTCAGATAGTCGCTGAAGAGTTTCCGTGTAATCCTGTCAACAAGCAAAGATATTATGATGCCTTCATAAAAAATGACCTTGAAATATGGAAAAGAGAAAAGGAAACTAAAAAAGACAATATTACACTTTTTTTTTACATCACAACTAAAACCTCACTCTGATTTCAGATGCTTCTTCAGAAATATCAGCATTTGCCCCTCTAAGGCGCTGTAGTGCAGCTTCAAATTCCTTCCCTCGTCCAATATTTGCCTGCAAAGGTTATTTCGCATGGAACCTTAGTATACAGACACGGGGACCCCAATAAATTTCTAGAAATACTTACCAACCATCTAGGAGATTCTGGAATGAAGGATAGGCCCAGAAGCTGAAGAAGACACGGAATTATTCCTGAAGCAAAATAACTCGAATATGAGTACCTTCAGGGTAGATTAAAACACCACACAGAAAATGGAGAAACGTATACCAATGAGAGCCAAAGTACGCCAGGAAACAAAAGCTCCAATTAGATATGTCACTGACACACCGCAACATATCATCAACTGCAGAATGAATTAGTGCTTAGTGCATACTTCAGCAAAACAGTTTAAAATCAATAGCACAAAAAGTTAGTTCTTGAACATTACTTGATGAACTGCTGTAAATCCTCCTCTAAGATTTTTTGGTGTAATTTCAGCTATGTATACAGGTACCTTTTGTCACAGTAAAGATAAATATTTTATTCTACACGAACAAGTGAGTTATCCAATAAAAATTGTAACAGTCTCATAGGATTACCACATAGGAAAGAAGACCCATGCCATATCCCACCAATAGTCTTCCAATGTCAAGCAACCAAGCAACCTTTTGAAACCAAATTAAAATTAAATGCATTTGCGGTTCCACTTGCCAATCATACAGAGCAAGCACAAACTTATGAAACTATGGAATGGAAGAGGAAAAAGTGAAAGAGCACCTTCGAGACTGATATTGCAAGCCAGCCTGCAATGCAGAATAGTTCTGATAAACCCATTGTCTGCTTCAACACAACCCAAACAGAGAAGATTAACAACTTGGATTTCTTCTCCGATGGAAATTTGCTTAAGCTAGTAAAACAGGGGATTAAGAGACTTACACCTCTTCGACCAATGTAATCTGCAATCCGGCCACTCATAATCGCACCAATCATCGCCCCAATTGTTAATATTGAACCAAAGACCGAATACTGCATTAAGAAGTCAAAATTAACCAACTTAAATTAGTTTTTGGATTAATCTCAAGGATGAGAAGGACGACAAAACCGAAGAGATAAAGAACAAAAGGAGACTACGAGTTCAATTTGATCTAGCATTGCAATCTGCTGAAATATAAAGTTCAAGTAAAAATCGTCAAGTTGAAGAATAAGCAACAAAGTAAAATGTTACTGTCCTTTCAAACAAGTCATTCAGGTAGAAAATAAATCAGTAAGTGCTTCCATCTTTACTTTTTGGATACAAGCACCCTTTACTGTCCCCAAGAATTTATGGGTTCAAGGAGGCACAACACGAAAGATACACTGAATTGCATTAACTTTTTGCTTTAATATAGCTTAGCTTACCTCTGCAACAGAAAGGGACAGTTCACTAGTGATTCCAGATTGTGAAGGCGAGGAATATCCCACCTGCAATTGAGCGCCATTAGTTTCGTCCAACCAACCCAATAAACCAGTTAATCATCCATAGAACGGGTATTCTCAAAGTGCTTATCTACTACTACTGTACCGTAGGACTGAAGAAAATTTAGAATCTTGCTGGGTTATGTTTCAGAACAAGCAATCTTTAAAATTTAACTACTTACGGCTGATCCAAAAACATATGAGCCGGACACAGCAACCAGGGTGCTTATGACCACCATAGTTGTTGCTGAAGAACCTTCACTCTGCTCAACTCCTCCTCCGTCACCACCATGCAGTTGAGGTCTTTCTTTGACAAGCAGAGGGCCTGATATTCCTCCCTCCTCTATGTTATCCTCAGCCATAACTTTGATTTTTTCAGACAACATGCAGAACCAATAAAAACAAAAACAAGAGGAAACTAAAGTACCATCAAGTATTTGAAGTTCATAACTATTCTAAGAGACATAGAAGAGAAGGAAATGCATAAAGTTTAATACAGTAAACAAGTAGCAGAGGAGATTTGTCCCTTGCCAGGATTAGATTTGGATATTGAAAGTGGGACTTTCATTTATCAGTAAAACTCATTAGATAGAATACATTGGATTTGTATATCTAGATAAGGATTAGTTCATTAAAAGAATACAAACTAGCCAAGTGAAACTGTTCCATTAAGTATTCAAGACAAGAGGTTAAAAGAAATCGAGATTCATCTTGGTCAAATTTTTGGCATTGGGTCAGAATTGTTTTTATACTATTAAGATTTTGTTTAATCTTGTATTCTTTATAGTTTTTATTCTTTCCTTTTACATGTATTCTACAAATTTTGCATGTATTTACTGCGAAGTACCTTACTCCGGTTCAACTTCTACTATGCAAGTAACTGACTTCCCCGAACGTGGCTAAGGAATGAGGACCCACATCTTGTCGGCTGCTTTGTCTCTTGATCTCGTCCTTTTGTGTTTGTCGTTTTTCTCATAAGTTTGATGCGTACATAAATGATAAACAAAGCCTTTTTTTTTTAATAAGACAGGTTAATATGGCTCCTTTTTTTCCCCCCGCTTACGAAGGAAGTAAAAACAGAGACTATCTCAATGTTCGGCGATAAAAGCTCCTTGCAAATCTTGATAGATAAGATCTAAAACAGTACTCAGAGGTCCCTGGAGGATTTGGAGGCTTGGGTTTGAGAATACTGCTTTCGTGGTCAATCGATCCGCACATTGGTTCCCTTCGCGATAGATATGTTGGAATGTCACCTCCCAGTCGCGGTATATCAACGCATGGATACCTACAACCAAAGATTAGTCTCAAACATGACTAAATTTGAAGAAGATAAAATGTTAATGACCTCTAGAGATTTCACTTCGACTTCGATGTGTCGATAGCCCCGCTCCCATGTTAATGTAAGGCCCGAGTAAACGCTCCAGAATTCAGCAGTCAGCGGCAAACCCCCACCGATATTCTGGAGCCGTTGCACCACTGACCTCGACTATCCCTAAGTAAGCCCCTAGAAGTGGTAATGTGTGAGCCCTGCTTTACCGCACCATCCGTGTTTAATTTGATCCACCCCTCTTTCGGTTTGATCCAACCCACTAAACGACCCCAGGCCAAACCCTACGTCAGAAACACTCGGTATTTTTTAATAAATAATGGATAATTAGTATTTACAAAAAATATAAATACCAAAAAAATTTCAATTCCAATAATTGTGATCGAGAAAATATAACATCAAGTAAAGAGTATTTTCTATAAAAAGAGAAACTCAATACATAAGAAAAAGTTAGTAGGACCTTTTCACTAAAAATTAAAAGAAAGATAAAAATAAAAGAATACAATTGTTCATAATAATTTAGGAGTTTAACATTTTTTTAAAACTTATGTAACATAAAATATCAATGTTTTAATATCGGACCGAAAGTTAAACTATATATTAAGACATAAGGTTTAAGATTTAAAAATGTTCAACTAATATTAGACAATCATAAAATCGGCTAAAAAATAAATAAAATTAAAGATTTGAAATATAATTAAAAGAGAATATCCTTATCATCAAAGAATTTAAAACTTAATTAAAAAAGGAATTGTTAAATGAAAACTCATTTATTTATTTTAGTTTATAAGAATTTATTAATTTATAAAAATTGACCAATTAATTAATAAACTGATCAGTTTTAACGACAAGAGTTATTAAAATAAATTGAATTAAAAGTTAAAAACGCGAACTAAAAAATTAGTCGATTCAAATTTTTTACGACTAAATTGGTTGAACTAATTAGATTTTTTAATCATTGTGAAATATAGTACTTAAGATTTGACCTCATCATCATATTATACGATACTAAAAACTAATGTCTTTTTATTATATATTACCATCCCTCTTACTTCCAAATAATGTGACAGTTTACATTAAAAGACGTCCAATTTTATAGTTTAATTGGTTATCAACAAAATTACAATTAGCACTCTACTTTTTATAATGTGATTAGTGTGGGATTTTCCTTATTTATTAAGCATTTCAAAATAGGTTACATATTTATCATACAGGTTACAAAGATAAAATCGGAAACAATCTCTTGGCTAGTTTAAGATAAAATCAATACTCTTAGGCTATTTCCTAGACAAAAGGCACTCATTCATAACCATCTCTAGCTCATAAAGTTCTTGAATGAAGACATAGGCACTTCAACATTAAGCCACTGTTTCTCTTGGATTAGACACCAGGTATCAACGTACTTGATATTAAGCAAAAACACATTCCTATATAGTTAAATATTCATCACATTCCACTGGAATACTAGACTACTAGAGATTTAAGTCATCTTTCTAGTTATATTAGGAACCAGTGTATTTGGATGAGGCAACTAACTTAAAAGTAGAGATGTCAAAGGCCCGATTTTGACCCGGGTTGCCAATCGGCCCATGACCTGATTGTCATTTCCAAAACAACATCGTCTTGAAAGTTTTCTTAAAAAAATTAGCGAGCAGGGCCAAATTAAGGCCGACCATACATCTCTACTTGAAAGAGGGTAAATTATACCGGTGTGTGTATTTTTATTGAAGCTAATAGAAAACTACATTACAAGATACCGCTGATAAGATTTGATGAAAGAAACAACCTTATAGAGGGTAAGGTGCCAATCACTTACATTTGGAAGCCAAGAAATATGTCCAAGAAATAGATATAGAAGCCAACAAGGAGAACCTTCCAAACTAGTGATTATTTGGAGCTCATCGAGAAGGATTTGCAACCAAATAATAGGAATCAAGGCAAAGAAGGAGATGTGAATGCCACAAAAGGAAAAACTCAGATAGATACCTTACAAAAATATATCATATATATTATTCCTAACCTTGTATTAAAATTCATAAAATCATGAATTTGCTTATTTAATTCATACAAATTTAGTTAAGTAGGACCTATCAATTTAAGATTAAACATATCCGGATTAAGGTAGCCTTGAGTTTACTAAACAAGTCAAGTAATAAATAGAAATGTGGTTTTATTCTTTAACAATGGGAGGTAACCATCACATTCCTAATGTGTAATTGATATTAATTGAGGGATTTAAAATTTTTGGTCTCGTCAAAATAATATAATCTCATTATATTTATATTTTCAAACATAATCTAATTATGAAAGAAATTATTCAAAGACTTTGCTTAAGTTTAATTATTGATTTGATAACAAATTTAATTTAATAATTTAACTCTTGAAAAATTACATAAATTTCAAAATATTCATAATAAAGATATCGATTGAAAGCAATTTTCAAAAATTGGAAAACACTTTTTCAATGTTATTAAGAATATAAACTGATTTAATATTTAATAGAAATTAAAATTTTAAAAACATTAAAATCAAACAAATAAAGGGAGGAAACGCTATCTCACACGTGCATGCGTCAGAGGCTACTGTGCGGGTGCATGTACTACACTCCTTCCATGTTTTTCATGTTCCTTTCATTTTTGGAACAAACCAGAATGTCATCGATAAACATTATGACAAACTAATCCAGATACTCCTTGAAGACCTATTCATAAGATTCATAAATGCAACTGAAGCATTAGTCAATCCAAATGGCATGAATAGGAACTCATAATGCCCATAACGGGTCCTAAAAACTATCCTGTTCACATCAAACTCTCTGATTCTGAGCTGATGATAGCCTGTCCTGAGATCAATTTTGGAGAAGACATTTGCTCCTTGCAACTAGTCAAATAGATCATCGATTCGTGGCAGAGGATACTTATTCTTAATGGTCACCTTGTTGAGTCTTCGATAATCAATGCACATAAGCCATGTCTCATCCTTCTTCTTAACAAATAGAACAGGCGCTCCCTATGGCGACAAACTGAGCCTTATATACCCCTTCTCTACCAACTCTTCCAACTGTTCCTTGAGTTCTTTCAATTCAGCTGGAGCCATTCTATACGGTGGTATAGAAATAGGTGCGGTATCAGGAATCAAGTCAATGGAAAACTCAATTTCCCTCACCGGTGGAAAATCAGGTAAGTCTTCTGGAAACACATCGGAAAACTCCCTCACAATCGGAAAATCTTCTAACTTCCTTTCATTCACATTGGTATCCACGACGTGTGCCAAGAAGGCTTCACACCATTTTTCATCATCCTGTCAGCTAACAAAGCTGAAATCATTCTAGGTGACGACATTCTTCTGTCTCCTCTAAAAGTCACTTTCTCTCTATTACCAAACTCAAACTCTACCTCTTTGAGACTATAGTCTAACTTTGCACAATATTTCTCTATAGTATCCATACCTAGTATAACATCTAGACCCTTTAACTCTAACAGCAATAAGTCTACTACTAGTCTAGCACCCTCAATAACCAGTTCGCAATCTCCATACACTTGACTTATTATCACCTTCCTCCCTAAAGGAGTGCTAACAATCAATGGATCTTCTAATGGCACCAAATTCACACCATATAATGTCATGCTTGTAAAAATAAATGAATGAGTGGAGCTAGAATAAATTAAGACATATACTTCAGAATTAAATAACTGAGCCATACCTGTGACAACTTCGGGCGTGACTGTGGCCTCCTCTCTTATCATGGAAAATACCCTGGCCTGTGCCTGACCCCTTGGCTTTCCTGGAGGGATAGCCTTCCTTGTAGCCCCAAAACTGCCCACTTTAGTGACTGGCCTAGTTCCCACTATTTCTTCTCTCCTTGGGGCTTACAACTGCGACCCCTCTTGCCTTGTCATCTGAGGACATTCCCTGATCATATGTCCCTTCTCCCCGCATCAAAAAGCACTCTCCTTTGTGAAACTTCCCACAATGCTCACATTGAGAGTTTTTGTACCTGCTCCTCTCCAACTTGCTATTACCTCCCACAGTGGAGGTTTGCACTGAAGTTGCTCGTGATTTCTTTTCTTAGTAGAAGCGTTACTCCCCACCTCACTCTGAGTGTAGAAGCTCTTTGTACTCTTCTCAGGCATTGGAGACCTCATTCGCTTTTTGGAAGACTGCTCTCGATTCTTCCTCTTCTTATTCACTTCATACTTGATATTCTCTAGTTTCTCGGCTTGAAATGTAGCATCTACCAACTGCTGGTAGTCACAGAAGTTATGGATCAGCACCTTCTCCTTGATCCCCAAATGAAATCCTCCATCAAACTTACGACATTTGTCCTCCTCATTCACCACAATGTTGGCTGTATATCGAGAAAGCTGAGTGAACTTCAGCTCATACTCACTCACATTCATGCCCCTCTATGTGAGATTCAGAAACTCTCTAGCCTTGTTTTGTACATAAGCCCTGGAGAGATACTTTTTCCTGAACACTTCCACAAAATCTTTCCATTATAACACCAAAGGCATAACCTGACTGTGGGGCATTGATTCCCACAAATGCAGTGTGTCCCTTTGTAGCAAGCTCACTGTATAATCCAATTTCTCTTCATTAGAGCACTTTACCTGAAGCAGGACTCTCTTGGTCCTCTTCAACCATGCTTCAGCCTCTTCTGGATTTGTAGTACCATTAAAATCTATAGCTCCATACTTACGGAGCTTATCATATTGCCCATTCCTCTCCACCGGAGATGGCATCGAAATTTGTAACCCTTAGCCTATGACATATGTGAAAGCCTGAGCAAAGGCTTGAAAGAACCGCGGATTCATAGTAGGCATAGGAGGAGGAGGCAGTGGCATTTCATACTACATACTAGGTGCCTCAAAATCAGGAGCAGAGTGTGTCCCCGTGTCTTGCAGGACATACGATTCATCCGTACTTCCTCAGCGAGAGCTAGATTGAGTCAGAGCTCTTCGACTTCTTTTTCGAGGCGACATATTCACTCCTTCAATTGAAAACATAAAAAACTTTGAGTCATGCTTCAAAAAACAATGTCAAATCATATAAAACAATACAAAACAATGCATGAGATTCATTTAAAAACAATGCATGTTCATTTCATATTTTAAAAAAAACTACTCATTCAAAGCCTAGGATATTCCTAAACTTAGTCCCCATCCTAGACCTAAACCTAGTCACTCTAATACCAAGAGAATGCTGGACCCCGTTTCTGGAGCCCAACTATCCAAATGTCATGAAAGCGGTAGCGTGTGAGTTAACCTATTGGGTTATTTCCATGAACTCTCATTAGCCATCTTCGGTTCATCTTCATTCTTATTACATCCCAAAAGTTTCCTATTATATAGATCAAGGTATGCTTAAAAATCAAAGTAGGCTTATAACTAAGTCATGCTCCTCCAATCGATTCCCTCACTTTCTTTCCATTAATCTTTTTCAAATCAACCCCAATGGATACCAAAATTTTTATGGAGAGGTAGAGAAATATGTTAGGAATCTATTGGTTCAATAATCACTTTATTTAGAGATCAGGTGATGAAATTATGGCCCAAAGAGTTAAACTTGATTATGTCCTCAATCATATTGTACTTATTTTGGGACAATTGGCATAACTTTCACTAGAGATATTAGATTTTGGTCGTTTTAACACGGTTTCAAAGAGGACGTCGAGATTTAAAACTTTTGTGAAGACTTAAAGAAATATTTTGCCATATAGAGGGTCAAAATTTCTTTGCAAAATATTTCTTTGTCTGGAGCTTCATCTGGTGCCTATGCTTCGTCTGGTGCTTCATCTAGTACCTATGCTTCGTCTGACGCTTCGTCTGATGCTTCGTTTGGTGCTTCATCTGACACTTTGTTTGATGCTTCATCTAGTACCTATGCTTCATTTGATGCTTCGTTTGATGCTTCATCTGGTGCTTCATCTGGTACCTATGCTTCATTTGACGCTTCGTCTAATGCTTCGTCTGATGCTTCGTCTGGTACCTATCCTTCATCTAAAGCCCATATCGTTTGCGTCCAAAGTCTAAAAATTCCAAACTTTATATCGTTAGAAAACTAAGAAAAAGACCTACAACTTTTAAGGGACAACTCTATCTAATTCAGCCTAGATCAATACAAATTTGTCCTAGAAATTAGAACACAAAATTTTACCCTTATGAATGCTTGAAAATGAAATTTACAAAGTTTGAGAGTCATGAGCAAAAACACAATCACATTTCATTATCATCAAAAGATAAGAGTTTTACAAAGCTTTAATGGGCATTT
>JAOTAY010000189.1:11740751-11754971 GCA_025629805.1 Erythroxylum baracoense
GAAGGAGTTGGCATAAAATCAAGAATCGTGAGGGTTGGTGAGTGTCGTGGGTTGAGAGAAGAGAAGAAGAAGAAGATAAGAAGAGATATTAGCAAAAGATGACATAATTAATAATGAAGTAAAAGAAAAATTAAAGAGAAAATTGTCCTTCACTTGGGAGAGCTTCGTGGGTTATGTCATGTGGTGTGTGATAGTTGTCATTACATTGTGTTTTGGGGTTTAATTTGTTATTTATTTAGTATGAATTTGAGTTTTGAGTGTGCATTTATGGTTTAATTATGTTAGTTTATATGTTTAATTGTTTATATGGGTTAGTATGAGTCTTTGAGCTTAATTGTTATATTTTTGAGGTACCTTGATGTGTTTGTTAGTGTTTCAAGGTAAACAGCGAAGAACGGAGAAGTTGCAAAGAGTTTCGGGCCAAAAACATAGGCCACGATTGTGGCATAACAGAGAGGGACGATCGTGATAAAGAGGGACGAGCCAGGGCAGTTAGGCCACAATCGTGCACCTTGGGCACAGTCGTGATAGAGAGCTTGGATCCAGGCCATGATCGTGCACTTTGGGTCACGATTGTGATAGAAAGGTTTAGGCACTGGCCACGATCGTGACTTACATCGGGCTAAAACAAAAACTCAAGCTTTGTAAGATTTTTCAGACTGTTTCAACCCCGACTTTGACTTAGAGCATACAAAGTATAAATACATAATTATGAGATAGATGCAACAGTTTTGGAGAGTTTAAAAAGGAGAGTCTTCAAGTTAGCTAATTCTGGAAAAACTAGAAAGAAATCGAGAGATTGAGGAAGGAGATAAAGGAAGAGAAATACGGAGAAGACATTTGACGCGCCGTATTTCCCTGAACAGGTGATTTCCCACTATCTCTACCTCCACAATTCTGTTCTCGACGTATTTTTCAGTTATTTCAGTTTTATTCGTGTATAGAATTAAAATAGGTGTTGAGAATAGGTTGTGTTGAATGTTGAGTTTTTGTTTATACTCACCTTTGGGATTTTAATTTTTTAGATTAATAAAGTTTGATTGATTTTGTTTTCTATTAATTTGGTTGTGATTTAATTATGTTCTTAATAACTTGGCAATAAACTGAGCTAGTTAGCCGAGTGAAAATAATCAAATTGGGCTAACGGGAGTTAGATGATTTGATAGGTAAAGAATTGAGTCAAACCGGTAGAATCATATAACGAGAGATCAAGCATAGATTCCCAGTAGGTTATTAGACAATTTAGAACTAATTTAGATTTTGGGTCAATTGTCAATCGAGAGATCACAATTCCATAATGTAAATTAGAGATTATCAATTAGGGTTAGGAATTATAACTCAAGAGAGAACAATTCACCTTCGGACTGTCTAGACCCATTAATTCGATAATTGCACAACTGATTAGGTTTTCGTTAATTTCAGACTAAAAACTCCTTTCTCTCACTTAATAATTTCTAGGTTAGTTTTGGGATTGGTTTGTGTGACTTGTTATCTTGTTTAGATTTTTGCATTTTAGTTCTTGAAATTAATTATTTGATTGGTTTATTTTCTGCATTACTTATTCATTTTGAATTACTGTAGTTTAGTACAACCTTAGATTTTAGAACTAGTTTAGCCCTCCTCATGGGATCGATACCTTAGGTACTATGTGAATGACCCGTGTGTTTGTAGAATTTACCAAGTTTAATATATATTAAAACTTAGCATGTGCAACCTTGTGAACAAGTTTTTGGCACTGTTATCGGGGAGGCAATTTAGTTCTATAATTTAAAGAGTTAGAGTAGTTTTTAATTTTTGTTTTCATTTCTCTTGTTCATTTTAAGAAGCGTGCTCTTGCATGAAAATAAGAGTCATGAGAGGTTCGAGTCGTGCAGCAGAGACAATAGATTTAGATATCACACGATTAAAACGAACCTTTAGGAAAGCTCGACAAGAGAAAGACGAAAAGTTAGGAAATTCACAAATGGCCGAGGAATTTTAGAGAAATATGGATCAAGAAGCTAACCAAGGATGGCAACAGAGGACCCTCATGGACTTTATGAGACCAGGGTTTAACCCATAGAACCAACGAGTGGCTAGGTCACCTGTTCAAGAGGCCTCATTCAAGATTAAGCCAACCCTCCTGAACATGCTTCAACAGAACATCCAATTTTACGGATTAACAAATGAGGATTCTAAAGTGCACATCGTGAACTTCCTCGAGATCTGTGATACTTTTTGGTATCACCAAATGTTGGAAGACGTTGTTAGGATTAGGATATTCCCTTTCACACTTAAAGATAAAGCAAAGGCTTGGTATCATTCACTAAGCCCCGCCAACATCATGACATGGGAGCAGCTTGTGCGTGCCTTTTTAGACAAGTACTTCCCGCTGACAAAGACCACGAAGATAATAAAGGAAATAACCAATTTCCAATAAGGTGACCAGAAGTCAATTTATGAGGCATGGGAGAGATACAAGGATCTATAAAGGAAGTTCCCACACCATAACCTACTGAAGGACTTCCTTCTATAGACTTTATATAATGGAGTGAACCCACCTATTAGAGGCACGATCGATGTAAAATTAGGAGGATCTTTGATGCAGAAGACGATCAATGAAGCAAAGGAGTTGATCGAGGAGATGGGCAGCAACAGCTGCTTATAGATGAGCGAGAGAAGTAGGCAAACTAATACTTTTCGAGAGCAAAAGGAAGTGGTCGCAGTCGATCAGATGACCGAGATGCAAGTGAAGATTGACAATTTGATGCGACAACTAAACAACATAAAGGCATCGTCATCAACCCAGATGAAGGCTGTACAAGTGAACTATGAGCTATGTGGTCAGACAGGCTATAATACTGTGGACTGTTACTTGATGAGAGAGGATAATCAGGAGCAAATGAACTATATAGGGGAAAAATTTGGATGAGGAGGGGGAAACAATCCTTACTCTAACACTTACAACCCCGAGTGGAAGAATCAGTCAAACTTCTCCTGGTCAAGTAACAATGGAGGACAGTTTAGGCCTCGGGGGCAATTAAGCTTTCAACAAGATAAAGCAAGCTCGAAGGAGTCAAAGTTGGATAGAATTTCGATAAGATCGAAGGCATGGAGGAAGCACATAGGATGCTTAAGAGCAAATTCGAGCAAGTAACGAAGAATCATGCCTCATCTATACATAATTTAGAAGTCCAAGTGGGCCAATTAGTAAAGGCAATGTCAACTTGGAATGCTAAAAATCTTCCAATCAACACCAAGTCCAATCTGAAGGAATGAATCACGGTCATCAGTCAAACTTAGGATGAGGAACTGGGAAAGGTAGAAGATAAAGTAGAAGGTCAAATGGTTAAAGAAGACCTTTTGACTGAGCCCATGATTGAATCACTCAACGCAATTCGACGTGTATTTCCATTCCCTATTACACAACAGCGAGAGTTATATGCAAAAAGGGAAGTGGAAAAAGAGATTGAGCAAAATAAGGTCAAGGAAGTGACAGAACTAATACAAATAAAGCTCAAATTATAGGAGTCTGTCAACAAAAAGGTTAAGGACTGACCACTAGATGACCCCAATATAGCTACGAAGAAAGAGGACCCAGGGACTTTTTCATCCCATGTAGTGTCAACAGGATCATCATAGACAAGGCATTCACGGATTTAGGAGTGAGTATAAATATGATGCCCTACACCTTCAATCTAAAATTAGGGTTAAGAGAGTTAGTGCCCACTAAATTTTTGGTTAAGACAGCCGATAGAACATCACATAGACCGATGGGAATTATACAAGATGTGCCTATAAAGGTTGGTAAATTTATCTTTCCCACGAGCTTCTGCATTTTGGACTTCAGCAAAGATGAGGACACCCCGATAATTTTTAAACGATCATTCTTGGCCACTGCGCGCTCAATTATTGATGTTGATGGGGCAAATTAACTCTGCGAATAGGGAAGGAGAAATTGGCATTTAAGGTGTACACTAGAGAGTATGGAGCTCCTTCACCTCCAGTGGATCTCAAAGAACTTGAATCTCGAGGTGAATGGGAGGAAATAGAAGATCTTAGGAATGCTTTCATGAAGAAGCGCTTGCAAAGGAAAAGGCGAGGAAAGGAAAATTACACAGAAAGTGGGGAATGCAGCATGGTAGCTCGCGTTCAAACTTTGAGACTAATGAAGACGCTATCATCAAACCATTCATTCCAACCGCTGTGAACTTAAAGGAGCGTTTAACTACTGACGTTAAAAAAAGCGTTGCATGGGAGGCAACCCATGGAGAAAATATATAATAAAATAAAATAAAATTATTTTCGTTGTTAATTTTCTTAAAACATTTGAAATTTTATAGTTAGGTTAATTTTTGTTTGAATAAAATTGAAAAAGGAGTAGGAATTTGGAACTATATGGATGATCGTGCAAGCATGAAAGGAGAGATAAAAAAGGGCCACAAAAGAATCAAGTAGTGGAAGTGAGAAGGTTGGAGAAAGAACAAAAAGGAGCAAGCTAGAAGTGGTGGTATGTTACTGGGCACGATCATGGCCTAGCTAGTGACTATGTAGCAAAAGGGAAGGGCGTCAAAATTTTTTTAAAACAACTTTACCATTTTACCCTTCTTACCACCTATATATTCAGTTCTAACTTCACTTTCACTATCACTTTCATTTTCACTTTATCTCTCCTAAATTCAAGCATCCAACCACTCTCACCTCTCACTAAAAGTTTCAACTTTCTAATTCCTTCTAAATTCTACCAAATCATGCAACGCATTAAACAATCAGCTAGTCAGGAACTATATGGACGATAGCAAGTTGTGGGATGGGGGAGATGAAATCGAGCAGTGGATTTCGAAGCACCCTTTCCAATTTACACCGAGGAGGAAGGTACTCATTTTTTATCCCTTCATTTTAGACAAATTATAGTTCCCAAGTATTTTGACTTTGATACACTAGATAGGCTAGAATTGCATTAGCGGATAGAAAACCTAGCTGAGAGGATCCAATGGGTTCAATTTATTAAATTTCAATTCCCTATTTGTAAGGAGCTTACACTAGAATTTTTTACTTCCCTGACCTATAACCCTAGGAATCCAAAAGAATTATAGTTTACATTGGGAGGACGAGCCTATGAATTAAGTGATGAAATCATGTGCGAGATGTGTGGATTCCTCGAGTCCACCATCTTTGATCAACATGATGACTTCTGTCTTTCCCAATACTGGAATGAGCTTACTAGAATTGAGCAATTTCATGAAAAGAATGCTCACAACAACATTATGTGTCAGCTAGTTTTCGATAAAACAAAAACCAACAAGTGTTCCACTAAGGAACTCTTTATGTTGTGGTGCATGGACCACAGTATTCCAGTTTGCACATCCACGCATATGCTTAATGTCATTGTTGCAACTTCGCGTAAGAGAAGCAACAATCTGGGAATGGGGTATATAGTGTCTGCCATTATAGAATATTTTGGCATGTAGCAGAGGGGGTTAATCGTCCATCCCCCTAACTTCCTACATCATCATCACTTACGGAGGGCTGAAATCCTTAAGTCCCATAATATGGAACTTAGGGATATCAGCTAAAGGACACATATTTGGATCAGGGCAAGTCAAGCGATTTTAAGCTCAGCACCACCTCGGTAGGCATAAGAGGAATCCACCAGTGAAGAATCCAAGGAAGAATTGGAAGAAGAATAAGGTTTGAAGAAGGTTCTGGATGTAATCACTAAGACTAACAAGACACTTGCGGAGATGGCGTGCACTCAACGACACCAGAGCCGAGATATCCAACTAATTTTGCCTTCAGTTCTATTTTATTTTTTTTCTTTCTATTTAGTTTTTTTCTTTTTCAATTTTATCCTCATTTCTATTTTATTTTTATTTTGCTTTGATTTGTTTCTGTTTACTTTAAATTCTGTCTGTTCTTTTGTTTTATGTGCTTGTGTGTGCCTCCTTTTCACATTAAGTACAATGTGTTGTTTAAGTGTGGGGAGGGATTCTGTGTTTTTGCTCTTGAATGTGATTTTGCAAACCGCATGATAGTTATTAGGTTGCATTGTGTGAATTGTTTGAATGTGTCAATGGCTTAGAAGAGTAAATTTATTTAATTTTGAACATAGTCTAGTAGGTTGTAAATGATCATTAGTTCGCAAAATTAGTTGATTGGTATTCTTTGGATAAATATACAGCTTAATGAGGACTTAGTGTAAATTTAGCACCCTCTAGGTTGTCACATTCATTTATAATTTGAAGCCCTTTTAACTTAAGTAGCTTAACTAGTATTTTTCATGAAAACGAATAGCTAAAAACAACAAGGTAGGTGAAAAATAAAAAAAAGTTTTGTTAATAAATTACCATTCTGCTGACCTTCGGGTTATGAATAAAGATAGTAGCCAATTAAAAACATGATAATAGCTGAGTAACTAGATCGACAAGCATCACAAATGTGTCTTTCGTGTCAAAAGGCTATAATGACGTTTCAACCAAGCTATTAATAAATGACTTAGTCGAGTAACTGGATTGACATTTATCACCAATGTTTGCCTTCAAGTAAAAGAATAAGTCCGTGTTTTTTATTAAAAAAAGGGTGTTCTTAATAAAAACCTACCAGACTGGTAATAAACTTGAATTTTCATGAAAATGTACTTAGGAACAATTACAGAGTCTGAAGGACCAAAGATTTATTAATATTTGTTTACAATTTAAAAGGGTAATTGAATTAGCACTTAGATCCCGATTAACTTATATGTTTAGTTCAAAGCCCTTAAACAGAGATTTTACATGTTAATGATTAGATATAACTTGTCAGATTGTGTTCAAGATTAAATTTATTTCATGAAATTGCAGTCATTGTCCCATTTTTGCATTGTGTGCTTTGTGTTTGTTACGTTTATTGTGTTTGTCTGCTTGAGGACAAGCAAACGTTTAAATGTGATGATGTTGATAGTTGTCTTTTGCATTGTGTTTTAGGGTTTAATTTAATATATATTTAGTATGAATTTGAGTGTTGAGTGTGTATTTATCGTTTGATTGTGTTAGTTTATGTGTTTAAGAGTTTTTATGGGTTAGTATGAGTCTTTAAGCTTAATTGTTAAATTTTTTAGGCACCTTATGTGTTTGTTAGTGTTTCGGGGTAAACGGCGAAGACCGAAGAAGTTATAAAGAGTTTCGGGCCAAAAACCTAGGCCAAGATTGTGATACAACAGGCCACGACCATGACAGGAACAAACGAGTCAGGGCAGCCAGGCCACGATCACACACTTTGGGCATAAACGTGACAGAGAGCTTGGATCCAGGCCACGATCGTGCACTCTGGGCCACGATCGTGATAAAAAGGTTTAGGCACTGGCCACGACCTTGGCCTGTGTCAGGCTAAAGCAAAAAATCTAGTTTCACAAGATTTTTTGAACCGTTTTGGCCCCGAATTTAACCTAGGGTGTCCAAAGTATAAATATATCATTATGAGACAGATGTAGCAATTTTAGAGAGTCTGAAAGTAGAGCGTTCATGTCAGCCAATTTTGAAAAAACCTAGGAAGAAATCTAGAGATTAAGGAATGAGACAAAGTAAGACAAACATGGATAAGAAGTTTGACGCGACGTACTTCCCAGAACAGGTGGTTTCCTGCTGTCGTGGCCTCCGTAATTTCATTCCCAATATATTTTCTGGTTATTTCAATTTTATTCATGTATAGAATTGAAATAGGTGTTGAAAATTTGTTGTGTTGAATATTGAGTTTTTGTTTATACTCGTCTTTGGGATATTGATTTTTTAGTTTAATAAAGTTTAATTGATTGTGTTTTTTATTGCTTTAATTATGTTTTAGTTATGTTCTTAATAACTTGGCAATAGACTTAGAGGGTAATGAAAACAATCAAATTGGACTAACGAGAGTTAGGTAATTTGATAGGTAAAGAATTGAATCAAGCCATTATAATCGTGTAATGAGAGATCGAGCATAGGTTCCCGGTAGGTTATTAGACAATTTAGAACCAATTTAGGTTTTGGGTTAATTTTGAATCAAGAGATCACAATTTCATAATTTCAATTAGGGATAATCAATTAAGGTTAAGAATTATAACTCGAGAGAGAGTAATTCACCCTAAGATTGTCTAGACTTATTAATTCGATAATTACACAACTGATTAGGTTTTCATAAATTTCGGATTAAAACCCCCTTTCTCTCACTTGATAATTTTTAGGTTGATTTTGGGATTGGTTTATGTGACTTGTTATCTTGCTTAGATTTCTATAATTCAATTCTTGAAATTAATTATTTGATTAGTTTATTTTCTGCATTAGTTATTTATTTTGAATTATTGTAGTTTAGTACGACCTTAGATTTTAGAACTAGTTTAGCCCTCCTCCTGGGATCGATACCTTAGGTACTACGTAAACGACCTATGCGCTTGCGAAATTTACCAAGGTTAATAAATATTAAAACTTAGCATGTGCAACCTTGCGAATAAAGATCAGATCAAATTTAATATGAATAAGGCCTTAAAGAATCCAATAATGAGTAACGCATGTATGAAAGTTGAAATTATGGATCAAAATTCGCAAGAACAAGTTGAGAGTTGCATAGTAGAAGTGCAGTTAGTGGAAGTATAGGCAGACAATGAATAGCAAAACCCTGAATCTTAAGGAGATGATGAGATGAAGGAGGTAGATGTTCAAGTGCATCAAGATAAATTGGTTCGAACTGAAGCACCCATACCACCATCTTCAGAAAAACCACCGATATTAGAGCTTAAACCTTTACCTGTAATGTTACTAATAATAATTTCCAACCAATTAAATGAGAACTAAGAAAGTAAAGTGGTAGAAGTCATCAGGAAGTGAATGAAATCCATCGGATGGCAGATTGCTGACATTCGCGGAATAAGCCCAAATGTCTACATGAACTAAACAAACTTAGAGCAAGGATGTAAAACAGTGAGGGAGTGTCAACGAAGATTGAATCCTAGCATGAAGGAGGTGGTCAAGAAGGAGATTATAAAACTCCTAGATGCAGGGATAATTTATCCCATCTCTGAAAGTGAATGGGTCAACCCAGTACAATGTGTACCTAAGAAAGGTGGAATGACAGTAATAGAAAGTGATAGTGGAGAAGTAATTTCAACAAGAACAGTCACAGGATGAAGAGCAAGCATAGATTATCACAAACTCAACTCGGTGAATAAGAAAGATCATTTTCCTCTTCCATTCATAGACTAGATGATACAAAGGGTTGCTAGTCATTCTTTTTACTAATTCTTAGATGGATATTTTGGATATAATTAGATTTTCCTCTACCCTGATGATCAGGAAAAGACTACATTCAATTGCTCCTATGGTACCTTCGCATACAGATGGATGTCCTTCGGACTTTGCAATGCCCCAGCCACATTTTAGAAATGTATGATGTCTATCTTCATTGACATGATAGAAGATATAATGGAAGTGTTCATGGATGATTTTTCAGTCTTTGGAGATTCTTTTGACATGTTTATAACTAATTTGGATAGAGTTCTTAAAAGATGTGAAGTCACACTTGGTGTTTAATTGGGAGAAATGTCATTTTATGGTACGAGAAGGATAATGCTAGGGCATAAGATCTCACATAAAGGATTCAAAGTTAACACAGCAAAAACAGAAGTGATAGAGAAACTTTCACTACCAAGCAATGTAAAAGGTGTGCGAGGATTTTTAGGTCATGTAAGATTTTACCGTCACTTCATCAAAGACTTTTCGCAAATTGCAAGACCTTTGAAAAACCTTTTAGTGAAGGATGCGTCTTTCTTATTTGATGACAAGTGTATATCTGTATTCAACATATTAAAGGAGGGATTAATATTAGCACCAATTTTATCACCACTGGACTGGACACTCCTATTTGAAGTTATGTGTGAGGCAAGTGACCAAGCTATAGGTTGTGTTTTTGGGCAAAAGAAAGATAAGAAGTTGCATGCAATTTACTATGCTAGTAAAACTCTTATAGGACCCCAACTAAATTACACCACTACAGAAAAGGAATTACTTATAGTAGTGTATGCGTGTGAAAAGTTTCAACAATATCTTTTGGGTTCAAAGGTAATTGTATTCACCAATCACACAGCATTAAAATATCTTTTCAACAAGAAAGATGCAAAACCTAGGCTCATTCGATAGGTGTTACTTCTTCAAGATTTTGATATAGAGGTGAGAGATTAAAAGGGAGCAAAAATGTGGTTGCAGATCACTTATCCAAAATTGAAGAAGGGGAATGCAAGCCAAATGATGACATTAACTAAAATTTCCCGAATGAAACTTTGATGAGCTCGAGAGCTTGACTACACCATGGTTTGCAGATATCACAAATTATGTTGCCAATGGTAAACTTCCATCAGATCTCTCTTACCAACAACACAGAAGTCATTGCATGATTGTAACCGATATATATAGGATTAACAAACCCTATATAGAGCTTGTGTAGATGGATTAATGCGACATTGTGTTCCAAATGAGGAAATGTTAGACTTACTAAAGCAATTTCATGAAGGTCCGTATGCTCGGCATTATGGAGCCAACAAAACGGCAACTTTGATACTTGAGAGTGGATTTTATTGACCATATTTTTTTAAGGATGCTCATACCTACGTGGTACAATGTAATCGATGCTAGAGAATAGGTAACATCTTCATGAGGGATGAACTGCCTTTATCCAACATTCAAGAAGTGGAAGTCTTCGATGTATGGAGTATAGATTTTATGGGTCCGTTTACATCTTCAATGGGGAACATCTATATTTTAGTAGGGGTGTTTCATGTTGGGCCAAAGTGGTAGCATCTCCAATCAATGATGTGAAAGTAGTGCAGAAGTTCACTAAATGGCTATTTAACTGGTTTGGAGTGCCATGTACGATAATAAGTCATGGAGGCACACATTTCTGCAACAAATCTTTTAATTCCCTCCTAAAAAGATATGAAGTGCACCACCAAGTTGCCACACTTTACCATCCACAAACTAGTGGCCAAGTTGAGGTTATTAACTAGGAGTTAAAACAAATTTTGGAAAAGACAGTGAACAACTCTAGAAAGCATTGGGCAACAAAGCTAGATAATGCCTTATAGGCCTATAGGATAGCTTACGGAACAACTCCTTATAGGCTCATGTAAGAAAGCTTGTCATTTTCCAGTCAAATTAGAACATCAAGCATACTAGGTGATTAAAGAATTAAATTTTGATTAGAAACAAGCCAGCAAAAAGAGTCTTCTACAAGTGGATAAACTTGAAGAGTTTTGTTTTAATGCTTACGAAAATGGAAAACTCTACAAGGAAAAGGTTAAGAAATGGCAAGATGCTCTTCTCAAGCAAAAGGAATTCAAAGTAGGAGACACTGTTCTGCTATATAATTCACAGTTGAGGCTATTTCCAGGGAAGTTAAAGTCTAGATGGAGTGGACCATTTAAGGTCATCCAAGTTTTTGATCATGGAGCCCTTGTTGAAGGTAAAACCTATCTATTTGTTTTACACTCAAAACCATAAGTGAACAGCTCGTGACTTGTAGTTAAAAAGAGTAGATATCGATCCCACAGGGATTGATGCCTAGACATCGCTTAATTTAGACACAATTTTGTTTAAGAAATGAAATTTTTAAATGCAAATAATCTAGAAAATTAAATTAAAATTAAAAACTAATGTAAATAATGGACAATACCACAATTACAGAAAATTTGAATTCAAGAATTTAAATGCTAGAAATTACTTTTTCCTTATTTTATCTCCCTCCTATTTTTTTGATTGAATTGTCTCTCACCCTAGATTTCTGAATGTACTAATTACCCTCTCTTAAGGTATACTTATTTATCCCTAATCGAATTAACAGGAATCGATTGAACGATCTCTCAACCTACCCAATGACTCTACCGATTCAACTAGTTATTAAACTATCATATAGGTGATCAATTGACTAATCAAGATCTCTCTATAGGTCGCTAACTCTTGTTGCAATCTTACATGAATTTTATCTCACTCACTCTCTCGATTTATTGCAAGAAGCTAATTAAGAACAACAATCAATAAAGACAATTGTATTCAATTTAATATAATAGGAGTTTTGACAAAATAATTCAAAAGCAATATCTAAAATGAAATCAGCCTAACATGGCCTCCATAACATCATCAACAATCAAATAAACCATTTTTACAAAGAATAAAAGAGATTTAAATGACAGAAAATTGAATAGAAAGACTCCTTTTCTTCTTTGCCAAAATATAAAATTTTGGTGTTGATGTGCTATTTTGCCTAATCTTGATGATGATCCTTGTCCTCAATGCTTCAAACATGTGTTCTTCACTCAAGGATAGTGTTTCTACAGGTAGGTGTTGTCTCCCTTAAGATGGAGGCTTAATTCTCTTTTTATAGTCCAAAACCCCTAAGTTTAATGAAGCCTCACAGATTGTCTCATATTGTAATTCCCATGCTTGTGGGAATTGGCATGATTCCCACGAGCATGGAATTTTGTCACAGACGCATCTCTTATTTTCTTCTGTAATTCACACGAGTGTGCAAATTTATCACAGATGCACTCCTTATTTCTTCTCCTATTTAATCTTTAGTTCACCTCCAAGTTGCTCCTTCCTTATTCCTACATAACAATAGTCAGTTCTTGCCCTCAATTAACATCAAATATACAAGAACAAAAATGAAAATCAAAATTAATGAAAACAACAAAATAAATCCTGAACCAGAACAAAAATCAACAATTACGCTAGAAAACACATGCCAATTACCTATAAAAACATATCCTAATGCACACCTATCAGCCCTCAAACTGGAAAATGCTAACAAGAAGAGTTTTAAAGTCAACAGGCATCATTGGAAGTTTTATTTTAGAGGAGCAATTCCTAAAGATAAGGAAGTAATTTCCTTGTCTCTTAATAATTAAGACGCTTTCATGGACGCAAGGTCAAGCTAAGGACCGTAAACCAGCGTGTTTAGAAGTTTGTTTGAAAATGTTAGGTGTGGTTAGATTTGTTTTCAATAAAATGTTAGTAATCTATATTGACTCTCAGGGCGTTCATCCTTGCCTCCTGCTCCATGAGATTTGTGTCTAAACCTTTTTTCCCTTTTTCAAATTAGTTTTCATCTTTATTTTTATTTCTAATTTATTTTCTGTTTACTTTAATTTTATATTTCTTCTTGGCTTTTATGTGCTTGTTTGTCCCTTTCTCACAATAAGGAAAATGTGTTGTTCAAGTGTGGGGAGGGTTATGTGTTTTACTTTGTATATGATTTTGCATATGGTATGATAGTGTTAGGTTGCATTTTGTGAATTGTTTGAATGTGTCAATGGCTTAGATGGATTGAAATTTATTTTATTTTGAACATAGTCTATTAGGTTGTAAATGATCATTAGCTCGCAAAATTAGTGAGTTAGGAGTCTTTGGATAAATATACAACTTAATTAGGATTTAGTGTAAATTTAGCACCCTATAGCTTATCACATTCATTCATAATTTGAGGCTTTTTAACTTAAGTAGCTTAACTAGTATTTTTCATAGAAATGAGTAGTTTAAACAACAAGGTAGGTAATTTAAAAAAAGTATTTTTTGTTAAATAAATCACTATTCCGCTGGCCTTTGGGTTATGAATAGAGCTAGTAGCTAGTTAGAAACGTGATATAGCTGAGTAACCTGATCGACATAAATAACTAATGTGTGCCTTAGCGCCAAAAAGCTATAATGACATTTTAACCAAGCAGTTTAATAAAAACATGACTTAGTTGAGTAAATAGATCGACATTCATTACCAATGTTTGCCTCCGCGTAAAAGACTAAGCTTATGTTTAAAAATTAAAAAAAAGTGTGTTTCCTTAATAAAACCTACCAGACTTATAATAAGCTTGAGTTTTCATGAAAATATACTTAGGAACAATCACAGAGTCTGAAGGACCAAAGAATTGTTAATGTGTGTGTGCAATTGAAAAGGGTAAATAAATTAACACTTAGATCTGGATTAAATTGTATATTTAGTTCAAAAGCTTTAGACATAGATTTTGCATGTTAATGATTAAATATAAGTTCTATGATTGTGTTTAAGATTAAATTTATTTCGTGAAGTTAAAGCCATTGCTTCATTATTACATTGTGTGTTGTGTGTTTGTTATTTTGTTTGCTTGAAGACAAGCAAACATTTAAGTGTGGGGGTGTTGATAGTTGTGATATGCATTACATTTTAGGGTTCAATTTGTTAAGTATTTAGTGTTAATTTGAGTGTTTAGTGTGT
>JAOTAY010000189.1:11777241-11815421 GCA_025629805.1 Erythroxylum baracoense
AAATAATATTATTAATTATTTAATAAAATTTATTATGTTAAATATTATTCTATTCTATTTAATATATTAATTCTATTAATATAATATTATGACTTGGTCATAGGTGGTATTACGAAAAATTACTAAGTGTATATTAGGTAGTTTATATTTATTAGTTTACGTTCCATCCTAAACCCCCCAAATCGGAAGTTTTTATTTTCATTGTTTAGGATGGAATGGAACGTAACATAAAACCCTCTGCTCCCATCCCATTCCATTATAAAACTTCCTTCCAAACGATGGAAGTGTGTTACGTTCCATTCCATTCTATTCCATCCTTAACCCCTCAACCAAACAGAGCCTAAAAGTTTACGAAAACAAAGTGTAGTCAAAAGTTATCAGTGACATTTAAAAAAAATTGGCCAAAACTTTTATCTACGCTTTGTTTTTGTAGCTAAAAATGGAGCCAAATTTCCATAAAAGTAGCCGAATCCTTGTGGCTATGTTTTGAATTTTTTAATATACATTTTAGCTAAATATTATATGATGTAAATTATAATTATTGGTAACATTTTTAATCAATATTATTGTATTTAATATTTAGATTTTTTGGTTGTATAATTTATTATACAAAAATATAATAAAAATAATTGAAAAGTAGAAGTATTATATATAAAAAAATTAAATATCATTAAATTTGATAATGTACAAGATTTTAATTACAATATCAAAAATAATGTACAAAATAAAAAATACAATATTAGTTTAATGACTGAGTGGTACTGTTGTCGCCTACAACCAAATTAATACCAACTCTAGCAAGAAAAATGTAGTTAGTGAAAAGTTGAAATCGTTCCCACGAAAAATTTTAACGAAAAATGTTAAACGAGTTGAAACGAAATGAGGGTTTTTGGTTTAACGTAATTTAAAAGAAATTAAATTGGTTGAAATTAAATTAACGTAATTTTAAAGGAATTAAAATGGTTGAAATTAAAAGATAATAAAATATTCAAATTTGAAAATTCAGTGAGCAAACCTTGGTTTTAGGTCACCGACGTTATCGATATGATATGGATCATCGATATAAAAATCAATCCATTAACAAACAATCATTGAGGGTTGTTTTCTTTTAAGATTAAATTAGTAGAAACATATATTATAAACATTCTTATCAATCAACAACTTAGATACGATCTTAAGTTCAATTGATTAATAGCATTAAGAACTAAGAAAACAATGAACAAGAAAACACATGTACGACATGTATTTAATTTAGTTAAGCGTCTTCTTAGAATTTCCAACTCTATCGTAAAGATGGCAATCTTAATTGCTACTTGTGATTAGTAAGATTGAACTCATATCTTACCAATCTAGCAATAAATTAAACAAATTAATTCCTAGTTGCGCACCCTAGAAATCAATCAATTCAATCATGAAAAATAAATTGGAAGACACTTAATATTCATCAATGAAAGAAATTTTTATTTAGAATCTCACCATACTAGATGATAACGAGGTTTCCTTCAACCAAGAAGAATAATTTAACTACTCATAACGAAAGAGAAAATCAACAAAGAAATAACAAAATACGAAGTCTCCATCCCTGGTATTTTCTGAGAAAATACGAAAATCCCTAGAAAAATACTATAGAAACGTAAACTACTCTAAGAATGCTATCAAAAACTAGAAGAAGAAGACTACAGGAAACATAAAACTACTCCTAATGCTATTGCTACGTGAATAATAAAAATCCTCTTCTTTTTAAGCTTCTCGATCTCTTCATCTTTCCTCCTTTTTTGTGATCTTTAGCAGATAATCTATCCCCCCATATTCAAGTTACAGATCCCCATTTCTAAGGTCGCAATCTGATTCTCAAGATCATGAAAATCTCAGGTGAATCAAATTTGAATTTAAAAACAGATTATGCAGATGTTCTTTGTCCTTGCACGTGCCCACGCTTAATTTTTCTACCAGTCTGGAATTTCGGATCATCTTTGCTTTCCTTGCATCTTTTTTATTCAATTTCATCTCTCAAGTGTTAAAATTCACTTGAGAACAATTTAGAAACAAGTCCATCAATTTCGCACTATAATTTCAACACATTAAAGAAATTTATCTCAAAATTAGTACAAAAATGACAGCTTAACACTGAGACTTCTTTTCATCTTCACTACTTATATAATCCAGACCGAGTAATTTTTTGACTTACTTTTCAAGCGTGGCCAACTTTTGTTCGTTATATTCTAATTTAACCTTAGGTGACTGGTTCTCCTCTTTAAGACGTTCTGCCTTTTATTTATGAAAAAATATATAATACAACAAATAAAATTGTATTTCTTGATATAATTGTAACTTGTAAACAAAGAACTTACATATTTATTTCAAAGGACAACAAATGATTTGAAGCCTTAATTGTGAGGAGTTTTCATTTTTTGCTCTATTAACCTTGGCTTTTTCACACTTTTCTTAAATAAAGAAAAGAAATAATTATTAAATTGTGTAACAAGATTATAGAAGCAAATGTGAAGAGAAAGAAAACAAACAATAATGTTGGCAGAGGCCCAATAATCACACATATTGCTTCAATTTTCTAGAAACATCCGTTCGAGAACATATCTTTTTGCCTCCTCATTCGAAGAAAAAGATTTGTAATACACGATGTAGTCGATAACGACAATCTCTGATCCTTTTTTCAACAATAAACTCACACAATTTGAAAATTCATGGTTGTCAATATCAACGATATAAAGCTTCATCTGTGAACAACAATTAAAAGTGAAATTAATCTTTAAATAAGTAAAACAATATTGCATATAATTAAATAAATTAAAGATTTACCAAAACTTTATCCAAAGCATTCTCTAGCAAGTTGTCTTCTTTCAACTACTTGGCATGCTTAAGGCAAAACAATTCAATCTTGGCAATTACCCCTAACTCACTAGATAATTTTGCTGATTGAATCTTGTCTACAAGATGACCTTGCGAGGCATCAATATGTACAGACAACTCGTTGTTCATTGCAACTTTCATTCTTTGTAACTCATAATCTTTAGTTATACCTATACCTCTTTTTCTGATGGCGGTGTTAGAACCTGATAATAAATGAATAATGATAAGAAAATACGCATTAAATATGTAAATATATGTTTGAGCATAAGTCTAAATATAGGTGTTAAAGATTAATACATTTGCAAATTCCTCAATACTAGTTGAGGCAGATGGAGGTTGTTGCTGATTGGTTTCATTGGTGGATGAAGTCGATTGTTGTTAATGACTAGGATTTGATTGATCTGGTTATTCTGGAGAGGAACAATTTCAATACTGGCCAACTTCTTCTATTTATTTCTACTAGGTGTCATTATATTAGATATCTATAACTTAAACATCAACAATACATATAAACGTAACTCAAACATCAACAATCTACATTAACAAAACTCAAAAATCAACAATTTGCATTAACATAAGTCATTCATCTTAATATCAACTTTACCAAACACAATATTAATGTTACAGTCTTTTTGTATGTGTTTATAACTTATCCTCCTAGAGAAAGCTACTCTGGAATATTATCTTAGTCATAACTAATATAACCTCTATCACTTAGCTAGTTATGAAGAATTTAACAATATGCTTTATTCATATGTAATTGCTGGTCACAACCTAATGAAGCACAATGTTGATGATCTTAGGAATGCATATCTAAATCTGTTCTAGAAGACCTTAATTATGGGGACTCCATTTTGTATGAAGTATTAAATACAAAGGTAACTTGCAGTTAAGGGAAAAAATGGATATGACTATATTTATGTGATTACACGGCCGTGTATCTTCTTACATGGCCATATATCTTCTTACAAGGTTGTGTATCTTCTCACACAGTTGTGTATCTTCTTACATCACCATACAAGTATTTGAACGATCGTGTATATACTTATTTTCATTTGTTGGATACCAAAACTTTAAAAAGAAGTCTCCTTAATTTCAAGGTACAAATTGAATTAGCTTCCTTTCAATTATCTTGGCATTCATATTGTTACTCCAAAGATCACCTTCAAATATTACTAAGCTTTTCTATGCATTAACATAATTCAAACATCAACAATACATTTCAAATACTATAAACAACACTTTATCTTAAATTATCATGATCAAGATCTTGAAAATTATCGTCATTAATCACATTATGATTCGACTCTTCATCGCTATTATATTCAGCCAAAGTATCATCATTGTTATATAATTCATCCTTAATATAGTCTTCATCTTTTTCTACGACAAGATTGGCCTGTACTTCTTTCACTTATACTATATTAGCATTAACATCTCTCCTATAGCATGATGATATATTTGCATCTTCTATTTGAATGGCTTCATTATTCAGTTCTAATTCAATCTCTTGATATACTTCATCACCATCTTCACTCATTAGACCATTATCCCTTCAAAAAAATTGAAGAGATTTTAGTGTTGAAACTTTTGAATAGCCTTCCAATTGCTGCCTAATACAATGTAGTTAAGTTAGAAAACTTGCTTCACTTGACTTGCAGGGATACAAGGGTCATTATCATACCATGACTTATTAACATTTATGTTAGTAATATTCCATTCACTTTTATGTCACCAAGATTAAATCATTTGTACTTAAATAGAACAACCTTTTTATCCTTGATGTAATGCAACTCTATTATTTCTAAGAGGACACTATAGAAGTTAATAAAATCATCATCATGACATCCCTTAACAACAACCCCACAATTTTGGCTTTTAAGTCGACTGTATCAATCTTGTATGTGAATTCTAACCTTATTAACAATGAAACATGTATATTTTTTGCCACACATGCCAAAGAATATAATATTAGTTCAAGTTTATATAAAAACAAAGCTATGTATTTTTTCATTTTTCAAGCTCTTCTACTTTCAGTGTCTTGCAATATATGTCCATCAGTAAGTCTAGCGACAGAATGTTGTATTTCTGTAGGTAAATTTAGCGACAAACTTACAATTTACCGTAGGTAAATTCACCGATAAAATATTAAGAATCTGTTGCAAATTTAGCGACAGAATATTTAAGTCAATTGGTAAAATTAAAGTAATTCTACCAATACAAATACAAATTCCGTTGCTAAATTTACCAACAGATATATAACATTCCGTCGTTAAATTTACTAACAGATTCCTTCTTTCTGTCACTAAAATTTACATACTACCATTTCTCCGATGACTATTTTCGTCAGTAATTTTTGTTGCCAAATTTGTAAAAACTATTTTTCTTGTAGTGTATGGTCCAACATGTAAGTCACCTACATGATCGTGTAATTCTTTCACACGTGCATATAGTTCTCAAGGTTGCTTAAAACAATATCTTCGAGTTTGTACACATTTTTAGTGAGTTACACATTCCCATATACGACTATGCAAGTCATAATAACCCCATTTCTTCCATTCTTTATCCCGTCTAGTGATGGCGTAAGATGTTGACTTAGGATATGACATAGCAATTAACACAACATATATGAGACCCAATGCTATGTATTTTTCCATTTTTTAAACTCTTCTACTTTCAGTGTCTTGCAATATATGTCCGTCAGTAAATATAGCGACGGAATGTTACATGTCCATCGGTAAATTTAGCAACAGACTTACAGTTTATTGTAGGTAAATTCACCAATATAATATTAGGAATTCGTCGCAAATTTTGCGACGGAATATTTAAGTCAGTTGGTAAAATTAAGGTAATTTTACCAACAGAAATACAAATTCCGTTGCTAAATTTACCAACAAATATATAACATTCCGTCGCTAAATTTACTATCAAATTCCTTATTTTTGTCGCTAAAATTTACCAACGACCATTTCTCCGATGACTCTTTCCGTCGGTAATTTCCGTTGCCAAATTTGTAGAACCTACTATTCTTGTAGTGTATGGTCCAACATGAAAGTCACCTACATGATCCTGTAATTCTTTCACACGTGCATACAGTTCTCAAGGTTGCTTGAAACAATATCTTCGAGTTTGTACACATTTGTAGTAAGTTATACATTTCCATATACGACTGTGCAAGTCATAATAACTCCATTTCTTCCATTCTTTATCTCGTCTAGTGATGGCGTAAGATGTTGACTTCGGATATAACATAGCAATTAACACAACATAGGTGAGACCCAATGCTATGTATTTTTCCATTTTTCAAACTCTACTACTTTAATGTCTTGTAATATATGTCCATCGGTAAATTTAACAATAGAATTACAATTTATCGTAGGTAAATTCACTGATAGAATATAGCATATATATATACTCTTCTTTAGAATAAATGGAAATAATGGAGTCTGAGATTACACAAAACTTTAAGAGACGAGAGCTTATAATTATGTATAGCAATTCTTCCGATAATAATCATCAAAGTATAAATGTATATATACATATATATCAGTTAACAAACTTAACAACTTGCCATAGATCTCCATATTTATATACATGTATATCAGTTAACAAACTTAACAACTTGCCATAGGTCTCCATATTTGACTTCTTAGCGTATGACATCTTTGATGGTTATTATCGGAAGAATTGCTATACATAATTATAGGCTGTCGTCTCATAAAGTTTTGTGTAAACTCGCACTCCATTATGTCCATTTATTCTAAAGAAGAGTCATTAACTTCATTTCAATATCTGTAGTTCTGTACCTAAAAGGCAAACATCAATATCCGTACCTAAAAGGCAAACATTTAAATATGGTGAACCAAACACGTTCATATGTCACATGGACGTACATCAATCAATGATCCTGTAAGAGAGTAATGTCAGCTTGTCCCGGAAGGTGGTGTCAAAATCTGCTCTGATTTTACCAGACATAACCACTAACATGTCCTCTCATTTCCTGTCATAGGCAATTTTCTTGCGGACATTGTTGACCAAATACATATATCCCTAATCTAGGGAAGTAACATCATATGCCAAAACTCTCAGCCCCAATCCGTGAAATGAAAGGATTTAAAAGAAAAATTAAAGTACAGAACAGAACAAGTACAACGTTATCTTAAACGGTAGTATACAATATGCTAGTCGGGCATCTATAAGAAATCAGCAAAATAGAAATAACAGCAATTAGCTTGATGCTTTAATCTATAATATATAGTGTTAAACTCGCATTAGAAATTATGATCAAGAAAATTGAAGCATATATAACCAAAATACATATAGGAAATTATGTATTCCTCTATTCTTCGGATATCATTGAAAGGTGATTTTTCCAAGTTGCAGACATTTTTACATGAATTTTGTTTGTCTAAATTGTCCCTGCTATTAAGTTTTCTCAACTTATGTAAAAGTTGATATTTCTATAATGCCTTATTTTGAAAGATCTTCTTAGTATAGTGTATACCGCAATAAAAAATAAAATTGTATAAGTAAGGTCTCCTTTGCAGACATTATATTCTTCACTGAGCAAGTTGATGATTTCTTGCCAATCCAATAAAGGAGAAGTGAAGTTGCATAGACGACGTGCCTTTCTTTAAATGTAAAAGGAAAAGCTTCATTGAAAGAAGATGTGATTAATTGATTTAGCCTCCTAATTGCATAAGACTGCAACAATTTGACACGTTGTAATTATCCTTTAGCCTTCTTTTTATAACAAGCCATAGGATGAAAGAGTGCTTTGGACGTGCTTCCTTGAAGTACCCTATTCTATGCCAGTTCACTTTCGTTTCCTATGTCTTCTCTTACTATGGCATCTTCTGGAATTTAATTCCTAAGGAAAGAGAGTTTATTAATCCTATAGTGATGGCTAATATTGCTCCAATTATCATACCAAAATTATACAAAAGAGTCATTTTCATGAATAAGTTTGAATTTCAATTTAACTTGATCCTTCAGCTTAAGGATTTGACACATTATCCAGGAAGAATGAGATTTTGGATTAATATTTTACAAGTTCTTCTTCTTTAAATAATGTGCATGAATCCATCACATTGAAAAAAAAAATTTCATAGGCTATATTTACTTTTAAAACTAAAAAATGTCACAAACTTAAAGTAATGTACATGATTTATCTCTTGCAAGGTGGGACTTAGAATGAAAAATCTTTTAAACTCTGTTTGATCTTAAAATTAGAAATGTAACAATTTTAAAGTAATTTATTCAAAAAGATAGTTATTTTAATTTATATCTTACTTATATTTTAAATTTATATATAGAAATAATTATATTTAAGGTCATTTAAACTAATTAAGGAATTTTTAATTCTTCTCAAATGTTATATGATATATAATATAATTAACATTGATGGTTCTAATTTTAATTTTTGAATATAATTCTAGTTATCAAATGCAACTTTATTAAATTCATATTTATATATAGGAAACTTTTCTGAAGAAAGGCCAAATAAAGTTATAATATTTATATTTTTGAATAATTTAGCCTACAATATTTTGAAAATAAAGAATTCTAATTTTTATTTCTGACATGTAGTAAAATGTAAATAAAATATTATATAATTCAGTAAATTTAAATAATATAATATATACAAAATACAAAAGATCTTATTTGCATTGATTTTAAAAAAAAGAAGGATAATTTTAAAATAATAAATTATGGTTTAAATTAAATGTTTCATATAAAATGAAAAGCTGGTGGCAATATCGAAAGATCTAACGAATGCCTCGTAGCTAAAGGATATAACTTACACAAGAGAAATAATTATGATCAGACATTTTTCCCATGTTATGAGATTGGCTTCAATTCGTCTAATATTAACTATAGTAGCCAGTTTGAATTTTGAATTACATCAAATAGATGTAAAAAGTGTTTTTTAAATGAATAGTTAGAAGAAGAAATCTACATGGAACAATCTAAAGTTTTCATTGAGACAAGCCAAGAACATGAAGTGTGTCAATTATTAAAATAGATTCATAGTTTGAAGCACTCCTTTAGATAGTGGTACATTCATTTTCATAACATAATTTTTTTAATATGATTTCCATATGCTTGATAAAAGCTATTATGTATATAGTAAGAGATTTTATAAATTTACAATTTTATCTTTATATGTGGATAACATTTTGATTGCTTGTAGTGACAGTGAGTTTGTCACGAAAAATCAAATATTAGTTGTCAGCTGAATTTGAGATGAAAGAAAAGGGTAAAGCTACAAATATTCTTGGAGTTAATATTTTAAAAGATCATTCAAAGAGATTATTATCACTTTCTCAAGCTATCTATATTCAAAACGTTTTAGAAATATTTTGTAAGGAAGGTTGTAAACCAACTGATAATCTTATTACTAAAAGTGAAGGTCTTAATAAGAAGTTTTGCCTATCTACACCATAAGAAAGGGAACAAGTGAAGAAAGTTCCTTATTCCAATGTAGTTGGAAGCCTCATTTGTTTCATGATGTGTATAAGGCCAAATATTTGTTACATTGTTAGAATGGTAGGCAGATATCAATCAAATCTAGTATAGACACGTTGAAAAGTTGTAAAGAAAATATTGAGGTATCTAGAAAGTACTGTTGGTTATGTACTGTGATATCAATACAATGGCCTACATATGAAAGAGTATACAAATGTAGATTAGGTAGGAGATTTAGATGAGAGAAAATTAAGGGAGATATAGATGAGAGAAAATTTACTTTTGAATTTGTTTTCTTACTCAACAATGGTGTTATATCATAGAAAAGTAAGAAACAATTATTTGTTACCTTATCTACAATGGAAGTTGAATTTATAAAATTTCCAGTAGCAGTACAAGAAGTCCTGGGGCTTAGACAATTCTTGGTTAATCTAGGAGTTGTTAAGAGTAAGACTAATTTAGTAATAATTAACTAATGACAGTCAAGTAGCAATCGCTAAAATACTCTAAATTTCATTGTAAAACTAAACATATAAATACTAAGTACAATTTTATGAGAGATAAAGTTACATGAGAAGAAGTGAGCATGAAGCATTTATCTATATGACATATGGTGTGTAACCTAATGAGAAAACCAATTTCTGAAGATATATGCGTTAGGTATACGAAGTCACTAAAATTACGTAGATATTAAAATGTAATCTATTAATATTTCTCCATGTATGTTCATTTAATGTATTGTCATGTTTAAATACAAATATAACTAGAGATGAGACAAAATTTTAAGTTTATTATCAAGGTGATAATTAAGAGCAAGAGTAAGAAACTTAAACCATGATTGCTGACTTAGACAATAAGTCACCATATCTATCTTAAGTTACTAGATAAGAGTTTAGAAAGATAAATTTGAGAATAGACAAGTGAACTCAGATTAAACGTTAAGTATGTTTGAATCAACATTTATATCGTATTACATTAATAAAAGATATATGCTCTAAATGAAAAGTGGTTAATAACGTCACACGTTACTCTTATCATATGTGTAAATGACCATAAAAAGGGACTAATTTAAGTTATAATATCTTAACTTACATTATAAAAGATCCTATAGGTTAAATGAATCTCATCTTAGAGCTCTTATCTAATTCTTAAAAATAATTTTAAAATGTTACTAAAAGATTATATTTGATGCGATCTTATGGAACAATTCTAGGAAAGCAAATTAAACTCAATTAAAGAAACTTTAGAATGGAGGAAGGTCATTATAATTGGTAACTCACATAGAAAATATATGTATTCAAAGGTAGTACATTTGTAACATGAAGAAATAAATGAAATCAAAGAGGATTAATTGTGAGATATGACATAGGGTATAATATACTAAATCCACTCAAGAATTGGTTTATTGAAATGTTATATATTCCTAACAGATATAGATCTCGTCATATGCTGGTCATACGAGTTATTGGATAAGTATGAGAGATTGCAAAGTGTTAATTAACTAAACCCATAATGTGTGAGTAAGAGATGAGAAATATTGAACACACCTATGACTTTAGGATGTAATATTTGATTCCAACTATTAAAGAGTAGTTAAGCATTTGAACTTCAATATAAAATAATCATTTGAACTTTTAAAAGGTAAGATAAGGATCATTTTAAGATTAATTAATTTTCAAATAAGTCATTGTATTTTCTGTAAGACTAATATTCTCTAACTTACAAAAATAAAAAACTCATCATAAGTGAATAGTTTCAATAATGCATACTTGATACTAGAATTTGTGTTTAACTTTTCTTATAAACTTCATACTTTGATTCATCTTGTGATAATTAAATTCAATTTCGTTCAAGAATGTTGATGATCAGCAAAGAATAGTTTGATTGTACGGATCAGTTCCCGAGTAGCTCGAGAAATCTTGCACATGGATCAAAATAAGCCAGAAAACAAATTATATTTCATTATATAAAATTAGGTGATTGTGATAATTTGGTTCTTTAGTTGGCAAATAGAAACATATACGAATCCACACTGCGGTCTGCTTTGATGTGAGAGTAAGAGGCAAAATATACATCTCGTAAAGTCAGATTCAGTTGAAGATTGATTTTGGGGAGAAGGTACCGATAAGATTACAATTTAGCGCAAACCAGACATTCACAAACTGTTGTTTTTCCCTCTTTTTCTTTTTTGAATTATATATTTGCACTGTAGCAAGTCCATCCTTGATAAGCAGCATCGTGTGTGTGAACAAAGGGTATTTTCGGCCAACCACTACATCCGCCTTCAATGTATGAACTTGTAAAGAAATAAGCAGTCATTCATGTCCGCTGCAGAATGTGGATCACGTCTGACTGATATCACAAGACACTGCGTATACCTAACGAAGAATGTTACTAAACTCGCCTAACAACAGAGATGTCAATGGCATTCTAGCCCAGCACAGTCCACTATCGGCCGTGACTTATTTCAACTTATTATATATATATATTTAAAAATATATATAAAATAATTTTGTTTTTTATATTACAGTTAAGTCATGGGCCGAGTCATGCTCGATTGGATCGAACAATTTTATGATTTTGTTTTTTATATTACAGTTGAGTCATAGGTCGAGCATGCTCGATTGGATCGAACAATTTTAACCCGTGATTAGATCAACTTGAGATGACATTAAATCGGCCTAAAATTGACGTTACCACCTAAGCCAAAAAAAGGGGTCTTGACTCTTGAAGACTCCAATCTCCTAGTTATTTCATAGTCGCTCTATTCCTGTCCAAAGGCACATGTTGCACTTAAAATTAAATTATCATGTAAAATAAAAGTAGGTGTTTTAAGTGTATACTATTTTACATAAACATCTTCAAACAATTTACAATAAGTATTAACAAATTTTGACAATAAAAAAAGAGGAATTTTTATTTTTCATAATTCTTAAGAAACTTTTTTAGTCTGCAAACCTAAGTAGGTGTTTGAAGTAATATATCATTCTTCATGTATACATTTATAATAATTCATAATGAGAATTATTTGCTATGGCGAAGTATGTTTATGGTGCTTAATTTTTGATAATTATTCTTATATAATTTATGATGTAACAATGTGTCAACTTATTAAAAATTTTAAAATATGTATATCATTTTCGCATATAATTCCTTAATGGTTTTTGTTATATTTTTGACAACTTTATGCGGAATATTATTTATATTAATAACAAATTAAAATTTTTAAAAAGTTCTACATTCTGGAAATGATGTACGGACAGTGTCATCATGGAAGAATGATCGATTAACTCCCTAGATCCCTCATTAATTATCAACTTGGGACTCTATTGTAACAACACACTTTAACGATAGTGACACCTCACAGGTGTATGAACCTTGATTTCTGACGATCGAACTTAATGGCTTCTGTTCATGATATCCAACAATACAATAATATGCTTCAAAAGGAGTGGGCACTAAGAGAGGGGGATTATACTATATTTTGGTGATTTCAGCATAGTCTGAGCACATCCCACATGTCATCCAACTGCCATTGTTAAACCCCAAGTTTGGCTGTGGAATCATCAGTTAGGTCATCCTTCATTTGGATATGGCACATGTACATGCATCCTTCTTTATTTTCCAAAGTGTCAAAATTAGAATTTAAATATGGCACATGCATGTTGGCTAAGAGTCATTGTGTGTCTTATCTATTCAATTTGAATAAGAGAAAATTTTCACATTGATGTGTGGGCTACTTCCTTAATATCTAGTATATTTAGGACTAATTAATTTGTGATATTTATTAGTATGACATAGCTCTTCTTACTAAAATATAAAGAGAAGTCTTCCCTGCCTTTCATTCATTTCATTATAAGGTAAAAACTTAATTCATATACCCGAATTTGATAATGATGGCAAAATTTTAAATTAGAGATTTCGTGGCTACTTCCACCTTCATAGAGTTATTCACAAAACTATGTGTCCTTAGACCCTTTAGTAGAATGAGGTTGCTAAAAGGTAAAATTTCCGTTTGTCAATACATTATATGAGGCAGTTGAAAAACATTCTTTAACCCAAGCAAGGAAATTCTCGTGGAATCCGAAGACTCTCAAGTGTGTTGAGTATGAAGATCCAATCCGTTGTATCATACGCCTTCTGAAAATCACATCTTTTCCTAACGTAATGAACGTTTGAAAAATTTTTGACCTGTTGTGACCCGGAGGTCGCTGAGCACCTATGAATCAGCAAAATACGTTATGTTAGAAGATGATAAAATATTAATAACTTCCGGTGAATCCATCTCTAACAATACTCGATGATATCCTAATTCTCATGCCTGCTGTAATCCAGTTAAAGCCTCACTAAGTTCAGCAGTAATTGGTGAAGCAATCCCAATGTCACGATTTTTTGTTATGCATAACTGAGTTGGACAACCACTTTAAATATAGGAGTTAATTTGCAGCAACTACATATGTTGTTGCAGTCAGACTGCTGTAATCCAGTTAATTTCGTATTGTACTGATCGGTATATACCGTATTGGCCAAAAAATAGTACCAGAATATTAATTTTAATACCGAATTTAAATACCGGTCGATACCAACCAATACTTAAAAAATTAAAAAATATAAGAACTAAATTGCAAAATTTTTAAATTTTAAATTTTAAAAAAATTGAAAAATTTAAAACATCCCCCATCTTCCCTTCCCCCTTCCCCCCTTTTTCAAATATTTTTAAATTTGTTGATTAGTTTAATTTTTATTATTATTTTAAAATAAAATAAATATTTTATTACTAATAATAATTATACATTAATTATTAATATAATAATTTTAATATTTTATATAATATTTATTAATAAAGTATTAATAAAAATACTTAATTTTTAAAAATAAATAATTTAAAATTAGAATTTATAAACTAATATTTATTTTATTTTTATATATTTTGAATTATTAAATCAAAAATTTTGAAATATATAATATATTTTAAAAATATTTTTAAATTTAATTATATTTATTAATAATTATTAAATTAATTTTATAAATTAAATTAAGATATTTATAATTTTAGTAATAATAATTTTAATTAATCAAATATAGAATATATTTAATTGATAATAAATTAAATAATGTATGTTTTTGTTTCATATTTTAATTCTACTTAGTTGTTTTCTTATTACGAGCTCTTATTGTAAATTATAATAATTTGAGAGTTAAGGATAGTTATTATTCTTTTTATAAGATGTTTTGATGTAATTATTATTTATTATATAATGAAAATTAAAATTGTAATATTTTAAATACTGTTTATTGTTCTTAATTTTATATTTTTAATAATGATTGTCTTTTTTCACATAAATTGTGGTTATTATTTATATGTGAAATATCTGAAAATTATTTTTATTTCATATTAATTGTGATTATTATTTATTATTTTGATTTTTAGAGACTAGATTAAAAATATACAATATAACTGTTCAATATGACAATCGACTATTTTGCAATTTTTTTAAAAATTTAGGGATTATTTTATAAATTTAAAAAATTAGCCGAAATGATACCCAGTATTAACCGGTATCGGTATAATACCGTACTAGAATTCAATCTGGTATCAAATTTGATACGGTATTCGTAACATTAGTATTCCCTGTCCAATTCTTTTACTCGATTTGCATTCAAATCATGTGTCACATAATTCATAAACTTTCCTACTTTTCATTTACACTTTTTATTTTTAAATTCAATAAAAATTATTTGATTGAATACTTTATTAAATTTTATTTGTTTTTACAATCTATAAAAGTCATAAAATGAAAATTTATTTTTTAATAAATTTCTATTATTACTATTTCATTATTGGTTAGACAAATACTATTTAATTTATGATAAATAATAATAATATTTATAATATCTAATAAATCAAAGATAAATATGTTGTTTTATTTTATTTTAAAATTTTTAACATTTAAAATTTTTAAAAAATAATCAAAATTGATAATTATTTTAATAATAAGCATTAAATAATTTAATGAAAATGTCGAAAAATATAAAATTGTTTTATTGTTTTTTTAAAGTTATGATACAGGATAATAACCTTCTATACAATTTAAAAAAATTTCATTTTTTTGAAAAGTTTTGTACAAATGCCTTATATTCTATGAAAATTTGGAATCAGTTCTCGTTACTTAATATTTTCGGGCACGTAATACTTCATTAGGCAATTACATCGCAAAGGATAATTTGGAATTAAAAAATTATAAGAGTGATATATATATAAAAAAATGATTTGACACAAACCTATAAAGAAATTTTTAATATGAAACGTACGTTAATTCATTTTATCAATTATTTCTAATAAATTATTTTACAATAATTATTAATATATTTAATTTAACATGATAGTAAATTAATTTATCATTTTTATTTATAATTTTATAACAGTAATTAATGATGATTTCATTGACTTTTAATTTTAATAAAAATAAAATTTTAAAGCTTATATCTTATATTTAGCTTAAATATTTAACCTAAATATTTTCCTATTTTGTAACGAGTTGTTTAATTAATTAATTTACTTGTTTCTTTCTTTTTCTTTGTTTATGTATTATTTACTTATTTTATTTTTATTTTTAAATTTGATTTATATCTGTAGTAATATTGATTTTATTGCCTATATATATTATTTTTATTTATACATATTTATTTATTATTAATAATTTTTAATTAATTATTTTAGTATGTATATATAATTTTACGCGAGATTATTAATCACATTTTTTTTATTTAGGGGTAAGAGTATATGTTTCTGAATTTTTCTAAGCACGAACTAAAGTTTAGCTAAATTACTATTGCTATTGTCGTTGTTTCAACGGCATACTTTGAATTAAAACGAGCGACGTTGGCCACTGACTTCCCTTCCCTCTCTTACAGAGGGAACGGGGAAGAAAGGAACAGAGGATCTGTTGCCCTCTATGTATGTGTGAGAGTGGGGTTTTAACTTTTAAAGCCTCGAGAGAAGTCGCTGTGGACTGTGGAGCCTGCAACACTTGTCAGAACTGCAGTCCACCTTACCGGCGTCTTTCACGGACCTATGTATGAAAGAGAAACACAAAAACACAAAGCCTCCGTACAAATGGCTGTGAGACAAACACAGAAACAGTAATTAGTTTCTCTGACCATTTATAGCTTTAGATTTTTTTTCCTTCTTCTCGTTTTCTCTTCATTTGTTCATCTTTCGTACTAAAGACACTGTTTCTCTCCCTCCCTCTCTCTTCCTCTTCTCTTCTTCCCGGGTTCTCTTCTCTTCTTTCGAGCTTGTAGGTGCTGGTCCGTTCATGGAGACTAGTAAGGCTTCTACTCCACGGTATGAATGTGTTCTCCTTCATGCTTTCTCATTTGGGTATATCTTAGTTTCTTTCTTCAACACGAGAGGCTTCGCCTTTCATTTTCCATTTTTACCTTTTCATTTAGGTTTTGATGCATGTTCATTCATCCCTTTCATTGCATATTTTTCCTTTCGTTGTGTTTACATTTACGTGGCCATTTTGGTTAAATTTAAATTGTGCGTATAAATGTTGATTGATTGTTAGTTTCTCGCATTTGTTCTCTCTTCAGTAATTTTTTTTTCATTTGTGAGTACAATTTTAGTAGGATGTCCCCGATACAAATGATAAAAATTCTTTCTTTTCCTTCTGCATGATATTTTCTATCTTTTTCAGGCATTTTCTTGTGGAATTGTCTTGGTTTTCTTTTCTTTTTCTGGTCTTCTCTCATTGTCCAACCCCTTTGTTAGCAAAACTTTCAGATTTTGTACGTCATTTGATAAGAATAAAGTTGCCATCTTTTGACGTCTGATTTTTTGTCTGGTTTATTCTGATCAAGAATTTTGGTGCTGTTTGAAGACGGGAATTTTTGAGGCTTTGAGACCATTCCTTTTCTGGCTCTAAACTTTTTTACTTCTCATCTTGAATTCAAATTTTGATTTAGTACTTAGCATTTTCTTCTAGATATGGCAGTTCCTTTTGTTGATAGGGTAATTTGCCTATGTTATCTCTGATGGATAATAGTTTGAGTAGCTTACAGGGTGCGATCGCTTATGCTGTTCCAAATTCCAAGAAAACTCAGTTGGAACCATTTTTACATACGGGACAGTGAATTATCGAGAATTAGGAGCACTAGCTAGTGGTTTAGCCAGCAGACTAACGGCCTTATAGTGGAAATACAAACCTTTGTTTGTCTCAGAATATATATGCCAAAATAATCTTGAATCAGACTTTGACTCACACACACTGATTTCTGATCATAAAATACGCATCAATATGCCACGCACTTCCATATTTTTACGCATCAATATGCCACGCACTTCCATATTTTATGCAAGCTGTTCTCTTATCCAGGGATGATGACGGCTTACTGTCCGAGGGAAAACAAGAAGCGAAAGTTTCAATCGAGCAGAAGAAACAGTGTCCGAAGTTTTCTTCCTCTGCTTCTGCCTATGGTATTCATGTTGATGTTGATCTTTATATATGACATTAATGTGCTGTGTATGCATGCATGGACTTGGATTAATTTGCTGTAAAATGTTTTGTAGATCTGAGAAATTTGGATTTAGAGAAGGAGAAACAAGATGGATCATCTCCCAGGGGAGTTATAGAAGCCTGCCTAAAAAACCCGGGATCCGACGCAATTTCACCTGAGAACAACATCAAAGAATCAGTTCATCATTCAAATTCAAGAATACATTCTAACTGGACTAAATTCTTTAAATTGTGGAAAAGGAAATCAATAAAACGATTAGCCTCCTTTGCTCCTCTCCCTTTGCCAAGCATTTCAAAGCGAAAAAGCAGTAGCACAAGGGAAAATCCAGTACTGAGAGAATTTTACCAATTCAAGTCTTCATTGGAAAGTTTCTCCTTTGCTGAGCTCGAAGTTGCAACCAACAAATTCAGCCATGGTGTGTCAATTGTCTAAAAACTCATCTCTACTATTCTAGAATTTGTGTATTTGTACTCTGATGTTGCAGTCATTCCTCTTGTGGATGATTGATTATTGATTAATATGGTGCTTCGTTCATTGATTGACTTACTTGCAGAAAATATAATTGGAAAGGGTGGTTGTGCTGAGGTTTACAAGGGTCACTTGGGAGGTGGAAAGCTGGTAGCAATTAAGCGATTGACAAAAGGTGCTGCAGATGAAATGACAACAGGCTTTCTATCTGAGTTGGGCATCATGGCTCATGTTGATCATCCTAATACAGCTAAGCTGCTTGGGTTCTGCGTTGATGGAGGGATGTACCTTATTTTTGAGTTGTCTCCACTTGGGAATCTAAGAACTGTTCTTAATGGTTTGTTCCTGGTTTGTCTTGTTTTCAACTTGAAATATGAATATTATTTAATTTGGCAGTGACTTGGTTTTGTTGTGAATAACATTGTTAGGTTCTGAAATCCAACTTGGTTGGAGTAAAAGGTATAAAATTGCACTGGGGATAGCCGATGGACTTCTATATCTTCATGAGCATTGTCCAAAGCGAATCATTCATAGAGATATGAAGGCTGATAATATTCTATTAACAGAGGATTTTGAGCCTCAGGTATCTCTCAACTTGTACTTGGGAACATTAAACATTAAAAGCATAAACAATAGTGGAAAACTTTTCTTCTGTAGTTTTTGCGCAAATTCTAAGTATGCAAGCTCTGATGTCCAGTCATTTCATTGTGAACTTGACATGTGAAACTTCTGTTTTCCATAATTATTAGGAAAATTTATAACCCCTCATATTTTGGTTAAACTAACATGCCATAAAGCAACCAGTGATCTGGCTGCTTGGCTCATGCAAGAAACAATATAACTATGATGTTTGACTTTCCTATTCCTTGAATATGCCACTTTATGAACTTTGTTTGAGTATAGTTTCAAATTACTAGAAGCATACATCAATTTCTCTAATAGAGCAATGTAAGGTTTCATAAATGTTCCAAGCATATTTATTCTGAAATAGCAACTCCTTCAAAATGCAGTGTGTAGATTCTGGAACCATCAGTCTACCAGCTTATGGAAAAACCTGGGCCTGATTATGTCATGGATAGGCAATTGATATTATGATGTGACCATTTTGTCATTTAGGCCTTGAAATTATGAAGTTTAAAGTCCATAAACAGTTGCATTGTATGGTAGCATATACATAAATTTCCTCCTCATGGAAGTAGTTTTCAGAATATTTAAAAGTTAAATAACTGATTACATGTGTTTCATCAGGGAAGGAAAAAAGGTGAAAACATTGGTTGATGTGGAGTGTATTCTTGTACGTCTTTGACGTGAAAGATTTGTCATGTTTATTACTTGACTATTGAAGGGCATAAAACAAAATTTTGGAGCTCAATAGTTTTTGGATTCAGCTTGGTAGCAGATCATAAACTTTATAAACAAGGCTAGTCTTTTTCCTTGTAACATAGGAATTGCTAAGAGTGAAATTCGAGAAAAATAGCCTACTGTATGGGAAATTACTTCAGGAAGTTATGAATGGCGATGGAAGTATACGGATCTTATTTGTGGTTTTAGTCATTGTGTGACACACTCTGGAGCCACAGTATAAGCCTTGTGATAGCTACAGTTCCAAGGACAGAGCAGATAACACTTGGCTTTGTGACACTTCACAATCTTTAGTTGTAACAAATGCTAGTTTCGTTCTTTTTGTTAAGATATTAATTATTAAAAACTCAACTTGTGCTCCTTACATTGTCTTTCTCCTTCGATTTTTAAGTGAAATTCAAAATTATGCGTCAATTACCTGGTTTGAACATTGTATTGTATCACTTGTTGACCTGGTTTCCTTCATTACTGCCTGTTTGTATCGGTTTGCATGAAAGCAACTTGTTCGAATTGTTCACGTTTAAGAGTTTCAGTACTTGGACTTAAATGCTAGTAGCAATCCATTCCTCGTGCTATTGACCATTAGATGGCTCATGTACGTTTAACGAGTCTTTCCTGTCATTGATTCACTTGTAATTACATTCAGATTTGTGATTTTGGGCTTGCAAAATGGCTTCCTAGACAGTGGACTCACCACAATGTATCAAAATTTGAGGGTACATTTGGGTTTGTAGTCTTCAAACTTGTCAGCTTAAAGTTAAAATGTAACTCATGACTTTAACTTATAGATGGTTTTTACATTTGCAGCTATTTTGCACCCGAATATTTCATGCATGGAATAGTTGATGAGAAAACAGACGTATATTCATTTGGAGTTATACTTTTGGAACTCATAACTGGACATCCAGCTGTGGATCACTTGCATCAAAGTGTGGTGATATGGGTAACTTCACTTTTTTCACACATTCAATGTGTCATCATGAAGGATATGCAAATAGCTAGCCATGACCATGAATTTAATCTTTATTATCTTCTGTTTCTCATTTTCAGGCTAAGCCTTTGCTTGATGACAATAATATTAAAGAGCTCGTCGATCCTTCTCTTGGTGATAACTATGATTCCGAAGAAATTGATCAAGTGGTTTTGACAGCATCATTGTGTGTTGAACAGTCACCCATCTTACGTCCTCGAATGAATCAGGTGAGCAGATGACATTACCTACAACTTTACCACTCACCAGTAAACAAATTCTACATTCAAGTCTATGGGAGTGGATTATGCTGTTCAACATATTAATCCTTTTGATCTCTTCTTTAAGCTGATGAGGAGATTATTCGCTGTTGTTCCTTAGATAATTTACCAGTGCACTTAGTGTAGTAGCTATATTCATACATGGAAGAGATGCTAAGATGCAGACACAGAATGGGAAGTTTAAAAGATGGCATTTTGCAGGTGGTGGTGCTGCTAAGAGGTGATGAGTATGCTGCTGAGTGTGCAAAACAATGTCAAAGGCGGGCCTTTCAAAGAACTTACTCAGAAGAGCTCTTGGACGTGCAAGAGTACAACTCAACTAGGTACCTAAATGATATCAATCGACTGAAGGAGATTGCTTTAGAAACCTGAAAGTGGCTTGAAGAAAGTACAGTAGTTTCAATAGCTTCCTGTAGGCTTTTGCAGTTTAAAGAAATATAAACTTCAAATTCCATGTAAAAGTAAAACGGTGCCAAGTGAGTCAGTTCTCTTGTGTGCCAAGGCATCAAGTTTATGCTTCCAAGAGTGCCTAGGCAAGGAAGTAGTTGATGTATGTATGGTAAGTTTCAACTTTTGGTACAACTCAGTTTCTGGGTTAATTAATATGTTTTTTGAAAACAAAAATGGTCATGTGGCTCGTCTGCTGCCACGGTATCTTATTTGAAGATATTCCCTTGTTTACATGTCTAACTTGACCAAGTGAATCCCATTGTTGAAGTCATGGGTCCCTTAGGTTTTAATTGTTCGTCGTTTCTAATAAATTACAAGAACTCTTGGTGTCGTTTTAGTTACTCTGAGATTAAATGACTATGACTTATTAAATGGGGAAACGAAAAACGTCTTGATTGTTGCACAAATTAAATGGAACAGTGAAAAAATAGGACTACCGATTTCGTTTTTCCAGAGTTAAATATTTTATTATTTAGATAAGAAATGCTTTAACTTCTGTGGTTTATGCAATGAATCTCTTCAATTTAATTAATTAATATTTGCTCTCATAAACTCAAATTCAATTAAAAATAATAGCCAAATGATATGCTTGAAGGGAACAAATTTAATTATTTGATGTATAACGAACAAGTGATCTGAACCGTACTTGAACGGGGTGGCTTCAAGTTCTTTCGAGATTCCAAAATTGTTAGCTTAATCGATTCATCTAGCATGTGAAAATATATAGCAATCCCATTCTACGAAAGGACAACTCAGTCGTGCAATTTTGAATTTCCATGTGATCGGCTTTAACTGATTTCAAACGCTTTGTTTTTCCCTCATCTCATTCACTCATTTTCCTCTACACGAAAACACAATACAAAAGCAAAGAACCGTCTTTCTCTCTAGTGGTCAAAGCACCACCAAACACCAACCATCTTCCTTCCCTATTTCTCACCGGAAGCTCGCCGATTATCTAAGCATAAACAACTTTATATTCTTCATGATATCGGCGATCGCTGGTGGTCGACACTTGTAAAGTTTCCCTTGTGACTGCCGTCCTTGCTTATTTTGTAAATTCATTTGATTGATTATGAAGAGTAGCGGCAACAATAATAGTAACAACATAAACGGAAAGAGCAACGCTAATGGTCTTGTTCCAAATTCTTTGAAATTCATTTCCTCTTGTATTAAAACCGCCTCCTTCGGTGTACGCTCCGCCACATCTTCTGTTGCTGCCTCCATCTCCGGCGACAACTTCGACCACAAAGACCAGGTTAGAGCTCTTCTTAATTTTTTTTTCAGCTGAAGTTTTTATTTGGATAGTTTAGAATTTTTGTGTTTCTCTTTTAATTTTTAATTCTGGTCAGTTGCTGAGCAAGTTAAAATTTAGGTGGCATCATTTCAAGTTGGGGCATTAAGGTACTTTTTATTGTCAATAATTTAGCTTCATTTTCTGAATTCCGGACTTCTTTTTGTTTTCTAGTTTGGGTTAGTTAATGACACGATTGAAACTGAAACGGAGAGTTTTTGAATTTAGATGCTTGATGTTGTTTATTTGATTGAAAGCGGAAAACGACTTAGGCAACTGGTTGGTTAGTATCTTGGCATTGTTAATTTGCTATATGTGCGGGATTATAATTCCATTCTTTGTTAAGCAAGAACATGATTTTTGGGTTTATTTTATTGCTCTTTTTCAAATTTGAGAGGTACCAGTAAGGTTGCACCACCATTTTAATTCTTACACTCATCCAAATTTTGTTTGTGCTAACTATTGGAGCATCCATCATGGAGGTGATGTGGAAGATCTACTTCCGATTAGCATTTGAAGGTGTCCGCCAATTGTTTTTATTCCTTAGAATTATTTATGATGAGTCTATTAGGATTCATTTTAGTAGGCATCTTTATTTTGCTGCTTTGGTTTCCATCGTGTAAGCTTAACATATGTTGTTTTGATGGAGCAGCTACTGTGGGCTTCCTTTGACAAACTAGAGCTTCTTCCTTCATCCTTCAGACATGTTCTCTTGCTTGGTTACTCCAATGGCTTTCAAGTTATTGACGTCCAAGATGCCTCTAATGTTACTGAGCTTGTTTCGAGGCGTGATGATCCAGTTACATTCTTACAGATGCAGCCTCTCCCTGCAAAGTGTGAGGGTTGTGAAGGGTTCACAGCATCACATCCTATTCTTGTGGTTGTTGCTTGTGATGAACCGCAGAGGACAAGTTCGACACTTGGTGGGAAAGATGGTTTCCCTAGGGATGGCTATAATGAATCTCAAGCAGGAATTCTTGCGATCACTCCTACTATTGTTAGATTTTACTCACTAAGATCTCACAATTATGTTCATGTCCTTAGATTCCGTTCACCTGTGTACATGGTAAGATGCAGTCCACAAATAGTGGCCATCGGTCTTGCGACACAGGTAAAGCAGTCTCAGTTTTTATATCTGCAAAATCATCCATATATATAGAAGGTGTTATTTCAAAATTTATGCTGTCTAAACTTGTCTGGTGTCCTCTGATTTTGCTGGCAGATATATTGTTTTGATGCCTTGACCCTGGAGAATAAGTTAAGTGTTCTCACTTATCCTGTCCCTCATTTGGGAAGTCAAGGAATGGTTGGGGTCAACTTGGGCTATGGTCCAATGGCTGTGGGCCCCAGATGGCTGGCTTATGCTTCAGACAATCCGATAGTTCCGAATACAGGACGCTTAAGTCCTCAAAATCTTACTCCTCTTGGTGTCAGTCCATCAACTCCACCAGGCAGTGGGAACCTGATGGCTCGATATGCCATGGAATCCAGTAAGCAGTTAGCTACTGGGTTAATCAACTTGGGAGACATGGGGTTCAAGTCTTTGTCTAGATACTATCAAGATTTAATGCCTGATGGTTTTGGTTCTCCTACATCTTTGAGTTCAAGCTGGAAAGTTGGTCGGAGTGCAACACATTCAACTGAATCAGATACTGCTGGAATGGTTGGTTTGAAAAACATGCAAACTAGACTTTTAGTTGTAGCTTAAAGTTTGCATGGCAATAAAATGGAATTTAATCACTCATGCTGGCTTATTTTACACATTTTTATCCATTCTCATTTTATCACATCAGTGGGGGAGCAAGTCAAAATAGAAAAACTCACATTGTGTTTTGGGGATAATCTGGCTATTCTTCATTAAATCTTTTAGTTAAACTTGTTTCCTGAGCAATTTTTTTCAGATTCTTGTGGTTTTAGTCCAGCTACAATATATATCATCTAATTCCCTTTAGTCATGGTTAAGTTCAGGAATATTTTGCATCTTACCTGCTGCAGGTTGTTGTGAAAGATTTTGCTTCCAGAGCTGTTGTATCACAATTTAGAGCGCATAGTAGTCCAATTTCTGCTCTATGTTTTGATCCAAGTGGTACTCTTCTGGTTACCGCTTCAATTCATGGCCACAGTATAAATATTTTTCGGATTATGTTGTCAAAATGCCCAAGTGGATCGGGAAATGAGAGTTATGATTGGAATGCCTCTCATGTGCACCTGTACAAGCTCCATCGTGGAATTACATCAGCTGTATGTATTTCCCCTGTTTTTAGGGTTAATTTTTTTCTCATGTTTATGAAGATAGTTTATTATCTCTGTTTGTTGCAGGTAATACAAGACATTTGCTTTAGTCATTATAGTCAGTGGATTGCCATTGTTTCATCCAGGGGTACTTGTCATATTTTTGCCCTATCCCCCTTTGGAGGTGGGAACATTCTTCAAATACAGAATTCACATGCAGATGGGCCAATCTTTGCACCAGTTTTGTCTTTACCATGGTGGTCTACTCCATCATTCCTGGCAAACCAACAATCTCTTTCTTCATCACCTCCTTCACCTGTCACCCTCTCTGTGGTGAGCAGAATAAAAAATAATAACTCCAGTTGGCTCAACACTGTTAGCAGTGCTGCATCGTCTGCAGCAGGAAAACTTTCAGTTCCATCTGGGGCTATAGCTGCTATATTCCATTGTTGTGTACCTCATGATTTGAATCCTACTAATTCGAAAAGAATTAATTCTTTGGAGCACCTCTTGATTTACTCTCCGTCTGGTCATGTTGTTCAATACAAATTGATGTCATCGTTGGGGGTTGAGTTTAGTGAAGGTGCTTCGGCAACTGTGCCAGGCTCATCTATTCACAGACAAGATGAGGAGTTACGAGTGAATGTTGAATATGTTCAATGGTGGGATGTCTGCCGAAGGGAGCATTGGCCAGAAAGGGAAGAATGCATTTCTGGGGTTACTCTTGGAAGACAGGAAAGCTTTGACACAGCAATGTACACATCTGACTGTGAAGATAATGATATTCAACAAGCGAAGTTGTTAAAGTCTAGTGAACCATCTCACTTTTATCTCTCCAATGCAGAAGTGCAGATGAGTTCCTGGAGAATGCCAATTTGGCAGAAACAAAAGGTATGTGTTATGATACAGTTGCATGATACTTCTCTTCATCTTTTGTCAATCTTGCTTACTTATGTTGGCAACTTTCTATGTAGATGTACTTTTATGAGATGAGTCCTTCTGGGGCTAGTGATCGGACTGTTACTGAAGATCTTTCTGGCGGAGAGATTGAAATAGAGAAGGTTCATGTTCAAGAGATTGAAATTAGGAGGAAGGATTTATTACCAGTTTTTGACCGTTCTCATAGGGCTCCTTCCAATTGGATTGATAGGTACTTTCACATTATATGATCTTACTGGCCATGTAAGCAATTGTTTGAAAGTAGATATCTTCAAACATCACTTTCTTTTTAATCCTGCGGAAGGTCTGAAAGATATTAGGATATTTCTGGAAATGAGTTTCATAGTATAGAACATTTTTAGAATTTGTTTATTTGGTATTTGATTTTGTGTTCCTGGTTATTAAACAAATCGCTTGCTCAAATGGATATGACTGAATATCCTGCAGATCTCATGAAACATGAACTTATTTTTGTTTATACAGGAGCATTGCTGGGGGGAGAAATTCAAGGTCATCTTCTGGGTCTCTTGGAGTTGAGAAGTCAGAAAGTGCAGCTATTTCTGACTCCAAACTGATCTCTCAGCCTTCTATCGCAAGCACAGGTAGTGATATCAACTTTGGTACTATGATCCGTTTTTCAAATTTAGTCAAGTCATATTTTACTCTTGGCATTTTTACAGGATTGCAACTAGAGTTCTGTCAACCCTTTATCCAATCTAGTAATCATAATTTTGGGGAAGGAGCAAGTTCCATCTTGACATTTCCCATCCTGAATCAGAGCTCTGCAAACAAACATGTTGGTCCTATTTCTTTTAAACAATCTCACATGGATGTTTCTCCTATTGAGGATAGCAATTTCTTGAACAGTAACACAAGATCTTTAACCAATGATGCACATTTTGCCGGAAGAACAAGTGAAGAAGTTCTCTTGTTAGACAGTGGGGTGACTAGTGAATCATCAAATGCAAGTTCCAATTGCTCCAATATGAGTATGAACATTATAGATGAGGGACCAGTAAACGAGTCAACTGATTTTGAACAGTATTTCCAAAAGAGTTGTAAACCGTTTGCCTTGAGCAAAAGTCATGAATCAATAGAAGGTAACCCTTGTGATGTTGATAAATCAGAGGAAGACGGTGACAATGATGACATGCTTGGAGATGTTTTTGTTTTCTCTGAGGAAGGTACAGTTTGAAAGTATTACGAAAGCGCTTCTTTTTTTTTTATTGTAGGAAAAGTTGATGGACTGTAATTTAACTATTTCAGGAACTCCATTCTTCCTATGAGAACATAGTAGGTTTAGCTGCTCTTCATTCTTTTCCAATAATAAGAAGACTTGTAGGGAAAGGGTCTAACAGAAGTTAAGTTGAAGCATGTGGAGTACATTAGAGCAGTTTTTGGTTTGAGTTTTGGTGCACCAACTTTAGAAAGGTTTACATGGAAGATCTGTCAACTTTGCATGACTTCCAAAAATTAAGTTCAAAGTTACTATTTTGTTGGTAGTTATCTATGTGATTTATATATATGACTCTGGCATGTCTGAAATGTTATTCTCATGTCATTTTTTTATCATTCATTTCATTGCATGCAACATTTATCTAAATTTTTTTAGTGAATTATGCACCAAATTACAGAACTTGGTAATCTCACTAATATTTATCAGCAAGCAAGCATATTGATTTGTTTTTGTCTTGATGCGACTATTGTATGACTTATCTTTCTTGCTTTGACTTAAAGGTTGATGTATTCCAATTTTCTTCCTGTGATATCCTTTTTTACTTCCCCTATACTGTTTATTGTGCAGACGACGTGGAAGCTTGCTTGAAGGAGGTTTAGATGCCCAATTGATAATGGTTGAGGTGACTGCCTTTCAAAAATGTGTTTGCTACTGACTGGTCAATATAGAACGTGACAAAATTATGGCAGATCATATCACTCCCAGTGAGATGCTTGGCATCTCTTCTAACATACCGTGTACATGCTGTAAATTACATTGACAATACAGGTAATTGTGTGGAAAGGTTCTTTCTATGCTGTGTAACATTATTTATTTTTTAAATGAAAATAACAAATAGAATAAAAAGAGAAAAAGAATGGAAGATCTTGTTATTCTTTTCAGAGCGTTCTTTTTGGAAGCGTTCTTTTTGGAACCTTGGTTTATGCAAATGGAAGACCATGCATCAACTACTCTTGTTGAATGTGATACAAAAATATTTGGAACAGTTTTTGCATATCTGACAGAATGTTTAGACCCTTTGGCAGATTAAAGTCTTCTGGTTTCAAGATAGTCGTGCTCATTTCTTTTTTCTGATCAAGAAATTAAGGCAGTGTGCATTGGCTCTTAGAGCACTTGACAAGCATTTAATTTTGCTCCCTTTGGTCAACAGTTGTATGACACATCAAAATTGGCTATCTGTGGCAAAACAGCAAGGATCAAGCCATTAATCTTTTTATCTTTTGAGTACATGGGATCCAATTGTGGTAGTATATGTCTGAACTCTCAACTGAATCACAAGGTTTGGTTGTCTACTTGATATTTATTTTTTTCATAGGTTCCAAAAGTATACATCTCGATTAAACTACAAAATTTGGTGCTATTCTTATAAACTGTGATTACCCGGTAATTGTTGGCAGATCATTTGTCTTGAACTTGTATATTAAAGGGGGTCTCGTGTTTGACGCGGAACATTATGTTATTATCTACGTAGAACTTTGTATATGAACAATGAAATGCTTACATATGCCATAGATGGTCGCAAAATGTGAATCTATGTGAGGTCATGATGATTTGGGAAGAAAAGAAACGTAGCGTAAGCTAAAATCAATGGACAGCATGTTGTAGAATGTGTTTCTGGTAAATGAAGACAGCATATAGGCAAAATTTTGATTTATTGTGGTTACCGGTAAGAACCTTACTTCATGCCTACAAGTATATAGCAGTCACATTAATCGTCAGAAATCTGCTACAAGAATTGGCTCCCACTTGTCCAAATGAGGATTAGAGGCACAGAAAAGAATAAAATTCTCTAGATTCTAGATTCCCATTTTGACATGGCTCTAATTTGATGTGGAATAACAGGATGTCAAATATTGTTTTGAACGTTCTACGAATATGCTTGTTTAGAACTGCGGACCCTGAGCTAAAGGTAATCTTGTCTCTGTCAACCGAGATAAGGCCCTGTCGCATGTGCGTATATTTGAGGTTATTTTGATTACCACTGGCAGTCCTTAGCCACTCAGTGAGTATACATGAATTCCGTTTTCTGTATTTTAATGCAAGAGTTAGGGTATTAGTGATGGAATGAGGAGTATTGAAAGGCGGGTATAATTTTAACCATGAATATATGTGAAAATGATCAAAAGAAGTTTTTAATACAAGTAACCATGACTGGGTACAAGCTGACAAATAAAGTTAGTAATTGTTTCTTTTGCACTTCAATGTTCCTTGATTTTCCTTTTGAATGCTTACATAGATGTGTCACCTCTAAGCAACTTCTGACACTAGAACTTAGTTAAGCATATCATTGCAATCAGAATCGTTCACCAATAGCTCCACATATATTAAATTTATACGAGTTGAAGCCTGTTAGCGAAAGATTTCCAACAAAGTCTACCATACGACATCACCCCATGTCCGGAAGAGCACAGAATGCTAAATCTTCTCTGTTAAGTTAAAATGGAATGATAATTAAAAAAAATTAACAAGTTACAAACTCGGTAAGACAAAGGAGACAGCCTACCTTAGGCATCCTGGAGGCTAGACCCAAAAGCCAGAAATTACAGAATGCTCTAGAGTCCGATACTCAAGCGTTAAATGTTCCAGTTGATTACTGTTCAGGTTCTCTTGACAACAACTATCTCTCTAATTAGTTCAAAGGAATATTTCAGTTGTTTCTTGAATATTCTTGTATTTCTTTATTTTCAAATTACATGTACAGAACAGCTAAAAATTAGTTTAAACAAAGAAAAAATAATTATGAAATAAATTGGCTATTATGCTCGAGAGAGCTCTTGACTGATTAAGGGCTATCCCCAACTGAGACATATGGAATTTATTTCGTTAACTTATTTAATAGTCATGAAACTATGTAAAAGGTCTAAGAGATGTCAATTATAATTAGAAGGAGGACTTCTTTTCATTGCTAATTGCCCTACTGATTATTTCTTTGATGTTTAGTATTTGTTTTAAAGTCTATTAAATTTGACTAGGAAAAACAATAGACCGGGCCGAATTTATTAAATTGATAAGAGATGACAATGGCTAAAGTCGAGTCAGTAGCAATGGCAATAGGATGAGCCTAGTCTATTAAATTTTACTAGAGATGGCAATAGACAGGGTCGACCCGACCTAGACTATTATTTTTAAAAGTCAAAACGACGTTGTTTTTAACAAAATAAAGTCTTTTTGTTATTATTCGTTAGGTCGGGCCGGGTCAAATTTGTCATCCTTAAATTTGACCATTTGTTTCAAGAAATCGAAGAAAATCCAATGTACCTAAAATAATTCTTTAACAATAAATAATTTTTCACGTTCTTTTGACAAGTAGAATCTTTTTCATCATTATGATCAGATTAAATCTAAGCCTTTCCTCCCTTTTTGACAAGTACAACTTGCACCATTTCATCTTGACTTTGGTAGCATCAATTTTGTTGCCTATCCATAAGAAATTTTTGAGCAACATCTTTATTAATCTAAACAATATTCAAAGAAAGAAAAACATGAATACTCCAATAAATTCGTAGAATAATTAAAATGATATAATTGATTTTTGTCTTCTTACATAAGATATATTTTTGTATTTCAATTATTAAGCTTACATTGCAATTGGTCATACAAAGGTAAGTAATTCTTGTATGTAGATCTGGATGTCGAAAGAGGCATCCCAAATTAATTTTGGGGGCTCTAATATCATAACTGGCGTGCAATGAGTTAAACGCAAGGTTGTTTGTGAATGTCCAAATGATACAAAAGATAGTTTTAATTGGGATTAATTTCTAGCATTAACAAATTTTTGAACTCTTACAATTCCTTGGCAAAACATTTAACGGAGGAATATTGGCATTATCAAAAGGATGTCAGTAATCTACAAAAAGAAAGATTTAAGAGTTTCAACTGATCACATTTGTGGTGGTACTTACAATTATTGTTATTATCAATGTTGCTAGAAATCAAGCAAGTGAGCACCTCAATACAATGGCAAAATCATAGAAAGAGAAAAGATCTCCTTGCTAAAGTCATTTAGAACCTTTGGGTAAAGGTGTCACTCATCATTCACAAAAATATTAAAGAAGGTAGTTATAAAGCTTTGAGTCAATCACTCGACAAAGAGTAAAGAAAAGCCAAAGGCCTCTAGAGATTTGATGAGAAAGTCCCATTTAACTATATCAAAGGCTTTTTGAAAATTAACTTTTAGCATGTAACTCTTAATGTTAGGAAGTTTATGATAATTTTTAACTAGTTCATGAGGAAGTAAAGATGCATCTCCAATGCTTCTTCTCTGTACAAGGGCACCTTGATAGGAGTTGGAATTTTAAGGACTAGTTAGAAAATGTCTTGATAATTTAACAAAGCATTATACCTTTGAAGAAATACTTTAAATTATTGAAGAAACCATATCCATAATCAAGTTCCATAATTTTTAGAAGAAGAAAGTGTTGAGACCATCAATCTTAGTACCTTATTTGTGTCAAGTTTCAAACGAATTGATTTGATGTCCAATCTAAAGATGGTGAGGTAGTCCGAGTGATCCTAAGAACAAGGTACGGAACCAAGGATTCAAGATTCATTAAAGAATTTGAAGTAGTGCTTACAATTTATAAGAAATTCTTGACGTAGCCAAATGTCAATTATTTGATCCCTTTAAGAAAAATAGTAACACTACTTAGGTTGTTTCTATATAAGCAAATCTTTTTTATATTTCTTTGTATAAGAATAGAACTATGAAAGCATTTTTTGTTACTGTTTCAATCTCTAATCTAATTGATAAGGAGAGAATTATGGGTATTCAGAACTTTAATATATTATCTAATTTCTATTTGTTTAGATTTTGAGTTAATCATCTAAAGAATTTGTAAGAAGCATCCCTTGAGCAATGTTTGCAAGGAACATCCCTTAAGCAATGTTCAATTCCGTTGTTGATTTGAAATTGTAGGCTCTATGTTGCCTATAAATGTGTAGTTTAAGAGCTTGAGCTCACTTTTGATCTCTTTCAGTTTCATTATATACTTGAAAGAGTTACAACTATGAACTTATATGTTGCATTTGAATGGTTAATGCCTAGTCCCTTTAAGAAGTTCTATTAATTCCTAGTCCATTTAAGAAGTTCTAAGTAACCTTTAATAATGTCACGTATAGATGATAAGGAATTGTTGAATTGCACCCACAAGGAAGAAGATCATTCTACCAAGGGGAGTTTACAATTGCTCTATCCATCTTTCTCTTGAGGAGTCTTCTACATTTTTAATTATTGTTCTAAGTAAGTCGATGTCCCTCATAATTAAAGGATAGAGTAAGAAATGAAATTACATAAGTTTAAATTACATAGTTTTTGACTGCTTATCAAACTATTTTATTGATAAGAATAAATTGTGGAGTTAAAGTTACCTAGTATCACTCAGGGGAGACACTATCGCAAAAAGAGATTTAATCTCTTATCTTAGGAGATTTTTTTATTGTTTTCAAGAGGTATACTAAATGAGGCTTTTAGGATTACAAAAGTTCTTTAAAAACTTACGTAAGGATCAACACCATAAAAATAGAGAAGGAGAGTAGCTATAACCTTTTTATTGTTTTCTTCTAACTTTTCTTTTGATAATTGTAGAAGCATAGACATCCACTGACACATAATCCTTTGTTGTTGGCTCTTCAAGATGAATGTTATCATATGAACATGTTAGCTTTATGCTTTTAGTTTGATTAACTTATTATGGTGCATTAGGATCTGGATCTTTCAAAGAGTGAACGATCAATGCTCTAAGTATGCAAGGTTACAATATCTTAGAACTCATGGGGAAGTTCATGACCTAAAACCATTATTTCCTTATAATGCCTCATTATGACGATTTTACTGGTTGTTTCCACTGTTTTGATTGCTTCTTGTTATTAAGATTCTATTAATAGCTCAGAGAGAATTCTCGAGGGGTAAGACTTTCTTCATTACCATACTTAAGGATTTTGATAGTGTCTGGAAGTTCCTTTCCTAAATCAACCTCAATTTATAGTATAACACATCCAATTCTCTTTAAAAGGCTAAATTTTTGTCTACGTATAATGATTTCCAATATCACTGTAGAGGTAGTTCAGTCCATCTGTAGACTAGTAATGGTTACTATAGAAGTTCATCTAAAGAGGGTCTACCTTTTAATTTAGTTTATCCAAATTTATTCAAAGGCTTCATTTTTAGAGAAGGATACATATTCCTCTTATATTTTGTATACTTAGATCAAAGATTGTCAATAAACTTATAGTACAATTAAATTTAAATAACAAGAGATTTGTTTTGTCGATTAGCATTTTCTCTAGTATAAATCGACTCCAATTTGTAGTTGCCCGCCTTTGAATTCCATGAAAGGTTAGACATTTGTTTATAAAATAACTAACCATATTAAAGGTCTAGATAGAGACACCTGATTTAAGAACTTCAGCTAGAGGGATGGCTTTAGAACAACCTCAAGGAAGATTAATGGAGATATCTCATCATTTGAGAAAAGTTATAATCTTTAATAACCTAAAATCAAGAGAAGTCGATGAAGAGAAGGGAAGAAGGGAGAGAAGCGATTTGAAGAGATAGTTAAGAAGAAGCAAGGACATCCAAATATAATCAAAATTTTGAGGAGCAAATATGATAGACGATAAGGAAGAAATAGGAAAAACTAAAACTGAGGATGATGGGATAGAAAGCAAGGAATCCAGAGAGTATGCAATTAAGCTTGTAGGGGGTAAAATACACACAATTTCAAAAGGAAAATAAGAAAAATGAAGCCTAAGGAGGAGAAAGGAGGAGGAGAAGATTAGAAGAGAGACGAGGCAATGAGGAGCCAAAAACTTATTTCCAAAAAGGGAAGCAGGGTAGGGTACTGGAAGAACATAGTTGAAAGTGTTATGGAATTTTTGTTAATTTTGGTGTTAGACATAAGAATTAAACCTGTGCCCTACTAAAAGTGTAGTGCCAATACTTTGTCTACAAGTTTGGTCCTTAAGTTAGATATGCCTTTATGAATTGCTCTAATTTCATAAAGAAATTGGCCAATAAAAGAGTGGTAATAACAAAAAGCCTCATATACAGTCATTATAGAATGATGATCTCTTATATTTTATTTTTAATCGTACAAAAAATAACATTAATATATACACTTTGAAAGCAATAAATTTAATATATACTTTAATTATGGAAGTCAAACAATAAAGTGGGTAAATAAGCTAGCATTATATATGCACCTTTTTGTGCTTGCCTTTCAAATCCATTTTATTAACCCAACTTTGATATTTGAAGAAATTGATTGAATCTACTCTTTCAATTGTTTTCTTACCCTGTAAAATTCAAAATCTACAAAATAAAAATATCTCAAACGTAAACTTGACATCCTTTCAAATCTCTTTCATCTAACTTCATCACATGGCATCCTGTATTCTTATTAATTTGAAAAATAGAGTTTTCAAACCTATCTTGGAGATTATGACACTTGACCTATTGCTTTGATATATGAGATAAGTTTAAGACAAAATTTATTCTTTTATAACAACAAAAATACAACTATAATATTATACTTGCATTATCTGTAGAATATGTATTGTCATAAAATTTTTATGTAAGTTATAAGTGGTCAAGTATAATTAATCATAATATTATATATTATATAAAATTAGCAATTTTTTACTCATCTAGTACTATATATACATCTATGTGCCCTCAATGTTTGTCAAGATAAATCATTTATCAAATCATGTGTTATATATAGATTTTTGGATTATTAAGCCAAGATAATTATTGATTTTCTTTAATTTGGTGTTGATAAGACAACTATTGTATTTCATAGACTATACTAAAAAAGTTATAAAAGAGATGGGACTAGATTTTAGTTATCTTTTTTTCAAGCCAGGGGAAGTTAAACAAGTGGAAAAAAAAGATATAGATGAGTAAAAGAAGAAAAGAAAGCAATAATTGGTGAAAGTTAATCAATAGAGAAGAATGATAACTTTTTATCTTATAAATGGTTCCAAAATATTATTTTTGGAGTTTTAGACTTTTTAATAAATGACGTGTTTGAGAAAGAAAAAAAGAGGAGAAAACACAGTCCTATATGAAGGAACTGAAGATAAAAGAGTGACTTCATATTTTATATTCATGTGAAGTCAGCACCTAATGAAAGATTGGTTCTAAAATACCTATGCACAAAGACTATATACTAGTCATAAATAATGCCTTTTATCAGTATTATACTTTTTTCAAAGAGAGAAATAAAATGATTATATAGGATCTGCTAGTGACTAGAAAATTTGACTAACATACTACAATTAAAAATTGCAGTGGTCAGGTAGGTTGGAGTTGAGGCAGAGTACTCCATGGTTTCAAAAGCTTCAAAATAATATAGTTTTATGTAGATATAAACTCAATGCAATTCTTAAACTATTAGGACAACTATGAGAAGTGAGACTTGAGAGAAGAAGGCTTAAGAAAAAAAAAAAGAAACATGAGAAAAATGTTGCAATTCTTTTAATTATAAAATAGAAGACTATTCCCAATCTAGCACCTAATTCTTTATGGGCAACAAAAGCATTGATTAATAGACCTGAACCAATTGCATTCAACACTACATCTTATACAAATGCACAACAACTTTCTTTTAAGGGCTTATATAACATAAACAACAAAACTTAGTCATTCCACACTTTAAACATGCATATAAGGCACCCATTATAGCAATGCATTAACAATTTAATTTGAAGGTTGCTAAAGCCCTAAATCATAAGTAACATGCCTATTAATCTCTATATGTCCACAATCTATGAAAAACACATAAAGTTTAGATAAACCTAGCCCTTGGAATAACAATTTAATGAAAAACTTAATAATATCCACTAATCCACCTAAAATAAAAATTAAAAGAGGTAAATAGTTAATAAGCATTCAATATATTTAAGTAACAAAATAATAAACCTAGAAAGCTAAAATGGATATATTCTACTAGCTTTTGTATAAAAAGAGCCTTAAATCCCATTTTTATACTTAGAAATTGTTTTAACTACTATCCAAATCTTGTTATGCTAATGAATTCCAATAGAATCACCTTCGTTTCTCTTCCAAGTTTCTTCTTAAACCTTCCCCATTATTATTCCTTCCTTTCTTAATTTTTATTTCTCGTAAATATAATAACTATTTTTGTCAAAACTAATTTTAAAAAGCAACTTTTTGAGTATAATAATTAGAAAAGTTATGAGCCACTAGTTGGCCAATGTTTCTAGACTGGCCAATGTTTTTAGACTCTTAACACTAATTGACCAATAAGGTACAATTTTCAACTAATTTGCCTATCCCCTGAGTATATTTTATGAATTGTACACTATTCTACTATCTTTTCATAATATATTAAATCCTTTATATTTATATCAAAAGTTATACCCAAAATATAGAAAAGTGTTATGAGATGACAACAAATTGGCCAAGCTTGTTTTTTTAACAAAAATTTCCTTTATCCTTAAGTGTTATCACTATAATTAATCAATTCTATGCCTTCTAGGCATCCAATATCAATTTACTACTTAATTAAAAAAAACCTCAAGGTGTTAAATTCCATCAATCATAAGTATCGTAACCTAAAAATTTTGGGGTCCATTTAAAATAAACTTTAATCTTAAAGCATAACTAACCTAGAACTTCAAAGTTTAGTACCTGATACTCCAAGTATAAACCACTTTTCTTACTATCTTCAGCATCCATAAGAAAGTAAAGCATGAGTCTAATGACTCACTTATTCTACTCTCGCTCATCTAAATATGTTCTAGGATTATATCTTAGCCTAAACCTAAGCTTTGATATCACTTTTTCTCGAAGTATAAACCACTTGTCTTATTGTCTTTGACATCCATAAGACAGTAAAACATGAGTCTAAACCAAATAATACTAACTAAATCAAACGAAAGTAATAACTCGTTCTACTCTCTTCATCTAACTATGTTTTAGGATTATATCTTAACCTAAACCTAAGCTTTGATATCATTTTTTTCCCGAAGATCAAGTTAGATTGATCAAGGTTGTGCCTAACTGCCACCTAATAGCAATCAATCAAGGCTTCACCTTGGCTTAAGACTTATAACCTACTAAAATCACAAAATTCAATAAAAATAATTTAAACATGGTCTTTTCTTTATCAAAAAGATATGTGGATCTAACCATACAAATCCACACTCAAAACCGGCCAAGGTTCCCATGCATCAGCTGTACACTCTAATTGTTGAAAAATATACGTAGATGGGCAATACATACTGTTTGCCTTTATTTTGATTAAAGGTTAACACGTAGCCCTTTATTTTGGTGTGAATGTGTTTGCGAGCGTGCCAAGAATTTAAAGCGCTTCTAAACTAGGAAATAAGGAAACAAGAATATTGCGACTCGTAATCTAAGATTGAAATCAAACGATTATGTATGCTAGAAAGGGACAAAAAATTTAACAGAAATGAACTTTGCTTTATTGATAAACAATTCGACAAAACACAATGACGAAGAAATTGCAAATTACTAATGACAATTGAAAAGAGAAGACTATGTTAAAAACTAGATAATTGCCGAAAAAATAAACTGATAGATTTGCTGGGATGCCATGCTTTTGATATGTGAGATGTGTATCCTTTTTTCTGCTTCAAAACTTCTATTTATAGCCAAAAATGATAGGTGTCTAACCTTGTTCAAACTTGTAATCCGATAAAACTTTATCCTGTCAGATAGAGATAAAATTTGGATAAAACTTTATCCTATCAGATAGAGATAAAGTTTGGCCTGGTGTTTATCAAGTTTATCATCTTATCTTCTCAGTATCTTGGACTTCAAGACTCCTACTCCAACTCAAATTCTACTGCTTTCCTCTTTGCTGGACACTAAATTTTGATAGGTCAGGATCAGTGGATTTCTTTTAGACTTCGAACCATGGGCTCTCTTTGGGCCTCTAGTTTTCGGTCCAAAGCAGTAAAAATGGGCTGAACCTATTTTTCGGTGTAGACATTTTCCCCCTGCATCATTGGGCTTATAAATATAAGCCCTATGGTGGCCCTTAACTTATTTAGAAAACCATTTAGCCAATGCCTTTTCCTAGAGTAGCTTTTGGATGCTTTGAC
>JAOTAY010000189.1:11815521-11833859 GCA_025629805.1 Erythroxylum baracoense
TGAAAAAGTGCTTTTTTGAAAAGCTCCAAATTTGAGCTTTTGAAAAAGCTATATTTTAGCTTTTAAAAAAGCTATTTTTACTTCAAAAGTATTTTTGAAGTTTACAGCCAAACACTCATTTTTTCTTAAAATAGCTTTTGCGGTGGAAAAAAGTATTTTTCCACCTGCCAAAAGCTGAACCAAACGCACTCTAAGTAACAAATGAAGACTTAGATATTACAGTAGAAAACCAACTTCCCGCGATAACGATTATTTGCTTATTTTTAAGATAGTTTATTCCTTTGAGAAATTAAAAAACTCTAGAATGTGGAAATCAAATCAAAATTGATAGTTTCTTTTACATGTTTATTTTTCTTTTGAAGCATTCAATTACAACAAGTTATGTAATTCCTATTTTATATTTTAGTGAGAAAACATAAAATTCTAAGATCTGGGTTAAAGGACTATTGCAAGTATGCTTATGCAGTAAATTATGCTTACATGAATTATCAGAGTCATGTTCTAAATTCTACTAAGTTATTAAAAATTTCTTCATATCTCATGTTTTATTCTACTACATGACTCAGGTCGTTATGACATTAATTGTCTCGTTCTTTTTAACTTTAAAAAAAGAAGATATATGTATTGTTTATTTAATTGATTTCCCATGTTCTTGCCGCTTACTTATGGAAGAAGATGGCTTTATAAAATGTAATTTTTTACGATTTAGGTGTATAGATCGAATAATAAATGAGTCAAAGCATGTAGCCTTAATATTAAAGGTGATAATTGTATTGTTGTTATGAAAGTTCTCGAGGCCATATGTATGAGAGCTATTTTTTATTATTATTGTTAATTTAATATGATGTAAGTAGGCATGTGTATTGCAAATTAATTAAAGTATGATTGTCTGTACAATATTAATATTCATATTTATGATAGTTTGTTAGTCACCAAAGTGGTCAAGCTTTGATGTTTAATGAATATTAATTTTTGAAATATTTAATTCAATTACCCATAATTTATGGATGCTTATTAAAAAATGATATAATGAATTCATAAGTATTTAAAGTTTACTAATTATAAAATATTTTAGGATTACACAAAGGTTAATTAATTAATTTTATAACTTGTGGACATGAAGTGTTAATTTATATGCTTAGAATGAATGTGTTTAGTATATCTAAAGATAGCTAGCATATTTATCTGAGGTATATTTAATTAACAATTAAGTCATATAAAATTAGCATCATTATTGTAATTATCGCATGTCATAGAATTGTCCAAAAGAGATCTTAGATATACACTAAATGTTTTATGTGGAATAATTGTTTTGAATCTGATTTAATTATTAAATTTATTGACTCAAAGAATTAATATGTGAGTATTTTATTATGTTCTGATGTTTTTGTTCCTGTTAACTTTAATTCGATTGCCTCATCTATTCCATCCTTTAATGGATTACTCTAACTGTTGTGAACAAGTCTAATTTCACCTTGGTCCATTGGATCTTGATTTGGCACTCCAAGTTGAGAAATCAGCTGCTATTATTGATGTAAGCACTGCCGATGAGAAATCTTTCTATAAAGCTTAGGAAAGATCAAACAGATTGAGCTTAATGTTTATACAAACGACTGTTGCTAACATCATTAAGACAACTCTTCCCAACACTGAAGTTGCTAAACAAATTAATGAAATTTGTGGAAGAGCATTCCCAAACTGCTGATAAGTCACTTGCGGGGACATTAATGACTAAGTTGACCACTATGAAGTTTGATGGTTCACGAAGCATACATGAACATATCATTGAAATGACAAATATAGTAGCAAGACTATATTTCCTTTATGTTGATTATATCTTGTTAGATTATATTGAAATGACAAATATGTTGATGGTTCACGAAGCATACATGAACATATCATTGGGAGTAAGTTCATATTTTTGATACTTTATGTTGATTATATCTTGTTAGATACTAATGATCTTGGTTTAATGCACAACACCAAGAAATTTCTCTTTGAGAATTTTGAAATGAAAGATATGGGACAAGTCAATTATGTGATAGGAATTGAAATATTTCGTGGCAGGTCACAATGACTATTAGGCTTATCTCAGAAAGCTTATATTAATAAGGTCTTGTAGAGATTTGACATGAAAAATTATTCTGTAATTGTATTTCCAATTCATAAGGGAGACAAATTTAGTTTTAATCAATGTCCAAATAATGAATTGGAACAGAAGCAAATGACAAATATTCCTTATGCATAAATTGTTGGAAGCCTAATGTATACTCAAACTTGCACCGGACTAGACATTAGCTTTGTTATCAGTATGCTGAGTAGGTATCAAATTAATCCTGGATTGGATCATTGGAAAGTTGTAAAGAAAGTTTTAAGATGTCTACAAGGTACTAAAAATCATATGCTCACATATAAGAGATTCAGTCATTTAGAAGTTATTGGATGTTCAGATTCAGATTATATAAGTTGCATTGATACCTGAAAGCCCACTTTTGGTTACCTTTTTCTATTAGAAAGAAGGGCTATTTCTTGGAAATGTGCAAAGAAGTCTATCATTGTCGTGTCCACTATAAAAGCTGAATTTGTAACATATTTTGAAGCTACAATTCAAAGATTATGGTTATGGAACTTTATTTAGGGACTTAGAGTTATTGAGAGTATTGCCAATCTAATGAAAATTTATTGTGATAATTCTGCAACAATTTTCTTTTTAAAGAAAGACAAGTATTCCAAAAGGTGTTAGACATATGAAATTAAAATACTCGTTTGTTAAAAAAGAAGTTCAGAAACAAATAGTGTCAATTCAACAGTTTAGCACTAATTATATGACTGTACATCCTTTAGTGAAAGGATTGGCACTAAAAGTCTTTAAGAACATGTTAAAAGAATGGGTATTATGGGATACTATGATTGAGATTTATGATGTTTACATTTTGACAATGCGAGCTCACTTATATTTATGTTTCTGTCAATCCTATTTTATAGTATATATTTATGAATCAACTATGTTGATAGGATTTGTCTTTAAATAAGATATTATTGTTGGACCATTTATTTGTTTCGTATTTATGGATAATATTAAATAAAGTGCTAATATTATAGTACGTGGAAGGAATTACGTTATTTGTTAATATGTGAAACCACTATTACTCTTATTAGTATCTTTGTTTGATTTTGATTTATGATGTGATCAACATTAAAAAATTTAGCAAAGTTTATGCGCAAAATATTTGTTTATTAAACCATAGTATAACATTTTTCGATTAATGAGCCAAGTGGAAGAATGTAAAACCTATATATTATATGTGGCTTATTAATAATTATTGTTTTAATAATATTAACCGTTTGATGGGAACGATTTATATATACCTATTTAATAGAAACTGATTCTCTCTCTCGCCTAATATGCCTGTCTTTACATTTTCACCATCAGAAAGTAGGATTATTGAGGGATAAAGAAAAGAAATTAAGTTTCTCCATATTCAATCACTTTGAGGGGTTTTTCCAAGTTAAGATTAAACTAATCTCATGGATCAAGGTATGTAATTCCTATTTGATATTTTGATGAAAAACATAGAATTCTAATATCTGGGTTAAAGGACTATTGTAAGTATGTCTATGTGGTAAATTATGCTTACATCATGGAGTTGACGTCTTATTTTATAATCGGTCAAGTAAGCTTAGAACACATTTTTTATTATTAATAAATTATAGTTAATAAAGTCTCAAATAGACATTTCTTTATTGAGGAAATTTTGATGTTCTCTTTTTAATAATTTTTTGATATATTAATATTGAATTTGATATAATTTAAATAATAAAAATAAGTAAGAAACGTATGCATTAGGATGAAAAGATTCAGAACTCCAAGTTAGTATGGACGAATCCCTTTCTTCACACGAATGTATAAAAGATGTTAAGTTACACTTAAAAGGTTGACTACTCTACCATTCAACCTGATTAACAAATGAGACTTAAAAGGGGTGATTGGTTAGTTGGTATGGAAAGAAAGAAATGAGTAAGGAATGAAAAAAGATGTTGGTAATATATTACGATTAGATGAACAATGTTTTTATATTCCATTTTGGGATAATACTTCATACTCTTCAATATAGTGAGACATGAAAGTCATATCCATTTTTATTCCTCACTATATTAATTATAATTCCTATTACCGTTCTTTCAAGTGAACCAAACATACCCTTAAATATTACAGTGGAAAAGTAACTCACCACAATGACGATTTTTTGCGTAACTCACCACAATGACGATTTTTTGCTTATTTTAAAGATAGTTTATTCTTTCGGGAAGTTAAAAACTCTAGAATGTGGAAATGAAACCAAAATTGATAGTTTCTTTTCTAAAAAGAAAAATATTATTTAAAGAAAAATTAAATCAAAATGATAAATGCACACAAAGGAAATGAGTCTTAATATAGTAATTATTTTTTCTTATAAAAACTTTAACATATAATATCCATGCTTCTTTTTACATGTTTATTTTTCTTTTAAAACATTGAATTACAACTTTAGGTTTTTGTTTATAAGACATGAAATTGATAAACATATCTCTTTATATATTATCTTATTTTATTAAAAAATTGATAATTCTTTCAAATGTAGACGTATACCAAACTATATAATTTTTAACGGTATTCTCCTTATTTTGCTATATCACTGTTTTTTCTATTAACATTATATATTTAATTAATATCTGACAAATTTAGGCCTGCAAATTGCCACAGTTTCAAGCACAGTTTATTAATGTTGAGGCCTAACCCATTAATTATTGGACTTTCCACAAGCCTGGCCAGCTCAGGTGTTAGATAAGAAGATTTTATTATTTTAAGTCAAGAAGATCTCCTTATCATTTTAACTTTTACTAAAGAAAGGAGAAGTATCTATCAACTCCACGTAAGTTTATTACAAATGGCATGCAACTGAAAAAAGGAAAGATAAACACAATGCAAATGACGTGGCAAAGTCCCAAAGAACTATACAATGCCATATAATAACAAACTAGTCTAAAAGAAAGAGATGTGTTTGTCCTCATGCATGCACCTGATAAAGCCCTTAGAAAGGACAAAAAATGCATAAATACGAGTATACGGAACCATAGAAAGAAAGAGAACAGGAAGCACTACTAAAAAGAAAGAGATGTGTTTGTCCTCATGCATGCATGATGAACCTGATAAAGCCCTTAGAGAGGACAAAAAATGCATAAATACGAGTAAACGGTACCACAGAAAAAAGAGAACTCGAAGCACCATTGGCTACTTTTAATCTCAGGTCACTGTCCAAGAACTTGATTGTGAGCATAGTGCCCACCAGTCAGCATTCAGCAATGAAGTTTTGGCCGTACTGGGTGAGGGGTCAACATCTGGGGAACAGTTATCGGATTGACGTGGCTTATCATTTCCCTTAAATTCATTTTCTTTCAAGTTTTGTCGCCCGGAAGTCAGCTGTCGATCGTTTTATATCTCTACTGTCTCTATGCCAAAGAAGAAATCTGGGAGTGGGCTTGGTCCAAATTTGTCTGTTCCAATTCCGCGATTTATTTGGGCCCGATCAACTTTCTCTTTACCATATTTTAGAAAAGTGAGGACAATCTTTTATATTTATAATTTTAAATATAAAAGAATTGAAGATATACATTTTTAAACTTAGCTCAGTCCCGCTAAATTCTTAACTAACTCAACTCCCACTCTATATTATGGTGGAAACAGCAAAATGCCAAAGGATTGCTGCTTCCGAATCAAAGGGTTCAACCTTAAGCGCACTTGACCCCAGCCATTGGAATCCAAACTCCGGCAATAGAGATACCTGCGGACTTGCAGAGCGCTCTTGGAACTGCCGCTGGAGATATGTTTATCAACTTTCTATATATAGAGCTAGATGGCGTCTTAGCGACTTTGGATCGTCGCAGTTAAAACTCCGGTGTGCCAAAGCCTAGACATAAACTTCATATCTTTACGCGTCACCCGTGTTTGGTTGCCTAGAAAATATTAATTTTAGGCCATAGGTAACGTGGGAAAATACCAAAAGGTTGAACGTCGTCGTCTAGCAAGTGTTATCCCCTTTATGTGGTTGAAGATTTATGCACTTGGTTGGATTCAGAAACATGGGATGGATAATGAAGAGAGCACTAAATTGAATCAAAGATCTGGGCATTGAGGTTCTGTTCTATCGATGAAGGGTGCAGTGGGATATTCCAACCTAGGCTTAGTTTTATGTCCGAGATTGAATTTAGTATTTCATAGAGTTGTTTGTTCTTCAGTTGTTGGGTCTAGGAAACGAGCGTTGGAGCAAGTGGACAAGGAGCTAAGCAAGGGAGATGAGAGAACAGCACTTGCTGTTGTCAAGGACTTGCAAGGGAAGCCTGAAGGCCTCAGATGTTTTGGTGCTGCAAGGCAGGTTTGCATTCTAACTTTTCCGTGGTTTTCTGACAATGTCGTTGTTTGAATTCTGGATATACTGTAGGTACCACAAAGGCTTTACACATTAGATGAACTGAAGCTAAATGGGATAGAGACTGTTTCTCTTTTGTCTCCTGTAGATGCTACCCTTGGCTCCATTGAAAGAAATCTGCAGCTTGCTGCTCTTTTAGGTGGAATTGCTGTATGGAAGGCATCTGGCCTTACTCCGCAACAGATTCTCTATATTTCTTTGGGTTTGTTGTTTCTATGGACATGGGATTCGGTAAGTTCTTTCTGGTTCTCTAGCAGTCTCAAGAAGCTTTCCTTATTCCTTATCTGTTACTACTTGCAGGTTTAGGACATTCAGTTTGCATCTTTAAAATTGGCAGCTATCATTTCTTTGCATTATGGATTTAGTTTGTTTTCCTTTCCCCAGGATTATCTAAGCTAACAGGTCTAGTTTTTTATTGTTTTCCATTTAAAGATGCTTCGAGATTTCTGTCTTTGTCTATTATATGAAGGTTTTGCCCCCTACTTTTTACAATTGGTTTCTGTTCTATTTCATTTCTCAATATTGATTCAATGCTCTTCTTGGGGTGATTCCAGAAAATCGACTTAAGTAGACTGCATTGGTTAGTTACTCTTAGCTAATTTGCTACTGTCTTATGTAGTTGGTTTTATAGGTCTCTTTTAATGGAGGACTTGGTAGCTTGGTTCTTGATACAATCGGTCATGCCTTCAGCCAGAAGTACCATAATAGGGTCATTCAAGTAAGAATAACAGCCCCAACCAAAATCACACATAACAGTAGTAATCTTGCTTCAAATGCTTCATGTAATGCACATGAAGCAAGAGGCCGGCATGGCTATGTATTTTTCAGTGCATATTAAGTTGGTCAAATATCTGTTCTTTGGGAGCAATGCGCTATTCATACTCCATGATACTCTAAATCTCCAAAAAGACTTGGAATCTGAAGTGATCAATGTCCTCTGATTAGTCTTGATCTAAAGGTTCGAAGTTATGAAGATAGATTCTCTTCTTTTTCCTTTCTTCAAGTGCAGCATGAAGCTGGCCATTTCCTAATTGCCTACTTGGTAGGCATTCTTCCAAAGGGCTACACTTTAACCAGTTTGGAAGCTCTGAAAAAGGAAGGATCTCTGAACGTTCAAGCTGGGACTGCTTTTGTTGATTTCGAGTTTCTTGAAGAAGTAAGCTTTTTAAATCTATCCAAGTTATAATTTGTTATTTTAAGCTGCTCCACATTCCAATTCTCTGCTTTGCTGTTTTATGCGATTGGGTTGGTTTTGCTTATAGCGGTCAAGTATAACAGTAGTTGGTATTATTGATGCTTGGACTTTCTGTGGCAATTGCACAAGAAAATTTCAAGGAATCTGGATAATTTATATCTTGGAGCCAGTAGCTCTTTCTGTTCCTGTAAATGAATTTCTTTTGCTGCATGACCAAGTCTTGAGAAGTTCCATTCTTGATGTTTTGATGACCTGTTTAACAAACCCATTAAAGCCTGAAAAGTTGAAAGTATATATGTAAATGTGCACCAAGGTTGCAAATTCAGACCACAAACAGATGGGGAAAAAGAGCTGTCTTATGTCTGGTATAGTATTTATTCATCATTTGCTGCTTTATGCCAAAGTCAGTAACTAACTAGCAAAAATATAGACCATGCGAATATTTGTAAAGTTTAGTTTTTGGCTTGAAAGGGCAAAGGACTCCAGATGGGGAGTAACAAAGTTTGTGATGTTTCACACACGTGTTTCATCATTAATTAGAGTGCAAAAACTTGTCACATTGATATATGGACAATAGCTTTCTTGCTGGTGAACGTGACCATATTAACTTGTTGCTACGCTGGCTTGATTCTGGTTAGAAACTAATGGTTTATATTTTGCATGTTTTGCAGGTTAATTTAGGAAAACTATCAGCTTTGGTATGTTCAGTCCTTAAATTTATGCGTTGCTTTACTAAAAATCAAGATCCTTTACAGTGAGAAATTCTTACGTCCAGACAATATTTTTGTTAGATATTGAACAGATTCTCATGCATTGCGTTAGCTGGTGTATCTACTGAATACCTATTATATGGCTATGCTGAGGGTGGGATTGCTGATATAAATAAGGTTTGTGCAATTTCTTTGTTCAATTTTGGCCCCCTTTCATGAAAAGAAAGGTTATACCATGCATAGCTAGTTGGAAATGTGCAATTTTGTTGTTACCAATTTGAAATTTGTTTCTGCAAATTGTACAGTTGGATATGCTACTCAAAAGCTTACGCTTCACACAGAAGAAAGCAGATTCTCAAGTTAGATGGTCTGTGCTGAATACAATCCTAATGCTGCGACGTCATGAACAAGCCCGAGTTAAACTTGCAGGGGCAATGTCCCTGGGAAGATCTGTGGGAGATTGCATTGGTGTCATAGAGGACAACATAAATTATGAGGATATCTAGTTGTAGATCACCAGTAGTTTGTTCGTTCGCATTCAGTCTTATGTGAGATTAATTTGCCCCTTCTTGGTGATATCCATCCTGTTAGATTTTGTATATCAACATATATGTAATGAATTATTGAAATAGGAAAGGACAATAAGGAGAAGGGCTCAATAGATGCAAACAGTTCATACGAACCATTCTGAAGAACCAAGGCAAGGTTTCTTTTCTACTTGCTCTGAGATTTCCAGCCATCCGAATATATGGTCTGCAACACTAACGTATACCTATGGTCAGATGTGAAGCTGTTTCTTCTGGTATGAAATATGATTAGGTCTATGAATGATTCTAGTGGCATTTGGGACACTCAATCTAAGGGACTGAAAAGATTGCCATTTCTATTATGTGATATACTAAATATATTTATGTGCATTCCGTTGGAAGTCTAGTCGGTTTTATTGAATATCTGCCATTTCATGTCCCATTTATTTTTTAAAAATAAATGAAGTAAAATAAACTCTTAATGAAGTAAAATAAACTCTTAAAATGGATCTAATCTAAAAATGAAACATCCGGAAACTGATGAAGTTTACCACAAGCGTGTGTTTATTCAGCTCTTTCAGAAGCAGATGAGATTGACTTGCATATAATCTATTAATCCATATACCAAAGGAGGGAACAGAACTTATTTTCTTTTCCTAGGTCAAATACACATGAAAAGACGGAAGAAAAGAACAATTACAAAACTGATAGTCTAATATTTGCAAATATTATAGAAATAAGGTGTAAGGAAAACAGAAATTGGAAAATATCCCAGCATAAGGTCAAACCGTGACCTCTCTGAAACTGATAAAACATGCACCAAAACTCAAAGGTCCAATCTTTCCCACATAGGATCCGATTCTGAATCCAGAAGTCCCTATCTTTTTATCTCCTTTTAACTTTCTGAGAATGGCCGTACACTGGATTCTCATATGCCATGGTCTGCTCACCATGCTAGTGACGATCTCTTTTCTGTGCGGTCAATGGGCTATCTTTCAAGGCACTCCCATTGAGCGCCTCCATTACTTTCTCACCTTTGGCGCTTACGATTACTTCCTGTATTTCTTCAATCTCCCAATTCCTGTGCACACACTTGTACACATTTTTTCAATTCTTTTGCTGTCTGATTAGGCACTACTTGTGTAATTGTTGAGTTTTATTTGGTCAGGAGGTTTGTTGGGACTGTTTTTGGGAATAAGGGCACCGATGTTATTGTATGTATCGAGCAGTTCTGCTGTGATCGACCTAATCCTATATTACAGGTACTTTTGTCTAACTGCGTATGGCTTGATTGTCACGATATGAATGGCAGCGAAGCGTGTTGTAGTGCTTTCGTGTGACTTCGAAGGCAGTTAGTTTGATTGCTCATGCGTGCCGTCTTGCTTGCTGTGGATTGGATTGTGTTTGCGCGTTAGGGACGATCTTGTTTTTTCCTTTTTTTTTTTGGTTGCGTGTTTTGTTTCTCTATCTTCGAGTTCTTTGTATACAATATAGACAATTATATGTACTTAGCGCTTCTGTGCTTGCAAATTAGTGCCTTTATGCTTCTTTAGAGTCGAATCGGATGCTTATTAGAAATTGTATTTGCTCAACTTAACTACCCCCTTAGTTTGTATTATACTATTTAAATGAAAGTAAGAAGAGCTACATATGCAACCAGTTTGCAGAAAGCTTTCCGCTTAATAAGGTCTATGAGCGTGTGAAGGATGGAGTTGCAACTTATGAGTTAGATGTAAGTTAGGGGAAAGCATAGTAACTGGGATATCAAGGAATGCATAAATTGCGACAGTAGAATGAAATTATTATGCAGTTATGCTAAGTGAACTCTGATTTTAGCAAACATGTAGAGATCCTTGAATTTAAGATTTAACCGAGGTGACTGGAATGAAAGAACGTATATTCTGGGTGTTGGGGTCTTGTTAGATTTCCTAAGAGAAATGAATATGTTTGTTAAGAATCACAGCTGATCCAAATTTTAAGTGCTTCCAGTCTTTTATTAAAACAAATATATCTTAGATATAACACTTGCTGTGTAATTGCAGATTATATATTTAGCGATTCTCGGAGGAACTTATTACTTTGTTGCCAAATCATCCTTCAGTTATATTCCTGGGTATTATTTAAGTGACGTTCACATGTATGTGCCAATAATAGAAATTTCATTTTGAAAGCAAATTAGTTCCTTCCTGTGATTGCATTTCAAGCTTCATTCAGTTGTTCTATGTTCTTACAGATACACAAGCATGCTGGCAGTTGGTGTTGGTGTTCTACTCTTTCTATTGACAAGCTTTTCTGACCCAGGAACTGTGAAGGCTGAGAATGTTTCAGAATTTCTCTCTGCCTATCCCTATGACAATATCATATATAAAGAGAAAGAATGTTCTACTTGCAAAATTCCTAAGTGAGTAATTTGATTTTACATCAAAGACCTGCTTTAAGCTTTTATTATTCAACTGTTGTAACGTACTACTTGTTATGAAGACCTGCTAGGTCCAAGCACTGCAGCATATGTGACCGCTGTGTTGCCCGTTTTGACCATCATTGCGGATGGATGGTTTGCATTCCATTTTTTTTTTTTTTACCTTAAATGTCTTATTTGACAATTTTGATTTCTTGTATTTGGTGAATTCTGGAACAAGACCTCTTCATTTCCTCTTAAAGTTGTTTCATCATTGCAGAATAATTGTATAGGGGAGAGAAATACCCGATACTTCTTGGCATTTCTTTTGTGGTGAGTGTTGTGTCAACTCTATATAGGCATTTAAAGGTGTGTATCATTATTGCGGCCAACAAATACTGCTCGAGCTAGGCAAACTTATAAACCTTTTCCAGGCAAAATTTTTTCTTATAGTTTCTTTTATAATGAATCGTCTTTGCAATTTTAGAATAATGAGGATCAAGTAGATATTTATTTTATAGAATGATTATTAATGATGTGAATGTTGATCTTGAAATTTGGGTTAGATTTGGCTGTACATTCTTGTAAGATGGGAATTTCCTTGACCTGTTATCATGCTAAATGAATGTATGGACATGATATTAAGGAACGTTTACATCTTTCAATTTTCAAATTTTAGCAATTACTTCATGATAAAGTTGAAATTTTAAATTTGCTGTGTTTACCAGCTTTAGTCATTGGCTTGAAATTTGGTAATGGTCATTCCAATTTTTGTCTGATATTTGATAAGCTGAGTGTGTCTTCTGATACTCTTATCCTTTTGTCTTTTTTTTCTGGCATAAAAAAATTGTCACTCTTCCCAGGCATTTTTTTCTGTGTGTGTATGGAACAATTGGCCTTGGATTGATTCTTGCTGGCCGATTGAAGGAATTAAGAGTGGTGTATATTTTAACAGGTAAAGTCAACTTATATGTAAGACGTTCTACTTTGTCTACCAATTTTCTTATGGACGTAGGAATTTGAGGATGACATGCTCTTTTGTCTTATCCAGTTTACTATGGTGTTGAAAATTCTTTTCTTGGTTTAGCTCCCCATATTGCACAGGTGGGTACACAGAAAGAATTCCCAGTGTTGGTTCCACTCTTGACTTTGATGGCCTCTTTTTGCGTACTACTTGGATTAATGGCTGTTGATTCTTACAGTGGCTGTTGGGCTCATATAACACTCAGATACTTCTTATGGTATTTCTGGCCATTGTATCTCTATTATTGGTGGGTTTCTTTGGATACCATGCACATCTCTGCCTTACAAACACAACAACAAACGAGGTTGGGTTTGCTTAACCTATTCTCGGTCATTACAGTGTTTTAACTGCAAATGTGTCCAGGCAGTATATGACCAATAATATACGTGGCATTCTTAGATTTAAGTCTTTGGCTTAAAATTGAGCATTGGTGCTCTGGAGATGAGGTCTACAATCCTGAATTTTGTTGCATTGCTGAGCTATTTTTCAAGCTCTAACCAAAGAATTAAATGAGTGATTGATATTTTAGAAAGGAAAATGAAAAATCAACACATGAAATATTGAGAACTGTGGCTAGACATCTGCATCTATTCCACACGGGTTCGATAACATTGTCTATACCCATAATTTGAACTGATATTTTGTTTGGATAATTTAGAAAGCATGAAATTTTTTTAGAAACTACTCAAAAACCGATCTTGTGATTCCTAACCCAGGCAAATGTTGGTGTTGTTGTTCCCAGATGTAGCAACATCTTATGTTGATATTAATGATTAAGGTTGAAAATATCTCCATGTGATTGGTTGAACTTTACATTGTTTGCTTCTTAGAAGTACACATTTTATATGTAACTTTCTTTTAAAAGTTATCATTCTGGTGCTCTACAAGCATATGCTGTCACTTTGCTGTTGCTGCAGCTATAATTGCCTCTGACTGTAAATTCACTTCATTACTGGGACCCACAATAGTTGCTTATTTGCTTATTTTGTGTGTATTTCCCCTCCATATAAACCTCAAAAAAACAGACGTTCAAGTGGCAAGATTACACAAGCTTGCAAAAGAAGATTAATGAAGCAAGAACTAGTACAGCTGCACTCAAAGCAAGTATGAGCGGGTTGAACAGAGAATCAAAGCCTCCAGAGAGCAAATCCAAAGCTTTTTGCCGCAGATCCCCCTTAGAAAATGCCGAAGTTTCTATGAAAAATCAGTATGATAAGGGGCTTTTCGGCAACGTGTATGAGGTTATATTTCCACTCTCAACAAGACCCTCATTTGTGCAGAGAAAGCCAAAGTCCAGATGAGATGTTTGTAACTAGTATCCGAGCTTTAACTTATAGCTGGTTGGCTGGCGCTTCAAACGGAGAATTGTCGTTATACTCTCAGGGGGCATGTAGCAGCTTATTGCAATGCAAACACGGGGCCTGCAATGAGTAGAATTGAAGTAAATGTACACAACTCATTTGTAGAAACAGCATGAGAAATTTTATGAGAAAGTAATCTATTTCATGTTTATGTCAGCAAACGATGAAAGGTATTTGAATTTAAACTGACTCTATTCTTATAAAACGCAAATTTATCTCAATGCTTCTTCTTCCCAAAAATCTTACAATAAGCAAATCTGGGCAGGGAGGGGACAGTGGCATCGATTTTTCTTTTCCTTTTTTTAAAAACGCAATTTAAACCATAGATCATGGATTACTTGAATCGTGAAAAGACTGACTATTAAAAGGCACCTTCTATCTTTTCTCCATTACACCTTTAGGGTGATGGGAGGTTTCTCTTGACTTTTCAGTTTCTATTTCCTTTTTCAAATTTAACAAATTTTTTGAGTTGAATTTTAGTTATCTGAATAACCAAAAAAAAGAGAAGTTAAATTGCATTTATTTACATTTTACTACATTTAAAATTAATGAATAATTTTTGTTGTAATAAATAATTATAATATATTCATATAATATAATTATAAAAATACAATAATAATTAAAATAAAAGAAGAAAGATAAAATTGATATATAACAAATTCGTTAATTCTCGAAATGACGAGAGAAGAGTAATAAATTATGTGTTCACTTTTTGTTTATTTATAAACTAATAAATGAATTACAAATGATAAATCATAAAGCAATCACAGCAATAAATAAAAGAAAATAAAGAAAGAGAGACAAAATTGACTTACTGTGGTTTAGCCAAACAATCTTTCGTCTGTGTCTACTTTCTAAGCTCTAATTGAAAATTTCTTATCTTCTTTCTTCGATAGGTGAAGAACAATTCCTAGCCAATATTGGTAGAGAGGATGATGTTACCGTTTGTATGTGTAACTTTAATAAAAGAGATAGATTAAGAATGTAATGGTAAGAAACAAATTAAAGGTGACTGATATTATTGAAAAATTAAGAGAGACAAAGCTTAGATAGTTTGGACAAGTTAAGAGGAGACACCCAAATACTCTAGTGAGAAGATTCGAGAAAATTGTACTTACAGATTGTAAGAGGAAAAAAGGGAGGACTAAAAAAATTTGAGAGAAGTTGATCAAGAATTATATGACTCTACTGAAAGTTACTAAAGATATGACTCACAATAGAAAACTTAGGTGTACTAGGATACGGATAAAAGATTTCATACAAAGAGATCATTGTCATTCTTATAAGTCTTTTAGCATTTTCCTCTTGTATTTAGCCTAAACATTTAAATTTTTGGTACTTACCTCTTAATGATTTAGCCTAAACATTTCCCTACTTATTATTATTATTAATAATCTGGTATATCTTTATCATATTATTTAGTTTATTACTTATTTTATATTTTATTAGGATTATTTTTGTTTTTTTTTTCAATTTGGCTATTTAGAAACAACCTCTGTACTAATTAAAGGTAAAGCTATGTACTACTGAACCTTTCCAGACCGAAAGAAATTTTATTGGATTGTTATTGTTATTGTCAAATCTTATATACGTTGATTATGCGCCTTCCAATATTTTACAAACTACTCATTTTGCTTATGTACATCTTTCACTTTCCATTTTGCATTATTCATATCTATCCTTTTTGGATTTACTTATCTATTCCAGATAATGTTTCATGAATAATTGAAGTTTGTGGACTTGAAATTACAGAAGTATTATTTTTATCTTATAGTTGATCCTCTATAACCAAATCCTTATTCTATTTGCGGATCTTTCCCTTTATCCTTAACCTTGTTACTTACCTTTAATCTTATGACAAGAACTAATGGGAACCTTTATTCTTTGCCTAGGACTCTCACTTGAGGTAGAACTACCTGTATAGCCTCTAAGACTCGTAGAATTCAAGAGAGATCACCAACCCCTCCTTCTCCTATACTCCTTCCTAGCGAGGATAAGTACTTTGATATTAACACGCATAAATTTTAAGATTATGCTTCTTAGGATCTTCACGAGAACTATGATATCTCTCTTTCAGGTTTGGAACAATTCAGAGATTATAACCCTGTTTGTGTTTCATTGATCAATGCGGGAATCCCTTCTTACCAAGACCTGTCATATCAATCCTACTAATATTGGGCTTTTCTATACAAATATCCATCATAAAATAATTTGGGGTGACACCCAAATCTTTACCACAGTCCATGATATTGACATTCATCTCACTTTTGATCTTATAAATAGATCCTAGACATACCTTCTACTGAACATCTTTCATATTATAGTTATAGCATCGAATATACCATTCGTCTATATTTTGTGCTTAATAAAGTTAAGATTATGTTTGTGTAAAGCTTCGATGCAGAGGTCTACAGATGTTCATGGCCTCATGCTATTCCTCATTTCCATAATTTTTTGTCAAATATAATTTTGTCTCTTTCGTTGAACACTTTCCCTTTTAGGGTATAATAATTTGTAGTTCCTCTCTACACTTATGTTAGGAAATATTATTCATCTTGATCATTTTTTCGCTCAATATAGTTTATTTTCACCAAAATAAAAAGAAGAAACAAAACATTCCTTATGCCCTTATCTTTAGCCTTATCTTCTAGCATTTTGATTTCTTCTTAGCAACTATCACCAGTATATGAGGCTAATGTGATCCCTAGTGGATGTGTCAAGTGTGTGCTTAGATGTGGATGTTCCATGTTCATTTTTCATCCTAGGCATTAGTTCATCATTATGTAAATGCTTTCCTTTAACAAAAAGTGGCTTTGGTGTTGGAAGCATTCTCATGGCTATATCTTATTCCATGTCTATTATTAGAACTCTTTTGAGCTCGTAACATGTTTTCTATTTTCTGGCTTCCTTTTGTGAATTTAGACATTGAGTCGTTGGGAAAGTCAGCATGATGTATATTTTCTCACTTCCTTTTGTGAACTTAGACAATGAGTCGTTGGGAAAGTCAACTTCAATTATTCATTCTCATGTTTTAAAACATCTAAGTTACGATTATCCACTATAGCTACACTTTTAGAAGTTATCATGTTATACAATTCACTCTTTATCTTTTCATTTTTACTCATGCATGATTCTCTTGAACTTCTTTGAGATTGAAAGATAACTTTTTCTTTTTACTTTTGCTTATAACTTCAAGACTTTCAATAAGTTCATCATATGTCAAATCAATGTCACTATTATTATCATCACATAATTTAGAGTTTAAAAAGTACCTTATCATCATCTTTTTCCACGAAACACTTGTGGGCTGCATCTCCTTCCGAATGTTCACTTTGGAGTAACTTGTGTTATCCTAAGTGGAGGCTTTAAGTTCCTTTTTTTGCCTTTATCCCTTTTCTCCTTCTTGTCATTTCTTTCATATTTGTCGTTTTCTTTAAGAAAAGGACATTGAGATTTCATACATCTAGGTTTCATACATTTAAAGTAAATAAAATTTTTAAAATTTTTATTTTTTAAATCTATGTTACTACCTTTGTAGTCCTTTCTCTAAAATTTTTATTTTTTAAATCTATGTTACTACTTTTGTAGTCCTTTCTCTTTGAGGAGTTCTTCTTCAAGAATTTATTGAATCTTCTAGTAATTAATACAATATATTCTTCATCTTCACTAGATGAGGTCTCTTTTTCTTCACTTGATTCTTCTTTTGTAACCTTGAATGCTAAATTCTATTTCTTCGAAAGTGTCTTTTCTTCTTTCGTCTCTTGTAGCCTTATTTCATAAGTAAGAATAGATCTAATAAGCTCTTCTAATTGTAGAGTTGTTAGATCCTTAACTTTTTTGTATGACCATTACTTTAGCTTCCCATTTTTTTGGTAATGACCTAAGCAACTTCCTTACCATTTCAATGTTGGTGTATCTCTTTCAAATAACCTTGAGAGCATTGATGATAACAATGAATATGGTATATATGCTAGAAATGCTTTCATCATGTTTCATTTGAAAAAATTCATATCGGTGAGCTAGCATGCTAACTTTGCTTCCTTAACTTTATTTGTATCTTTATGAGTAACTTCTAATGTATGTCGAATTTTGTAAGACTTTTTTTCACATGAAAACTCTATTGAATTCATTTCTTCCCACTTTACAAAATAAAATGTGGATAACTTTACTATTTAAGATATTAATCTTGTATTTTGGGGATTTCGTTCCTCTTTCAACTTAGGAACTTTTCTGTCATCTATAATTTTAGTCGAAATACATGGAATATTTGAGACAATTTCCTATAAATTGACGTTTTTTGCCATCAAGAAAATTTTCAATTTTGTTTTCCAATAAAGGTAGTCATTTCCATCAAAGAAAGTTGCTCTACTAATGTTTTGACCCTCTTAGTTAAAGGATGATGAAGATGCTCATAAGTATGCCATTTTGTTTGAAATGCTAGCCCTTATTGTGACATCCTGTTTCCATATAAAGGGTTGAACTATAGAAACGGGTATACATAAGATCAATCGGAGAAATTAGGAAAACACATCTCATGCTCATGCAATTGTGAACAGTGATTTTTGCACATGAAAATTTACTGTACATGCATTCATGACATTTTCCCGGTATAATTGTGAATAAATGGGAATTTTGAAAAATAGGCTTTGAGTGTGT
>JAOTAY010000189.1:11833959-11849872 GCA_025629805.1 Erythroxylum baracoense
CAGGGATTTCCTTTATCAGACATTTGCAGTTTCATCTGTAGACATGGAAAGTGGTGCTGTGGTCATGGTATGATCAAGCTTGATCCCTTTCTAATTCATTTTTAACTCATTTTGAGTAATAATAACACAGGTTTACAAGACAAAACTGACAAGATTTGAGGGGTTGGTTTGGTTTTGGTTTTATGTTCAGACAAGCTTGTCAAATGGAAGAAGCTTTTTTTATTTTTAATTTTGTAGAAAAATCTTTTCTTTTTTAAACTTTTATTAAAAAATAATAATAAAACATTTATAATATTAACATCTTACGTAAATTAATCAAATGTTGATAACTCAATTTAATTCTTAAACTCAACTCAAATCATTTAAATTCATCTTAAATTAATAATTAAGATAATTATAATAAACTATTAGTTTAAGTTAAATTTAATTATCTTGATTCGACAAAAAAAAATCATTTCGTTCCATTTTTAGTAAAATGGTGAAGGAATATTCCATTTGTAATGAAAAAAGAGGTAGAAGAGATCCATATATATTGTTCAGGTCGATCAGAAGGCTCAAAAATAGCTAGTTAAAAACTCGTTTATTATATACCGTTTTTATAACGGTTCACTACCGGTTGAACCTCTAAATCTTAAACTTTTCCTTCGATCGGTTTAATATCCGATCCGGTTTTTAAAACATTGGTATATCTCATAATCAGTAACGTGAAGTCCCCGTGGGACCTTATTCCTTAGTTGATGGCTCGCAGCCCCAAGTTACTGTCCCTCACCAACTTGGACCTCTCTTTGTTTGGCTGCACCTTCTTGTTCCTATGAGTAATCAGTTCTTGGTGAAACAAAATGATATTCCACACAAAACAGCCTACCCAGTACAGCCAGCCGAAGCATCACTGCAATTACATTTGACAACAGACCTATCCCAAGTTAAATGTTTATCCTACGCACGTATGTTTAACAACAGAGTAACAGATGCAACCATTGAAGCAACCACACATACAAGGATACATCACATCACATCCGACAAGTACTGGTAAGTCACACTATAGAAGGGTGAAAATCCCTCGCAAAATGAATTAGAGGTTCTTCCGACTGCATATTGTCCCAAAATAGTTGGCAATGTACAACTGACAAGAAAAGCTCAAACAAAATCCCTTAACAAAACAGGACAAATAGATAATCCTATAAGTATCCTCTAAAAGACCAGCTCATGCGGCTTCATTCCAGCCTTGAGTGAAAACCTTGCACCCAGATAGGATTTCAAGTCTGCAACTGCTTCAATAGCTTTAATCAAAGGTGTGTCCACAGACTTCTGATCATCCTTCTTTTCTACAGGAAGCACATTCTTCTCCTGCAATTTGGAAACAACAGTTAGAAGAAAATACCATAAAACTATGGTGATCACGTTAATGATGAGGCAGTTTAAGACGGTAACCTCTTTCTCAGCCTCAAAGAACTCTCCCTCGCCTTTCTTCTTCTTCTTCTCAACTTGCTTGGCAAAGTATTTGTCATCAAACTTGTCAACATTGACCCCAGATATGTCAACTTTTGTGGAAGTTCCAACGACATAAGATTGGCTTACTCGCCGCAGAGGAACACCATTAATCTTGAATGGCCCTGCAGGTTTAATATATTACAAGATTACAAGAATTCTAAAACTGCATTCAGAAGTAAATTCTTAAAATGGAGACAAAACAAAAGATGAATTCATTAGTGGCCACTGTTATAAAGCTTTTTGGTTTAGAAGATCTCTATAATCATAATTTCGACAAATGTGTACCATCCTAGTAATTGATTAAAGAAGCAAAGGTATAGAATAAGGTGCACAATGAAATTGAGTGGAAAATGATACTTGCCAGTGATCAAAAGCAAGCCAGAGGGAAGCTGCTTGAGGAACACAACTCTCTTTCCCTTGAACCTTCCAGCTAGGAGAATCAAAACGGTGCCAGGAGTAATACTTGCCCTGAAAAATAAAAAGAAATAACACAAACAAACAAACAAGTTACGTAGAGCAGCAGTGGTGGACATACTAAATGCATTTATCTGACAAAAAATAAACTAAGCTTGTATTTCAGTCCAAGTACTTCATCTCTAAAAGCAAAAATTCAATTCAAGCAAGCACAAGCCTAACAAGTATACCATACCATGGATGAAAGGCAAACTATATAAAACCAGCAACATGTCATACTGTTTCCTCAATCTCATCCCACCACCATGCATTAAAGCGGTCATTTGTTATAGTACACCCCTAATATTATGCTATTCTATGCTTTTGAAAGCAAGACACTTGAAAACTTTTCGAATATAAATCAACAAACCGAAGAGATCCCCTATAAAAATCAACGAGGTCCTTCCGTAAAGGAGAAGCCCTTCAAAGAAATAACATGCCAATAATATCTCAAATAAAAGTGAAACAATGGTTATATTAAAAATAAACGAGTTGAACAAAGGCGTCAAAATTATTAGGAAAATTTTTAAATATATATATAAGCATAGAGAGAGAGAGAGAGAGAGACTTGAGCTTGGTGGGTTTTGGCCTGCGCTTGTTGACGAGAGGCTTCTTGACGTCGTCGGCCGGATAAAACTTGGGTGGCTTCTCGGCGGGAGCAGCCGGCTTAGGTTGAGGATCATGCTTGGGGAAGACACCGCCGTTCTTGGCCTTGATTGCCCACAAGCCTCTCTTATGGTACATTTGGGATTTTGAGAACTTACCCACCCCTCTAATCAGATCTGGGTTTCTGCTCACCTTGGCTTGCTTTGGAGCCATGGAAGTCGCCTCTTTCACTGACTCTTGGGCTGATGCTATGTGTTGTAATATGATGAAAACCCTAACTAAAAGGTCATTATATACTCGGCAGGCGGCGTCAACAAAGAAGCAAAACCGTAAGATATTAGGGTTTTCTTTGATTTATCGAAATCAATATGGGCCGGCCCATTAACTTTTGCAAATATACACACGGGAAGGGAAGGGGAACAGTCAAAATTTTAATTATAGGGTTAATTATTAATACGAATATTAAACTTTATACAATTTTGCAATTGCTCTAATTTTAAAAAATGATAATTAAATATCCAAAGTTTCAAATATAATCCAATATTAGTATCTCTTTTAATGGAACTAACATGGTTATGTTATAGTAAACATATGATGTCATGTATCATGCCAACAATAAAAAGCCCTAACTTATCATTCTCCCCTCGCTACCACCAAAAATTCTAAGTTAATTGATTTTTATTTTGTTGAGGGTAATTTTGATGATGTGATACAACAACTTCTCCATTACGTGTCTATTCCAGAAGAAAATTTAGACGAACACGTGACAAAGATGAAGGATTGACAAATGATTAGTTTCACCTTCTATTTGGTCATTTTAACCATAATGTTAAATCGACAGAAAATATAGGAGAAGAAGAGAGTTGATCGATTCAATAGGAAGCCATTTTATTCCCATTATGTGATATGATCCCATGTTTTCCATTATTTCCTGAATTTGAGACTAGTTAGTTGACATATGGAACTTTAGTTATAAATATATCAGGTGTGATTTGTTTAGACAGGTTGATATTGCATATTTTCCTATTGTAATTGGAGACTGAGTCCTTCTCGAAGTGGACTTGTTACTAAAAATATTATCTTCTTTCATGCATCCTTATTGTTCTGTATCATCTTTCACCTTCTCTCTATCACTGGTATCAGAGCCACTACGTTTCCAATGGTGAATACACACTCATCATCATCCACCAATCTCCCACCCGAGCCACAAAATACTCGCCCCTTATCACCTAACCCTTCAATCGACCAAATAGCCAACCAACTTGCTGCCATATCATCCTAATTGCAAATCATGGACTCTTTAGCCACAAAGGTAGCATCTCTTGAAGCCAACCAAAGCACAATTGGTAACCTGTCATCTTCTAATCGCAGACCCAGAAAAGAACATAACAAAGTTTCACACGAACAATGTCGAACCACCTGGCAGGAAAACGATGAAGATGATGTCGAATCCCCTCGACGGCGACACAATCAACGATCGTATACAAAAATGGAATTTCCTAAGTATGATGGCGGTGATCCTAGAGGATGGATTCTGAAGGCAGAAAAATATTTCCGTAATTATCAGACACCAAATGAAGTAAAGGTAGATGTCGCTTCCATGTATATGGAAGGCGATGCTTTAGATTTCTTTTCTTAGCTTGATAACGATAGTTCTATTTTATGCTGGGAAGATTTGGTGCAAGCTTTGCAGGAAAAATATGGTCCAGCGGAATTTCAGAATCCTGACGAATTCCTTTGAAACGTTAAACAAACCAGCACCATTCAAGAGTATCGATAAGAATTTGCTCGACATTTTGCAAGAGTACCCGACTGGCCTGACCATTGTTTATTAGGTGTGTTTTTGCCAATGGACTTAAAGAAGAACTAAAGGTCGATGTAAGAATTCACAAGCCACGTACTGTTTATAAAGCCATGAGTTTAGCCCTTGAATTTGAGTCCAAACTAAGCTTGGGACCAAATTGCTCCAACAAAAGCTCTACTGGACAAATTTCTTATAAACCAAATAATACCTTTTTTAATGTTTGACCAAAGGAAGGATCTAGAATAATTTATCCAGCTACAAATCACGCTACAAATTATGGGCAATCACGGCCTTGGGATGCGGATCGACAAGCTCGGTTGGCAAAAGGACTGTGTTTCCTCTGCAATGAGAAATTCAAACCTGGTCAACGATGCAAGCCAAGTACTTTCGTACTTTTGGAAGTTAATCCTAATAGTGATGAAGTAGATCGTGAAGAAGAAGCTGAAGAAGATGGCGATCCTAATCCTTTTGAATTTGCCGCGATCAGTCTTCATGCCATACTGGGAAAACAAACTGCAACAACAATGAAATTGAAAGGACAGATTGGCAAGCGTGAAGTCATTATTCTTGTGGATAGTGGATCGACGCATAATTTTGTGTCTGAATCTATTGTGCGTGAACTACAACTTCCGATCCAATTGGTATCGCCCTTTGGTGTTCAGATTGGTAATGGTGATATCATACGGTGTAATAGCATTTGCAAGAATGTTGAAGTTCAACTTCCAGGACTAAAGATCATTCAAGATTATTATCCTTTTTACTATTGGAGGTGCAGATTTAGTACTGGGAATTCAATGGCTATCTTCTCTCAATACTGTTCAAGCCAATTGGAACGAAATGTTGTTGATTTTCACACTTAATGGCCATAAGTACAAATTACAAGGGGTACCATCCAAAAACACAGATTCAGCTTCATTCCAGTACCTTTCTACACACCCTACCATTTTTCACCCAACTGTAACCCCTTATCAAGCCATCCTTAATGAATTCTCATCTATCTTTTCTGAACCTACCAAATTACCTTCCTTCCATACGCATTCTCATGCCATCCCCCTAATACCCAATGCTCAGCCACCTAACATTCGACCTTACAGATATCCCTTTTCCCAAAAAAATGAGATCGAGAGGCAAGTTTCTGAACTCCTGCATGTAGGTTTCGTTCAGCCAAGTTGTAGCCCTTTTGTAAGTCCTGTTCTCTTAGTTAAAAAGAAAAATGATAGTTGGCGCATGTGTGTGGATTACAGGGCCTTAAACAAGCTCACAATCCCTGACAAATACCCCATCCCAAATATTGATGAATTATTGGACGAGCTACATGGTGCTACAATCTTCTCCAAGATTGATCTGCATTTAGGCTACCATCAGATTAGAGTGATTCCTACTGATATACCCAAAACTACATTTCGTACATACTTGGGACATTATGAATTTATTGTCATGCCGTTTGGGATTACCAACGCCCCGTCGATTTTTCAGGCTGCCATGAATGATTTATTTAGGCCTTATCTTCGCAAATTCATCTTAGTCTTCTTTGATGATATTTTAATTTTTAGCAAAGATGAAGAAAGTCACTCTCAGCATCTCCGAGTCGCTCTCCACTTGCTCCAATCAGTTTTATGCCAAGGCATCTAAGTGCATGTTCGGCCAGCAACAAATTAATTTCCTAGGCCATGTGGTGAGTTTCAAAGGCGTGCAGGTCGATCAAGATAAGATTCAAGCTGTCTATTTTTGGCCTCCACCTACAAACATCAAGGAGCTACGAGAATTTTTGGGCCTTACTGGATATTATCACCAGTTTGTTAAAGATTATGGTTTAATTGCCAGGTCTCTTACTAATCTCACTAAAAAAATGCATTTCAATAGAATGATCTAACTGTTGTGGCCTTCTCCAACTTGAAAAATGCGTTGACCAGCGTCCTAATTTTAAAATTACCAAAATTTTCACAACCTTTTATGGTTGAATGTGATGCTTCTACAGCAGGTGTGGGTGCTATACTACTCCAAGAAGGGCATCCGGTGGCTTACTTCAGTAAAGGACTATCATTCTTTAACCGGCTTAAATATGCATATGACCGAGAATTCCTTACAGTAGTATTGACCTTACAAAAGTGGAAGCATTATTTATTGGGTTAACATTTCTACATCAAAACAGATCATTACCCTTTGAAATATCTCCTAGAGCAGCGAATAACAACTTCAGAGCATCAACGTTTACTGATCAAACTCCTCCCTTATGATTTCTCAATCATATATCGGCCAGGAAAAGAAAATAAAGGTGCATATGCCCTTTCCCATCGACCCCAACAAGTTGATTTTTTGAATTTGGTGCTGCCCATCAATCTTGATTTGGTGGATCTTCCACAAGCATTGAACTTAGATCCTTATACGAAGCAGATCATTGATGCTCTAACAGCTGATACCACTTATACCCTGAATTCTCAATTTTAAGTTAGAGGCTATATTATAAATCACGCCCTGTTATTCCAAACAATGAGGCCTTGCATCACAAGCTCCTATTTAAGGCCCACAATACTCCTTCAGCTGGTCACGGAGGGTACTTGAAGACACTCAAGCATATTTCAGCAAATTTCTTCTGGCCAACTATAAAAAATGATGTGAAGATTTATGTCCAGAACTATCTTCAATGCCAAAATAATAAATATTAAGCCCTCGTACCAGCTGGTTTATTGCAGCCCCTTCTTATCCCAGATCATATATGGGAAGATGTTTATTTGGACTTTATTGTCGACCTCCCTAAATCCCACCAGTTTGATACAATCTTGGTAGTTATAGACCGGTTACGCAAATACTCACATTTCATCCCTCTCTCTCATCCTTTCGCGGCCAAAACTGTTGTTGAAAGTTTCTGTAAAGAGATTGTGCGTCTTCATGGTATACCAAGATCTATCATATCTGACTGAGACGTAGTGTTCCTAAGCAATTTTTGGCAAGAGTTGTTCAAGCTCTACAAAAGCCAGCTACGAATGAGTACTAGCTACCATCCGCAAACTGATGGTTAGACCGAAGTGGTAAATTGCTGTCTTGAAAGTTACTTACGTTGTTTTGCTCATGAACAACCTAAGGTATGGAGTTCTTTCCTTCATTGGGCAGAATATTCATATAATACAGGTTTTCACACAGCAACAAACACCACTCCATTTACTGCAGTTTATGGGCAAGAACCACCACCTCTTTTCCCATATGTTCCAGGTGAGACATTCATTACTGATCTTGAAAACAAATTACTTCAACTGGATGACATGCTATGCTTACTCAAGGATAACTTGCTAAGAGCTCAGTCAAGAATGAAAGCACATGCAGATTCTAAGAGAAGGGAATTATGTTTTGATGTTGGTGACTTTGTGTTTTTAAGACTCCAACCATACAAACAATGTTCTCTTGCAAAATACAGGTACCAGAAATTATCTCCAAGATTTTTCGGTCCCTACAAGGTTATTTGTAAAATTAGTAGCGTCGCATATGAGTTAGAACTTCCTCCAGATTCCAGAATTCATCCCATTTTCCATGTTTCTTTACTGAGGCCAGCTAAAGGACAACTTGCTCCATCCATTCCTCCCGCACTGCCTATTTCTTCTGATTGGGAGCTGCTTCTTCATCTTGCACAAATTATATCTCACCGATGGGTCATGGAGGGAGGTGTCCCTACTCTTGAACTACTCGTTGAATGGCGAGACAGACCCATCGAAGAAACAACTTGGGAAAACTATGATATATTGGCTGGCAAATTTCTTTACTTTCGACTTGAGGACAAGTCAAATTTCTTACGGGGAAGTATTGATACAACAACCTCTCCATTACGTGTCTATTCCAGAAGAAATTTAGACAAACACGTGAAAAAGATGAAGGATTGACAAATGATCAGTCTCACCTTCTATTTGGTCATTTTGACCATGATGTTAAATCGGTAGAAAATATAGGAGAAGAAGAGAGTTGACTGATTCAATAGGAAGTCAGTTTATTCCCATTATGTGATATGATCCCATGTTTTCCATTATTTCTTGAATTCTAGACTAGTTAGTTGACATCTTGAACTTTAGTTATAAATATACCAGGTGTGATTTGTTTAGATAGGTTGATATTGCATATTTTCCTATTGTAATTGGAGACTGAGTCCTTCTCGAAGTGGATTTGTTATTGAAAATATTATCTTCTTTCATGCATCCTTATTGTTCTGTATCATCTTTCACCTTCTCTCTATCATGATGCAATTAAAGTCTCTCTTATTCTTCACTCACTCACTACAAACACAATCTCAATTTTCTTTCCTTTGAAAATTTTCCATTTTCTTTTCTCTCAGTAATTGATTTCAACAAAACTTTTAGTCCGATTGTTAACTCTCTCTCTAAAAAGTTCTTGACCCATGGTGACTACCAAAATTTTCACCAACCCTCTACAGCCCATAACGAAATAGGTGATCCCAAAACCACCACCACAACAATATCAAATTGTTATGTTGTCTTCCTATTTTAAGCTATTCCATAAGTAAAATTTTAATTAATTACTATGAAAGTCCCAACTCATGTAGGATAGGAAGGGCCCAATGACGCCCAACAAGAAAACTAAGACAGTGAGTGATACACCTTCGGCGACCGGTGCTTCGAGAGGGAGACATAAACTATTAAAGGTGAAACTAACAACATTGCCTATTATTTTTTAAGTGAAGTGGTGCAAATAGAGAGAGGCAGAAGGAGAAGAGGGGCTTAGACTTTTGTAACTATTTATTTATTTTTGTTATTTTTAATTTTATTTAATGTTATTATGACATATAAATCCATAATACCTAGAACATTACATGTCATTAAAAAAAGTCTAATGTGGCTGGCCACGTTAGCTTTGTTAACAGAGACACTAACATTAGGCTATATTTGAAAATTTTTGAAAGTTTATATATTTAATTATCAGTTTTTATAGTTTAGGCTATAATTGCAAATTTTTATAAAGTTTAGGATTTTTTGTAATTAATTCAAAATTATAAATACATTCACTCCTTAAAAATAAATAATCACATATTAAAAAAAGAAAATGTAAGGGGTAGTTTGATTCCATTTCTTGAGTCTAATAACAACTAATCTTAGGGTTATCAATTGAATTATTCAAGTTAACGTTTATAAAATTCCTTTATCGATTTATGAATCCTGCTATTAAGTTTGATCATAATCAAAAAATTTATATCATCACATCTTTAGGATTGCAATCAACTCCTTGCAATTATGGTAGATCTTTTACACACAAGATTTCTTAATCTCTATATTATGAAATCAGATTATACACTAATATTTCGGATCTATTAGAACATATATTAAACACATAATTGAATCGCAATATATCAATCCAAACAATTGCATTAATAAAAGAATCAAAACATGTTTTTGTACAAAACTAGGGTTTATCTAGCCTAGACACTAAAAGAATTTAATTACACATGATAGAAAAACAAAATAAAACATGAAAGAAAAACGAATTGAAAACAATTGGTTCATAATTCTAAATCTCTTTGTTTATCTTTTATCAAATATTCTTGCAAGGTAAAGGTTTGATCTTATATTCTGATGGATTTTTTTTATGATTTCTTCGTGTTTTCACTTATGTGACTCATTTGCTCTCCCATTTTGCCTTCGAATAATCTTTTTATAATAAATTTTAGGGTTTTGGGTGATGTATAGTTTGATACACAATTAAATACTAAATCATGTATAACTCAAAATACCCAAAATTCGTGATTTTGCATGGCCTAAGAGAAGTACATGGGTTGATGCACAACCGTGTATTCCTTTTTTGCTTCAAATCTTCGTTTTATGTCGTGTTTTTATCCGAATTCTTTCCTTTAAGTTCATGAAGACAATTATATCTTATAAATGCATTTAGAGCAAATTAAGTACCAAATATATGATAAAAGTATAAAATATATGATAAAAGTATAAAATATATGATAAAAGTATAAAATATCAAACAAATATACATCAAATATGATGTATAAATATGATCAAATACGCATCTATCACTAATACTATATAGCTACAAGGATGAGAATGTAGTAAAAAACTATTGGCTACGTTTATTTTCGTTGTTAGACATTTGGCACCAAATATTTCCCGAAAAGATTCAATTGTAGTTACGTTTTTGTAATGCTTTAGCCACGAAAACTTTCGTAGCTAATATTTTTTCTACGATTTTTAAAATTGTTACTTATAGTCTTCAACTATGGGGAATTGACGACGCTTTATACAATGAAACGGAAATGTCACAAATAACTATATGTAGCATTTTTTAGACAATTAGTTACGATTTTTTAGTCAATTGTCTACTTTGTTGTAGTATATTTCCGATATATTATTGTTGTTTTAAACACCTTTTTTTTACTAATATGCAAATAATAAGACAGTCAAAATATTGGTATTGACTTTAAATTTATCCAGACATCTAAGCAAGATTTTAAGTTATAAATTACAAGTTAAATTGAAGTGACAAAAATATTTTAGTTAAAATTTTAATTATTTCCATTTTATATTGTTGTTCATTAGTAATATGTCAAAATGCCTCAAACACTCCAAAATGAACATGTTCCTAAATAAAAAAGAAAAGGAGCCGTTTATAACAAATGAATAAAAAAAGAAAAAGAAATTGTTGCCCATAGATAAAGTTAATGCTGATTGCCTAAAGTTTAATTTCAAATATAATTTAATCTATTTTTTTTGACATAAACACCCCAAGGGAAAATAAACTAATAAAGAGGAAACTAAACTAAACCCTGAGCCAACAGGCATCACCCCGTACACCCAGTCCTAGACCTCCTCTGAACTAAATATTAGGGAAGAAACATCGAAAAGAATAACAAAAGAAAGAAAACTTGGTAACGAGTGCCAAGTAGAACGATCTGCATGTAATAGAGATACCCTGGCCAAAGAATGAGCGGCTTTATTAGCAGTTCGAGGCATCCAAAGAAAGGACAGGTGTTGAAAGTGAGTCTTAAGCTCCTGGCAATCAGCAAACACTAAACCAACTTCAGAGAAATTAGAAGAATTAGAATTAAGACCATCAATAACCTCTAAACAATCTGATTCTAACAAGACCTTGTCCAAATTAAGCCTTTTAATCTAGGCCAAAGCCTCTCTGATCGACATGGCTTCTGCTAAGGTGGCATTGGTACCAAAAGAAATATGCCCCAAAAAATCCATAATAAAGTTGCCATGATGGTCTCGAAGGATAGCCCCAAACCCTGACTTTTCCCGTCTTTTATCAACCGAAGCGTCAACATTACATTTTACCCAACCAATCGGAGGTTGTTTCCACCCTCCAGATATGCTGGCCTTATTAGGAACAACCTGCGCTTGCCCAAACATAATTTTCTCCGCTTTCCAGTCTCGAATGTAATCATCCGCAAAAACCACAATACTATATGGGAAAGTATCTTATTGTTTCCAACAAAAAAGATTCCGATGAAACCACAAACTCCAGCAAATGGTAAGGGCTCTACCTCTAAGTTTCAAATTTTCTCCACGAAGCCAATCATTAATACAGTCTTTAATAATATCGCTATGTAAGACAATACCTGAGGACGTCCATGCGCTGCGAGCATGAGGGCAGGTAAGCAGTACATGGTCCATAGTCTCCAAAGCCCCACACCGTGAACAAGTAGGATCCAAATTAACCCCGTGCATAAGGATATGTTGTTTACAAGGAACAAAATCACGCAAAGTACGCCAGATAAACTCTTTAACCTTGGGGGGAAGATGGGCGTCCCAAATGCCATTCCACGGACCCACCACACCATAGCTTTGATTTCTTGACTCAAGAGACGTAGCAACCCTATAACTAGACTTCACACTATAAATCCCATTCCTAGTATGATGCCAATAAAGAGTATCTTTCGGCCTAGAAGGAGAAATGGGGATTTGGAAAATTTGTGACGCCTCTTGAGGAGCAAGAATACCATTTACCAAAGAAGAATCCCAATTCAAAGTAATAGGATCAATTAGCTCACTAACCTTCATATCAGACATACCCTGTAAAGGATTCGATAGCACATAAAAATTAGAATCATTAAGCAGCCAAGGATCTTTAAACACCCTGATCGAAGCACCATCACCCACCCGCCTTCTAACACCCTTGTCTAGAACACTTTTAGCTGAGAATATACTTTTCCAAATGAGACTGGGGTTTCTTCCTTCTCTAGCATGAAGGAAATCAGAATTTGGAAAATACCGGGCCTTAAAAACCTGACTCGCTAAAGAATCTGGGTATGTTAAAAACTGCCAACCCTGCTTGCCCAACATTGCGAGATTAAAGCACTTCAAGTCACGAAATCCTATGCCGCCCAATTTCTTAGGAACACACAGTCATTCTCATTTAGCCCAATGAATCTTAGTACAGTCACCCGAAGAAGAACCCCACCAAAAGGAATTCATCATCTTTTGCAACTCATTACAAATGCCCAAAGGGAGCCGAAAAACACTCATACAATAAGTAGGGAGGGCTTGAGCAATTGTTTTCAACAGAATTTCCTTACCTGGTCTTGAAAGTAGCTTGTTCTTCCAACTAGTAATTCTTTTGCTTAAGCGATCCTTCAGAAAGGCAAACACCTGCTTTTTATTTCTCCCAATTAACGAAGGTAACCCAAGGTAGCGGTCGTGGTCAATAGGATTAGAAACCCCCAGAATATTAGTGATGGCTTGTCTAACAGCTTGCTTCGTATTAGAGCTGAACATGATACCCGACTTCTGCAGATTGATTGCTTGACCCGAAGCCTTTTCATAGATAGAGAGAATATTCTTGAGATGACCACAGTCAGTGGGAGAAGCTCGGAAAAAGAAGAAACTGTCATCTGCAAAGAAAAGATGAGAGATATTAGGGGCACCCTCACAAATGCGAACACCGTGAATGTCACCACGCAACTCCGCTTTATGCAAAAGAGCTGAAAGACCATCCGCGCACAAAATAGAAAGATACGGGGAAAGAAGATCTCCTTATCGTAGCCCCCTATCCGGACTAATAGGCCCCACACTATTGCCATTAAGCACTACACAATAACTCACAGTAGTCACACAAAGCTTAATCCATCCAACCCACTTAGCATCAAAACCCAACCTAAGCAAAATAAATTCCAAAAAACTCCAGTCAACCCTATCATAAGCCTTACTAATATCGATTTTAAATGCAACATCCCCACTAGACCCACTAATTTTATTCTTCATAAAGTGAATCAACATAAACGCGACCATAATATTATCCGAGATTAATCGACCCGGAACAAAAGCCAATTGCATGGGAGAGATAATTCTGGGCAAGATGTTCTTGAGTCTATTAGCAAGGACCTTCGCGATAATTTTATACAGTACATTACACAAAGCAATAGGCCTAAGATCCTTCATACTACTTGCATTATCCTTTTTCGGAACATGGACAATAGTAGTATTATTTAAGCCCACAGGAAATTCGCAATTATTAAGCCAATCACAACTTTGAGTAAAACTATCGCCACCGATAATATCCCAACACTTTTGGAAAAAAGCTGGATTCATGCCATCCGGACCAGGAGTTTTATCAGGGTGCATATCAAAAATTGCCTTCTTAAACTCTGCCTGGGTAAAAGGAGCTAGAAGCTGAGCATTGTCTCTGTCACTAACCACAGAACTAACACAAGAAAATTCGTCAAAATTGGGACTTCCAGTAGGAGCAGCAAATAGATTCGAAAAATACTCCAAAACTATAGCAATCATAGTATCATCATCCGAGTGTAAAGTGCCAGAGTCATCCTCCAAAACAAAGATATGATTAATTCTCTTACGCTTCGAAGCCTGAGCGTGAAAAAATTCGCCATTCGCTTCTCCATGATTAAGCCAGAAAATTTTAGACCTTTGCTTCCAATAAATAGCATCTTGGGCCAACAAGCTGGACAGTTCGGATTTAAGGGTCAACAATAATGGGTCAGCAGCATTGGTTTTACGTAGAAGGCCCATCTGTTTTTTAACTTCATCAATTCGACCCATGATCGAAGAGCCTAACGACTTATTCCACTCAAGGATCAAATTAATGCATGCGGCCAATGTCTCCAAGACATTGGAGCTACCGCAACTAGTCCACGCTGAGGAGACAACACCGATAAACCCAGCTTCAGTTAACCACTTATTCTTAAACTTAAACCTGCTAATCTTTTTAACGGGAAAGCTCATATTCGCATAAAGTTTTATGGGATTATCATCCGAGTAGGAGCTGACGAGGCTGAAAAGCTTATGATAGGAGAAATGGCCAACCCAATTAGCTAAAGCGAAGGCTCTATCCAGGCGTTCCATAACTAGATTATCCGAACCCCGCCCACGCTCCCAAGTAAAACCGAAGCCAGTGAGAGGAATTTCAATTAAGTTACAATCCGAAATACAATCTTTAAAACCATCAACAAGAGCTCTAGGGTACTCGTTACCACCGAACTTCTCAGTAGCAGAGATAAGATTGTTAAAATCACCCATACAGACCCACGGAAGAGAAGAGAGCCGAGACAAAGATTTCAAGAGCGCCCAACTAGAACGTTTTCTGTGCCTTTCTGGAAACCCATCAAACCCAGTAAATCGCCATTTAAACTTGTTTAAAAGAGCAATCTCCACATCAATATGATTACTTGAGTAACCCAAAATAGAAACATCTTTATTAGAATTCCAAAGGAGGGCGTGACCTCTACTACGACCAATCCGGTCTACACAAAAGCAACAGTCAAACTTTAAACAAACACGAATATCCTCCATTCTATTAGAGGAAACAAGAGTCTCACAAAGAAAAAGAAAAGAAGGGCGGTTCTGTCGGACAACGTCCTGCAACGCAGTGATTGCACGAGGATTGCCCAAGCCTCGGCAATTCCAAGCAATACAATTCATAATGTACGGCGGATCCCATGAATGAGACCGGCTGATTGATTAGTAGCAGAAGTTGCTCCACTGACCGAAGAGGAAGAAGTGCTACCATTTGTTTCCCCATCGTAATGTTCAAGAGTGGCTGAAAAAGGACGCAAGCGTTTTTTGATTCATCAACATCCATAACAGAGTCTTCCTTTTCTGTAATGGGTTCGGCAGAATGGGTAAGGCGGGTTGTGGAGTCTGGCCCGAGCCTTGAAGAGTGCACAGAGGAAGGCCCACATGCTGGGGGAAAGTTGAAATGTCGAGGATAAAAATCATAATTATTAATAATCTTCAATTTCAAAGCTCCTGCCTTATCCCCTGTTTGAAAGCCTTGATTCATGGAGCTAAATCCGTTTTCCCCTTGAGTGGACGGATCATGTCGCCATTGATTTGGGCGATTACAATTTTGAGACCGAATCTCAGACCGGATTGTTAGGAAACCGGGATCGGATTTGATCCGAACGCAGCGGAATACTCAAGAAACTTTTTCGTGACTTTTGATTTCCCGAAAATCAAAATCTATTTAATTCTATAAAATGATTAACACGAATCATAATAAAGCGAAATTTAATTCATACCTTATTCTGAAGCTTGATCTTTATCTTGATGCATCCCTCGAACCGTTTCCGAAACCGATCCGTCTCAACCACCG
>JAOTAY010000189.1:11849972-11876819 GCA_025629805.1 Erythroxylum baracoense
CACAAAAATTCACTCCAATTAAATTTTCAAGCACAATATCATATTTTTCACAATAAACACAATTATAAACACATATGTCGGAAAATGTCATGAATGCATGTACCGTCATGTGCATATACAAAAATTGCCATTCATATATATATAGAGGCTATAACATGCATGATCGTGCCGAGATGAGTTTACACACTCATAACCTGTTCCAATTTACTATTTTACCCTTCCCATTGGTGATGGGATGTTACATCATATGCACCAAATAGATGTTAAGATAGTTTTCTTGAATGGTGATCTAGATGAGAAAATTTATATGGTTCAACCGGAGGGGTTTAGAGTGCTTCTTCAAGAACAAAAGTTGTGTAAGTTGGTTAAGTCCTTGTATGGACTTAAACAAGCTGCTAATAATGGCATGAGAAATTTGAAAGTGAGATTTTCAAACATGGTTTCACCTCTTGTAATGTTGATTCTCGCATTTATGTGAAATCTGATATTACTGGTTGTGTAATTATAACTTTTTATGTGGATAATATGCTTATTTTTTATACTAGTTTATCTATCATTGATACTACTAGGAGTTTGCTAAAGTCTTCTTTTGATATGAAAGATCTTGGACCTGTGGATTTTATTTTGGGAATCAAAGTTGATAGGACTGACTCTAGTTTTAGGTTAAATCAAACTCATTATGTTGAGAAAATTTTAAAGAATTTTAGTTACTATGATGTTGATCCGAACACTCCCTATGATGCTAATGTTACTTTAAAGAAAAATTTTGGTGACAATGTAAATCAAGCTGAGTATGCTAAAATTCTTGGTAATGTGATGTTCTTAATGAACTATTCTCGTCCTGATACTGTATACTATGTGAGTAGACTTAGTAGGTATACTCATAATCCTAGTCAAGAGCATTGGAATGCATTGATTCATATGTTAAGGTATTTGAAAGCTACTATGCGTTATGGATTATCTTTTAGTGGTCATCCTCCTGTATTGGAGGGGTATTATGATGCTAACTGGGTTATGGAGAGGGACGATATACACTCTACCAGTGGTTATATTTTTACCTTAGCAGGAGTTGTTGTATCTTAGAAATCATCCAAACAAACGTGTATTGCAAGATTAACAATGCAGGCTGAGTTTATGGTTTTGGAATTAGCAAGTCAGGAAGCTGAGTGGCAAAGGAATCTCTTAGCAGATATCCCACTTTAGGAAAAACCAATTCCTTTTGTGTTCGTTCATTGTGATTTGCAGGATGCCATTCATGGAGCCAAGAATAAGACATATAATGGCAAAAGTAGACATATCAGATTGAGACATAAAATTTTCTGTACTTTAATTAAATATGGTGTAATTTCTCTATACTATGTCAAATCAGAGAGAAACTTAAAAAATCCATTACAAAAACTTTAAGTAGAAAATTAGTTTTAAAGCATGCTAAAGGGATGGGATTGAGCTCAATTGTGTAGTAACCTTATGATGGACACCCGACTTGGGAAACCAAGTTCAATGGGTCAAACGAAATTATGCGATGACTACTTACTTGTACATTGTTTGTGGAATAATACTGAGATATTCGGTTATTGAATAGCGTCCTTTAGCATAACTTTACTATGTTTGTTGAGGTTGGATTGATTAATCCTTAATGAGTTTCATAGCCTAAGTTTGGATGGTGTGAATAGTACATACTTGATGGACTCACCTACATGATTGTGAGGGGCTAGCCACCCTCCTATGAGAGTAGTTAGATTATCTCTCTAGAGCGATCATAAGTCTAGGGATTTTGAGGCTATTAATTCTCTAGCAGGTTATGTCTCCGGTTTTCTTGGACACCAAGTTCAAGACTTAGTTCACTTAAATGTTCACTTATTTTTTTCCTAACTTGTTACAGTTTGTTTCTTAAGTTTTGGACCAAGTGGGGGATTGTTGGTGTTATTGGTCCATAACTTGGACCTACGATTTCTCAGCTTTATTATCCATTAACAGCTATAACATTGGACCTATGGTTTCTTAACTTTATTATCCATTAATAGCTATAACGTTTAATAGTTATTATGCATATTATATCCTTTAACGTTTTAATGTTTCTTTTGCTTTAATATCTATTCATGCCTCTTATCATTGTTTCTGCTATAAAACCCCCTCACTTCTACTCTTTCACTCACTCCCATGATTACAATTCTGCTCACTTTTCCTAAATAAGGCACACATCTTCTTCCATATAAAAATCACCTTTTATACACATATCTTCTTGTCTTTTCAATTTTTCCTTTGTCGGTTTTTATTAATTTTTGGAGACAGTTCCTATTCCGCCCTTTAAAGTACATCAAAGCTAGTGGAGAAGGCATTAACCCTGAGGTCGGATCACATTGTCCTACTGCACCGTAGATGCGGAATTTTCGACTTAGGGCAGTGATTTTTCACAACACCTTGTATTTTAGATAAGTCATTCCAATTTAGTTATTATTTTTATTTTGGCTAATAAAACGGACACGTGGAGAATATAGTGGCAGCTCCAAAACCACACCAGAAGCGAGTCTAAAGCAGAAGAGAGCGAGATTGAGACAACCTGATATCATGGGATTGTTATCTTTTATATAACTGTTAATTAGCCACTGCAGGAAAGTCAAAAATAATTGTTGGAATTGGGGAATAATTGTAGGAATTATTATTATGTTCCCCATTAGGGGACTTCTGCTATTTAAAACCATGCTATAACCAAAGGAAGGGAGAAAAACAACTACATTCAATTTTAGGCCATTTTCAACTAGAACTTGGGACAAGGGTTAATCTTTTATTACTATCTTCTTCCTTTCTCGCTTGGAATTGTCTTCGTTCTTATAAATTGGTCTGAACTGCCGACACCACGCTCTCACACCCACTACTTGATTAATATCTGACTCATGCCTTGAGGAGTTAGAAAAGACGGTGGCCTCCTTTGAAGAACGCCTTGAAGTCATTCCCTTTATGCAAAAAGACATCCAAGCCAACGCCGCCACCTTAACCGAACTATACACCATGATATGTGACTTACACGCTGGAAAAATCATAGCTTCAAAACCTACCCCTGATACGGCCCCTCTTCTCCAGCCCACAGCTCCATACCCAATAACCAATACCCACACCACCATCCTCGTCACTCTTGAACCTAGCACCTTTCCAAGACACTTGGAGCATCTAGTGTTCAATGGTGATGACCTAATTAGCTAGCTAGCACATGCAAAGAAATACTTTAAGCTCCAACAAACCACGAAGACCCAAAAGGTCTAATATTAAAAGGTATGATGGTCGCCATTATGGAATGAATTTGAAAGGCTTTGTTTTATTCGTCATACTTCTTCCATTGATGAGTTTATTGATGAATTTATTAAGTTAGTTACATATGTTTCGGGTCTTTCCAACGCTCACTACTTGGGCTATTTCATACATTGCCTTCAGCCCACAATGTGTGCTCGCCTACACACCCTTGGCCCTAGCACTTTGACTGAAGCCATGGAAATGGCTCGTCACATGGAGGAAGAACTTCTGTTAACGAATGATTCCAAACTGCAATATTGGCCCCAACATCTGCAGACTACATCATTTTCTAAGAGGCCAGCATTGGTTACAGATCGTTGGAGTCATCCTCTTCCATGTTAGGAACCTTAGTCCACTATGCATGACCGCACCAAACATTCTACTGATAAGTATGTTCCTCACAACTGCCTCCTGCTAGCTCCCCCTTCAACCTAACCTATATTCATGAGTCCTCCTTCTCGACCAGCCTGCCAACTTTCAAATTAGGAGTACAAGGACCTTCACAACAAAAGTCTTTGTTTCCAGTGTAAACAACCATATCACTCACTTCACAACTGTCCCAATAAGGAACTCCAAACAATTATTGGTAGCGAAGGTGATGACATTAGCATTGAGGATTTTGACGCACTTGAGGTAAATGATCCCACCCTTATTCCAGCCTTAGTATCTGAGGGTCAGGTAGCTCAACTAGGCTTGCCACTTTATTCTATTGGTGGCATCAATTCACCATAAACTATAAAATTACGGGGTCTTCTTTATGATGTTGAGATTGTAATAATGGTGGATAATAGTGCTTCTCACAATTTTCTATCCCAAAAGTGGTGAACCATTTACAACTTTCGGTGGACAAATCAACTGCTCTTAAGGTGTTCGGTTGGGGGAGGGTAGCAGGTCTCTCACTGTAGGATTGTGAGCCGTTGTTCTTTTCTCTATTGATTTATATGATGCTTGGGCTGATTTTTATGTGTTTGGATTGGGCAAAGTTGATGCCATATTGGGTGTCGCATGGTTACGAACCTTGGGTAAGGTAAAAATAAATAGATCTACACTGATAATGTCATTTGAATCTCAAGGCCATACCTACAGTCTTCAGAGAGATGTTTCACTCCACCATACAGTAGTAAGACTTCGCTCCTTGCTCTTTACTATCGAGACAACTTTCTGTGCTTTATTACTTCATGCCAAGGCCACTATTTGGTGTAATGATGACATGGATTATTGTTATGTTCCCTATTAGGGGACTTTTGCTATTTAAAACCATGTTGTAACCAAAGAAAGGGAGAAAAAATACATTCAGTTTGGGGCCATTTTCAATCAAAACTTGGGGAAAAGGTTGATTTTGGGTTACTATCTTCTTCCTTTCTTGCCTGGAACTATCGTTGTTCTAAAAATCATTCAGATCAATTCAGATTGGCATTTTTCCCATTTGACTAAACATTTTAAGGAGAAATATATTTACATCATGTCTTCACTCTCCCCGTTTCTGAACCCTTTTTGTAAGACCTTCCAAGAGTGCTCAAATTGAAGCTTATACTTCTAAAACATTTGTATTATACCTTTCAAACAATCATATGTTTAGAAATTTAGACATATTGTATTTATAGGTTTCTAAGGACTATCATAACACAATTGGAAAATTACAATCACTTTGAATGAGTCATCTACCTTCCTATACTTGTCAACTATTCTGAAAGAAAATATAATTTTGACAACCTCCAAATCTTTTGTTATGTTTGCTAAGTTTTTCAACATACTAATTGACAATTAATGAATATCAAATGCCACCAAAATGTTGTAACATGAAAATTGGCTGCTGCAAATATGAGAGCCATATGCCATAAAAATTTGAAATAACTCAATTCCTTAATTACCAAGAGCAATACAACAGAAAAGGCTAAATTTTCATCACTATCAAACTCTCCATAAACAACCCAAAGCAGAAAAAGGCATTAAAACCAAAACTTGAATGGAGATTTTATGAATTCATCTTCTTATCCATTCCACTGCCTCTTCTTGCTTTTTTTTTTTTGTCCCGCCAAAGGACCTATTGTTGTATTCTTTACACTAAATTAATTGATTATATATTTGTGGCATAATTAATTAAGAAATTTCTTTACTCTTTATCTTATATATATATAAATATATATATATATATTAACTAACTTACAAGATAAAAGTCTATAATATCAATATACATTATAAACAAAATTATGATAAGATTATAATTATGAGATTCATATTATATTTAAGTAATATCTCTAATTTATTTCTAGTTATTACTCTATTCAGACTAGGGATTAATAGATCAAAAGGTTAGTACATGTTATATTTCTTCTTTATAAAAAAGTAATCAACATCATAAATTAAAGTATAATGATATTTAAATCAAATATTCAGTGCTTGTTAAAAATAAGTTCATTAAACTTACCTGACATGCGAATTTCATATGCAACATTACTTGGTTTTTATGAAAAAATGCATTGTGATAATTGTATAAGCAATCTTTTTAACTTAAAATCTTCAAAGCGTCTTATATAAGGATTGTTGTGTTTTATTATTCATTAGGACCTATCCTAATCAAAAGTAACTTGATTGGTAATAATTGAATATGATATAAATTTAATGGAGATACTTAATGATTGATATAAGATTCTTGACCTTAAAATAATATAGAAAAATATTATATTGTCCTCTATTAGTATTATTTTAAGGAATCCTTCGTCCATGTAGAATTACGTTACGAAATAGTTTTCAAATATATTGAAAGAATAAATTACTATTGATAGAAAACTAACATGATTATATTCAAATAAAGTAGATATTAATTTCATACATTATGTCAAATCAAAAAATTGAGTAATGAAATAATTAAATTATACGAGAAAGAACATACACAGAAAAGTTTGGCAAGATTACTTTAACATTTATAATATTTAAGTAGAGAATGATCTATTGTCAGACATCAAGTTTGATCTATGAGTATAATTTTTTATTAAAAAATTAGATATAAATAAAAAAGATTTTAATTTTGATCTTAAATATAATTTATGATTATAATTATGTTCATGAAAAGCATATTTAGAAACTTAATAGGTTACATTTAGATGAACAAATAATTTAATCAAGTCGGACTAATATTACACATTGAATCTTATTAAATCTTAATTAGTATGTAATCAAAATTAATTACTCGAGCGAAAGACATTTAAAGTCCACTTCACGAGATTAATGTTCCAAGAGAACTAACGGTAATAGCAAAATAAAAGTTGAAACACATATTGCATTACTTATACGGCTTCTAACTTCATTCAAAATGGCGATGAATAGTCAATCATTTTGATGGATTGACTTTGTTAATTCCTATAATTAACAATTATTATGTATGGGTCACTAATTTGATTAACTCATTTCGGAGATACAGAAGCCAAGGTAAAGAAGAGGAGATAAGAGAAAGAAAGGTACTTGAGATAAAATGAGGTATTCAGATTTCTGAACAAAAATGATATAACTATATTATAGCCATATAAAATGGGTTAATATTTGAGTGAACTGTGAGTAATTTTGGTCTAATGTAATCTGACTTGAAGTTAACGACCAAAGTTGGAGTTGATCTGACTTTAATTTAGGTCAAATTTAAGAAGATTAATTCGAATTATTGTACTTTGCAATTTTGGTTTAACCTAATACGACTTGAAGTTAACGACTTAAATTTAAAGATGAAATTGATTGGTTATTTAGTTTTTAATTAATAAAATATTGTTAATATGACAATGTATCTTAATCGTTAAATTATACTTAAACTAATAATTTATTATAACTATTTAAAATTATTAATTTATATCAAATTTAATTAATTTTAATTAAATTTGAGTTATAGTCAATTGTTATATTAAAAACATTTGATCGGTCTATGTATAATTTAATATTATTTCCTAATAAAAATTTTAAAAAATACTAATATTTTTTCAAATTTTAAAATTATTAATTTTTTAAAAAATTACTTAAATCACAAGAGAATCTCACGTCTTTTTATCCCTATAATTTCAATTTTACAGTTGCATATAAACATTGTACTTTCCATCTTGTAATTTGCATTAAACTTTTATCAGGGAGACCCAACAATCCAAGCTGTAATGTTGAAGTAATTTAAATTCTTGGATATTGTATCCCCAACTGGATGTCTGCAAATAACCTTTAGCATTGAAAATACCTAGATGGGGGTCGAGAACCCATGAAGCTTTATCATCTCCCCTTTAAAGAACATAATTGGTTTGGATTTAAACTTAAAGACCAGAAGATTTGGATTTGGACATTTTAACGTTGCACGACCAAAAACTTAAACGGGTATGCAGAAAGGGAAAATACTTCTTACACTATATTCGAAAGAGAGAGAGAAACTATACTTGTATAATTCTTTTTCAGACAACAAATTACAACCATAAAAATGTTCACTTAAAAAGAGGGTGTGTTATTAGAGCTAATTTCCTTCCTATTGATCTATGTAACAATACTCCTCCTATCAGACACTTATCAGGCATTCTCTAGATCCCATACTCCATGCTTAAAGAGTTTAGGCCATATATTCAACCACATTGACAATCTTGGAGTGAATTGGCTGAAACAAACTTATGGTCCTACATCTAGCTATTAACAAACCCTGGTATATTCTTCGTCCTCACTTCATTTCAAGAATGAGAAAAGTACCCAAGGACAACACTCACAAGTGCGACCATAACAACAAAAAGAAGAGGGAATCCCTCTTGCACCTCTCTTGCACTTCTCTTACTCAAAACCTCCTGCAAGCAAAGATAGTCCATTTATGGTTCTAAGTAATCACGCAAGAAAATAAAAGGTTTTTGTGGTTGCCACAGAATGGAATAGTAAATTCTAGGATAATGCTTTGAATCCAAAATGCAGCACATGCAGTTGAATTTTCATAACTTACTAGTTCTTGTTGTAAAATTTGTCTGTCGTGAATGCTCTGTCTTCTCTCCTCTATTAACTTTGAAATTGTAGATTCAACCTGCACAGAAAAATACAAAGTATAATTTAAGAATTCATTGGAAAAGCCAAAAGTTAAGAAATCTCAACAATCTTAAGAAAAGATGGGACCTCACAAAAATATGTCAAAAACATTGGCAACATCTATATTCTAACACATGCATCAGCATGTTACATAAAGAGAATAAAAGCAATGGTCTAATTTATCATGGAGATCCAAAGAGTGTCAACTATAAATCATTATCATGCAAAATTCATTCTCTTATCAGTGTTCACCTTTTCTTTAAACAATCTAAGCAATGGAAGTAGAGATTCAAATTCTATCTTCCAATTTGTGAATGTAAGAATACCAAATATTCATAATCACCACAAAGAGCATCCATGTAGATCAGAAAAACCTTACAAATACTAACCTCATTGAACTTCAATTCAAGTACATTCAACTTTGACCTCATCTCTTGAATATCAGAAACGAACTTCAGCTCACCCACAGCCTGGCCTTCTGTTAATTCTACATCCCTGTCAGAATCCTCAACTGGACAGGACTCGCAATGATCAATTGGCTTTAGTTTCTCATCATAAACAGAAATATTATCTGGTTTCAACTCCTCATCCTTTGCCAACTTTAACTCCTCAGTGTTAACCAAGTCTACATTTGTTGACAAAGCTGCCTCATTTGCTGGCTTCGACTCATTACCGATGTTCATGTCCTTTGCCTTCAATTTCAAGTTCTTAGTTGTAGCAAAAAGCCCTTGTCCATTAATTACTTTGAACTCTTCATCCTCTGCATCCTTTGACTCATTTGCAGCAGTTACTGCATTCTGTGGCTTCAACTCCAGACCCTCAGTTTTAGGGAAGAACCCTTGACCATTAATCATTTTGAAATTTTCATCCTTGGCATCCAGTTTTGACTCATTGCCAGTGGAGACATCATTCTTTGTCTTCAATTCCACAACCTTAGTCGCATTGAAGAACCCTTGGCCATTGCTCATCTTGAACTCTTCGTTGTTGGCATCCGTAGAAACCTGCTGCTATTGATAACAGTAACCACAATGAAATTATTTTAGAAGAAAATTAAGAAAGGATCAGAAGTAAACTACCATCATGCACCAGATCAGTATCTTTGATTTAGATGTTCACTTTTACGAGGAATTTCCAAAATTGTCAAGCAACAAAAATAGAGTTTCTAACCATGGGTGGATTGAGAAGTTCTCGTCTCTTAGACACTGGATCTTTAAGCATTGGTAATTCGAGAAAAGTAGCCTGCTTTATCTCTCTATTAATCGGTGACAGTACAGGCGATTGAGATGGGCTAACAAAGATCACTCTTAGCTTGACCTCTTCAACATTCTTGTCATCATCTTTGGAAAACTGACAATCAAACAAGAACATGCAGGGACATGAAATAGAAAAGAATATTCCAACAGACTTGGTGTATAAAAAGTCAAAGTGCAGCCAATTACCATGACAGAAGTTATATCCTTCTCAGTTGTCCCAGTGGGAACAACAGCGCTTTGGATTAAGAACTTGTCTTTGCATATCAGATTAGGAGGAGCTACCTTTTGAGCTTGCATTGTAACTATTTAGGTGACAAACCAATCAGTATGTTAGCAGAAGCGAATAAAGTGTAAATAAGAACTATATTCAACACAAAACAGAGGAGACAGACTGACATGGAAGACAGGGTGAACATTAACATTAAGAGCTGAAGTCCTACAGAGTTTCAAAAGTAAGCATAAGAAGATCTTAACGCAGGTTAAAAACATGAAGAAGGTTATTGCATTCCTATTAAGTGCAAGAATGTGCATTCTTGGACAAAACAGAAGAGATTAGGGAGATGAGGAGGTATGTAACTGCTCTGGAAACCTACAACTCACAATTGATGCAAAAATCTAGAATTATGTGGTTAAAAGAGGGTGATAGGAACTCGAAATACTTCTATAAAATTATCCAAGCTAGAATGAATAGAAACAAAATTGTTTCAATTCAAAATGCTGAAGGGAAGGTTATCACTAATCAAGAAAGCCTCAAGAAGCTTGCCTATGATCATTATAAGAAGCTGCTAAGGTCCAACATTAATGCATCCCCTCTTTCTAAAGAACTTAGCTGGCTCCTTTCCAAGTAATTACCCAAATGAACTGACTGGCGATGTAACAACAAAAGAGATTAAGGAAACCTTGTTTTCCTTTCACCTAGATAAAGCCTCTGGACCAGATGGGGCTTTAATGTAAGGTTTTTCCAAAATACTTGGGATTCATCAAGTGAGATGGTGGTCAATTCAGTGAATGAATTCTTCAGATCTGGTAGGATACTTGCTGAGATCAATAAGATATATATATGTTTGGTTCCAAAGGTGGCAAATCCCTCCACTTTGAATGATTATAGACCTATTGATTGTCGCAATGTGATCTATAAAATCATTTAAAAAATTTTAGCAAACAGGTTAAAGAAGTTCTTGCCTAGAATCATAAATACTTATCAGAGTGCATATGTTCAAGTAATGAATATTGATGATAATATTTTGTTAGCTCAAGAATTATTGAAGAGCTATAACTCCAAGGAAGCCATCAAGAGTTGTGCTTTAAAGATTGATTTTGCCAAAGCTTTTGATTCCTTGAATTGAAACTTTATCCTTAGCTCCCTACAAGCTATGGGTTTTACTTACAGATTCATTACTTGGATTCAGAATGACATTACTTCAACTTATTCAGTTCTACCGAATGGGGCGCCAACCAAACTCTTTAGAGCTGCTCAAGGTCTCAGGTAGGGTAATCCATTCTCACCATATCTATTTTCCATTAGCATGGAGTCTTTTCCAAGCTCACCAAGTTAAAAACTGCAAGTGAACTAGGCTTCAAATTCCACTGCAGGTGTAGCAAGTTGGGCATTTTCCAACTCTCGTTTGCAAAAGATCTGGTTATGTAATGTGGCGCTACCTCGACTTCAATTAATCTCCTTATTAATTCTTTGGAGGTAGTTAAAACCATCTCAATTCTAGCTTTTAATCACTGTAAAAGCTTCTTTAGTCTCTTTGCAGGTGCTAATCCTAATGCAGGACTTGCAGCCATTTCTGTGGGGTTAAAACAACTCCTTGACTTTAAGTATCTTGGAGTTCCTATCACTACAAAAAAAACTTAATCAGTCTGATTGCTCCCCCCTTTTGGATTCCATTTGCAAAAGACTGAACAATTTATGCAACAAATCATTGCCCTATGGAGGAAGACTTCAGCTGGTGATTTCTATTCTGAGTAGTTTGTACATATATTGGTATTCTCATCTTACTCTACTAAAAGGAATTATGAAAGCTATCGGCAAGCTATTTAGAGACTTCCTCTGGAGTGGAACAAATAACAGAGAAAAGATTCCCAAGGTTAAACAGTCCAATGTTTGTAAACCAAAGCCGTTTGCAGGTTTGGGTATCATCTCAGTTCGAGTGATGAGCAAAGTCTTGTTGGCCAAAAGGCTTTGGAAGCTTTGTACAGACAAAGAAGACCTCTGGGTGAAGTGGATAGATCTTTATTTTTAAAGGGAGAAAGTATTTGGTCCTTCGAGGCCTATTCCAACATCTCCTGGATAATGAGACGGATTTTGCTAATGAGGAATATGGTTCAACTTTCCTTTAAACATAGGATTGGGGATTGCAATAAAACATTTTTTTTGGTTTGATCATTGGCATGAGTCGGGACCTCTCTATAAATTGAGGGATTTTCAATCCCTAAAAGCCATTATTCCTACACATAAAAAGGTTCAAGTCTTGATTAAAGATAACAAATGGGCCTGGCCAATTCATTCTATAAAGGAATTCAAGGAAATCCTTGACAAATTGCCAAATTACTCTTCTAATTCTTCCCTACTAGATATGATTCGTTGGACTGGGGACAACTCATCAATGTTCACCACTAAATCTTGTAAGAGACTCCTACTCGGATGACAAGACCTGAAGCCTTGATCAAATCTAGTACAAGACTTGGCTTTATATCCATCTCACTCCTTTATTTTGTGGTTGGTAGCTAACAGAAGTCTTTGTACCAAAGACACCCTCAAATTTAACCTGACTAAGTTATCCTCTGCACTATGTTCGGAGGTTCATGGAAACTAGGATCACATTTATTTTAGGTGCACGTACTCCTCACAACTATGGAACCCTATTATTAGACTCTTCAGACTGCATTGCAATAGATTGTATTGGATAGAAATAATCTCCTGTGTTTCCAGTATACACTTCTATAGCAAAAGGGATAAAAAGCAATTTAGGTTGACTTTTGGAGCAGTCGTTTGTTACATATAGAGCGAAAGGAACAAAAGAATATTTGGCAATGAGGCACTTGACTTGAAACTAACTTACAGAATCTAATACTCAGGATCAAAACAATAGCCATTGCTAGGAATCTTCCCAACATAATGTCTCCTGGATTGTGTAAAAGTTGGAACTTATGATAGGCTTCCTTTATTTGGTTTACTCTAGCCAGAGTTACTTGACTTGATCTCTCTTTAAGTTGTATTTCGTATGTAGATACTTTGTCCTTCTAATGAATTTGCTTATCTTCCAAAAAATAATTACTCTCTCCTAAGCACCTCTTCTTAACATATAACTCCTTGGATCCAAATCTAGCATTTCACCACACTAGCCCTCACCTTCCCAAAGGCGAAAAGGTCATCCTTTTTTTATGTTGAATGTAACGAAAGGGGAGAAAAAAGGTGTAAGTAATTATAACAACAGGTAGATAAAGGTCAAAAATGATAAAAATTAATGTCAAAATAACATATGCAATCCAAGACTTCATGCTACTACATACATTTTGCTAACCAACGATTAAAAAGGCGAAAACCCAAATGCGTATGAAGACACCCATTATTAAGAGTTGACCAGCTGAAAAGAAAAATTCGCCATACCAGTAAATTCACAAGTTGAATTAGGCAGAACAATTCCAACGTTTGGTCTGACACAGTATTTCTTGGGTGACGTAGTCTTAACCTGCAAAGGCCATAAGCGAATAAGATAGACAACTGAAAGGCATTGCAACAACTCAAGAACCAAAATCTGCTACTACAACACAACTACAAACCTTGAAAGCCACGGTATGAAATGTTTTATTGGTAAGTCGCACTGAACATGTGCTTTGCTTCTTTAATTCGACTACAAAAGCAAGCAACACTTGGTAAGGTTCATATACAAATCATCTATCATATCTCTCGAGAAAATGAAAAAAAAAAAAAAAAGAACGTCTTTCGCTTCTTTTCAACATAATTGATTAATTAAGCTGCTTTTTTTCCCCGCTTGAACATCATTTAAAACAAATAGAAAAATCATGAAACAACTTACAAATGAATTCCATCTCCATGGGCTGGATCTCCAAAAGTTGCGAGTTCATTATGATTCTTCTTTTCTTCTTCTTCACTCTTGTTTCAGTCAATCAGTACATAATCCTAGGATCACCCAAAAGCTAAAACTAACTTGCCTGCGTAATCATGAAAAGATTGACCAACACCGAATTTTTTTAAAAAAAAGAACAACTTATCTGTAATATCTTCTATCAGGTAGATTCTTAGTGCTCTCTTTTCTAGTTTTCTTTAACACTCAGAACCGGAAAAAAAATAAAAAGAGATTTTTTTTTCTTAGTTTAAGAGAAAAATCAAAAAAACCAAACAGAATATTTTCGGGAAACGTTTTGGAAAATAAAATTAAAGCTCAAAGGCAGCTAGTTTGTATGTGCATGTTTAACAGAAACAACGACGCCTAACAATCAGAGTGAAATGGACAAGTTGAGATCGTCGTCTCCCAAATATACAAGTTTAAGAAGAAAGAAATCCAACATCAACTAAAACAACGGACCTTTCACAGCGTGCCTGCGTAGTATACAAAACTGCAGACTAACTTCTGCTTAGGGATTGATTGAGCTCCGGTTGCCCAAAAAGAAAAAAGATGTTAAACGAGAGAAACGAGAAGAAATCGTCTTCTTATTCTTCGTCTAAATTAATTGTGAGAATAAGACTTCGATTGACACAGACTTAACTCATAACTATCTCTCTCTACTAACTACTACTATTATTACCATAGCTTTTTCTTTTTCATTTCACAAAACGGCCACGTTTGATCTCCCAATATTGGTATTCTCTACAGGACTTAGCGCACGTAAACGACAGCGTTTGGAGAAGAAAGCTATAGAGGAGAGGCGTGTAGATTACCAGGGGGAGAGAGAGAGAGGGGGCGCTTCAACGAGGAGGGAGAATCCCAAAAGCAAGAGAGGTGGACGTGAATTAAGTGGAGGGGGGGATATTAATATCAGTACCGTTGTTGTTTGCGTTTATCAGAAGCAAACAGTAGATGAATAGAAGGTGTAGACAGAAGAGAGCGTATTAGCGTTTGGTTTGGTTGAGTTGATCACAAAAAACGGTGGTGCAGTGCAGAGACTGTAGCGTAAGAAAATGGCAAGTAAAAGCCAAACTAGGATCAGAGACAGAGGGAGCGTGAAGAGAACGAGCGCGTGGGTCCAATTCTGATCGGCAGTTGTACCGGTTTCTTTTTTTGTAACCATATATTTTATTCTTTTTTATTTTTAACCTATGTGTCTAGTTATAGAGGAGCAGGTTCACCAACTGGCAACTTCAAATCCAACCATGTATTTTAGTTGAGTTAATTCGGAATAAATAAATATTGAAAAGGTGGATAATCATTTCAAAATTTTAAAAGAAATTCCATTATTACCCTTCTAATTCTAAAGCATCTACTCAGGTTGCTGATACGACTATGAAATAATTTCTTACTTTAGATGTAGTATTATCAAAGTAGTATTATTGTTTGTCTCCACCCACTTGATTCCATACCCTTTTGATGCACAAGGCACTTTTGGATACGATTCTGTTTTATTTATACAATTTACAAAATACCAATTAATTATCTGAACTACAAATTAACATTAATCATTATGACTTCCTATATAGGGACACCATCAAATGATGATACGCTTTCTTCCTATCCTATATAGGGACAACGGATGATGCTATTAACAAATACATATATTAAAGTCAACTCAGTTTCACGGAATGTGCGTGTAATGAAATTATGAATTGGATTCTCTACCTAATTTACCTATTTATATTACATATCTTCGATAACCTAAAATCCACTAAGGTTGTTAGCATCTAAAGCGTGATTATAGTTATAACGGGAGCAAAGCCAAAGATAACTGATTATAAGTAGAAGCTTGAAAGCGAAAGACAACTGACCGGGTTAGTTGATTACTGGACTGATGTTGAGCAGCTTAACCACTTGGAGGGGAAGAAAATCATTAAGAACAGCTAACGATAATCCCAGCTACTCACAACCTAAATTCGATGGAAGAAGACAAACATGAGAAGCACCTGAAATTGGCGGTCACGTACGCCAACTTGCGTGGTGGCGGGACCTTTGACACTGGAACCTAGCTAAATTCATTATTACATCTGTTCGATGTCACTTTCACTTTTGATTTTCTTTACAAGTTCCTTCAATTCTCTCAATTTTTAAAGACTACAAAAGTAGGTTTTCTTTATAGATACCCATTTTCTGAAATACAATGAATAATAGTTCAATCAATCAATTACTTACTATATAATATAATAAATTATTGATTACCACTAGTATAAAAATTAAATACCAATTTCAAGAATTCTTTTTAAAACTTTCTAAGACTTTCACTTTATGTCATTATTTATTAATAAGTAAAACTTAATAAAAATCTGTGTTTAATTACTCTCATAAATTCAATAAATACTTAGAACTTAACATAAATCCACTTCTCACATATATGAACCCAGTAAATTATACATATGAATCATACAAAAAATCAAATTGGCATAAAAGATTTGTTATGATTTAATTTTCTGCCTTTTTATTAACGAGTAAAACTATAAGTAATTTCTTTTAAGGATGTTAATCACTTTAGAGATGAAGCAGCATTATTGATTTCTCCAGGGAAGTAAAAGGATTCGTCAAAGATGCACTTTTTAGCCTTCACTCGTTAAAAGCTTCAGGTCCAGATGGATTCACTGCACAATTTTTTCAGATCACGTGGGAGATTACTAGGCCACTTTTTACTGAGGTTGTATTAGAGTTCTTTGCATCTACAAAATTGCTCAAAGAGGTAAATCACACATTCATTTGTCATATTCCTAATAAGAGGCAACCATCTTCTATTATTGAATTCATACCTACATCTTGTTGCACTACTATTTATAAAGTGATTATCAAACTTCTTGCTATAAGGCTGAAGCTAGTTCTATCAAAAGTGATACACATGGCACAAGGAGCATTCTTACCAGGGAGAAGTATTGGTGACAATATACTCCTTTTACAGGAGTTGCTAAAAGAATACCACTTTGGGAAGCTTATCAAAAGATGTATGATGAAAATTGATTTTTCCAAGGCATATGATATTATTAGTTGGAGATTCTTGGAAGAATGCCTAGAAGTTGTAGGTTTACCTTCTAAGTTCAAACACTAGATATTGGCCTGCATCCAAACATCCTCTTTCAGTGTAATAGTGAATGGTGTTCCTTCATTGACATTCATACCAGCCAGAGGTATCAGGCAAGGGAACTCTCTTTCCCCTTACCTATTTGCTGTAGCAATGGAAGGGATTTCTAGATTGCTCTCTAAATTTCTTTAAAATGATGGCAAATTCCAATGTCACTATAAATGTAGAGATCAAGTTGAAACATTTGATTTATGCAAATGATCTCATACTACACAATAGTGTAGACACTCATTCCATCAAAATTTTAAAAAAACTACTGCATATTTGTTTCAGAATGGTCTGGCTTAAAGGTAAATATGGAGAAGAGCAATGTGTACAAATCCTCAGATGTTCAAAACAAAGAGGACATTAGTAGTATTGTTGGCTTTTGAGTGCACACTCCTCCTTTCAAATATTTGAGAGTTCCAATCACTAACACCAAGACAAATTTTCAAATTTCATCCCCTTAATTGAGAAGAACAAAGAAAGGATCACTACGTGGCAGAATCGTTTTCTCTCTATGATAGTTAGATTGACTCTTGTCACGTCGGTATTAAATAGCTTACACATTCATTGGTCTGCATATGTTGTATTGCCTAAGAGGGTAATCAAGAAAATTGATAGAATATTAAAAGCTTTCTTGTGGTTCAGAAAAACAAAAAATGGTAAGAATGCCAAAGTGAAATAGAGCAAGGTTACTTTACCAAAGAAGAAAAGGGGACTCAGTATTATCTCAATATCACAAATGCAAAAGATTCTTTTATGCAAAAGAATATGGCAACTCTTCACTAATAAAAAAGCTTTGTGGATTAAATGGGTAAATGAATACCATTTAAAAGATCGAAATTTCTGGCAAATTGAAAATTCTAGAGAATGTTCATGGACTTTCAATTACATCCTCAATTTGAGAGACTAGGTCTACCCTTACATTAAGAATCAATTGGGGGATGGTGAAAACACTTGGTTTTGGTTTGATAATTGGAAGCCTACAGTCCACTTATTAGGAGAGTAGAAATAGCACATCTCAGTAACTGTATCCACTACAAGAAAAATAGAGTTTAGCGACAACATTACCAATGGAAAACCTACACATTCCTTCGATAAGCTAAGTTAGCGACGAAATTTACTAATGAACCAAGGCGTCGGAGAAAGGGTCGTAGATAATAATTTGCAACAAATCACAGATTTTTCGTCTCTAATTTACCAACGGATATTTTACGTTACCGTCGCTAAATTTACCGACGTTCAAATCCTATATGTCGACAAATTACCAATAGATTTGGTTATTCCATCGAGAAGTTAACGACTAACATTACCGACTGAACTTAGTTATCTGTCGATAAATTGAATAAATTTTACAAACGAACTTTGTTTTTCTGTCTGTAAATTTACTAAAACTGTTTTTTTAATTTTTCCCTGCATTTAATTTTATTTGATAATCATATGGTTGATACATAATTTATACGGTTATTAGTTATCTATTGATATTTTGATTTGTTTCTACATTTAATTTGTTAAAACAGAAAGTTGATTGATGATATAAAGTATAAATTATCTTAATTGATAATAAAAAATTATTTTGTACATAATAAGTGTTTAATTCATACGAAATGACTATAAGTATGCTATTCATTTGGTGAACGCGGATGCTCTGACTACTGTGATAAAGTGTTGCCCCTTCTCTCAACTCATTCACCTCATTACAGAGCTGGGTTATGTACTCCATCGACTGTTGCAACTGAGTTACTAATGTCTGTAATGTGCTCCAAAGCTCATGGACTTTATTAGATGCGGACTACCTACTAGATGCTATTGTACTGGATGTGGAGGATTGCGAATAACATGTGTTTGCAAATGAACCTAAGCTAAATATCCTTCCATACGGTCCCTACCACCTACTGCATAAAGAAATGTTTGACTCTCATCAACATCTTCAGACTGCTGAGACTGCGTTAAATGCTTTCTTGTATTTTGTCCTATCAGAAGGTAATGTTTATGTTAATAAGTGATAATTATTAAGCATTAATATTAAAGCATAAATTTCACATACATTTATTTTTCTATATCGGGTGTTGACGAAGGTCACACCGCCATGCTTTTTAGTGTGCGTATACAAAAAGAGCTGACGGGATGTAGACTTTATGCCCATAGACTTTTCCTGCATCAGAATAGAATGTTATAAGTGAACTACAATGTTTAAAAATTTTGGCAGATTTTCTTTTATTTTTATAACCCCCTGTTGAACAAACAAAGTAATTCAATAACACAGTCATATATAACACCAAACATTTATAACATTGTCATTTCCCATAATACACATATTGTCATTCTAAAATTCACACATCAAATTAAATTGAAGTACATCAAAGTAAAAAAAATCAGAATATAAGTGTAAATTGTAGATACTTGCAATTCTCTCTACATGCTCGCGGTGGGTAATAGATCCTCTAGTATGTACAGGAAGACTCTCTCCCCCAATCATCTACGTCTGTTGGTAGAATTATACTCTGAAATGAACATTGCCAAGGGTGATATCCAATACTGCTATCAACGACTTCATATTTCTTTAAAAATATAAGGAGGTCGTACACTAGTCTTGTGTGTCGCACCAACAAAGTCTTTATATTATGTACGAGCTTGTCTCTACCATACTTTATTAATAACTACGTCAAATTCAAAATCCCAAAAAAAATCTTTATGAAAAATAGGAAAAACATACGATAAGTACTTATAATCTACAATATTTATCTAATTAATGTATAAAAATTAATTAAAAAATACAAAAGATATATTTTGTTACACCTCAAACTCTTGATAATAAAAATCTTTTGTCACCTGAGAGATATTCTTTCATATATAACCCTCAAGATCAATCTTCTCGTTAAATTTGGATGTCATGTTTCTTAAGTACAGTCCAGACAAAATCAACCTAATATAAAAAAATAATTGATATCATTTTTAAATTTAAACCTATAAGTTAATTATAAACATATGGTGTTTCATATATTTTTACTTACAGATTGTTGACAATTGTGATGTAAGTTCTTCCATTAACTCCCCCATCTCCAGATTGGAGGCTGCCTCCTTCATCCACATCATTTACCCCTAATATCTTTGTCGACATAGGGGTGTGGATGGGGTAGCAGTAGGTACAGAAGGTGATGTCTCATCTGTAAGTGTAGTAGCTGGAGGTATAGCATCTGATTCGGTTGCAGCTGCAGAATGTGATGCTTCACCTGGACAGTAACTAGCTCTAAACGTGGTCTAAACCTTGGTTACATCATATCCTGTTTTCTTTTTAGCGGCATATTACCTAAAATTCATATTTTATTGAATATTTTAGAAATATAACAATTTCAATTCAATATATAACAATAAATTGAAAATTCAATAATTGATTTATTGAATATAATATTCTATTACAAACCCAAATTATCACTATTAGCACTTAATTGTAAATCAAAATCACCATCATCTTCTTTTTCTGAAGAATTAGAATCATACTCAGGCTTCTCTTCAAATCTCTTGCCCTCCTCATTCTCTTTAGACGAAATTTCAACATATTCATTATTTAGATCGTTCAAAGGTTCATTCTCGTCATATGTAACAGATGCATTTATTTCATAAACATCTTCTTGAAATGCTTCACTTTCGATTCTCTGTTCTCCTTTTCCATGTGATTTAAAAATACCTCTAGGTTTAACTTTGCAAATGACCAACCAATCTGACTTATCTTATTATAAGCTGAGAAAAAGGACATAATATACCTGGATCGCTTGCATTGCCAACATGAAAGGTTCAAATTGTCTAAATCTTCTTCGCTGGTTGATTTCAACTAGATTATATATGTTATACACTTTTATACTAACATTTAAAGTTAGATCAAACCAGTCACACTTAAATATCACACTATACTTTATTGGCAATGCAGGGTACTTAATTTCAAGTATCTCAATAATTTTACCATTGTAATCTATTAATTCTCCCTATATGCAAACTCCACTATTTACTATTGTCATACTATCACCATGATATTTTGTATGATATTTATATCCATTAATGAAATACACCAGATACAATTTAACAGTTCGCAAAGGTTCTTTCGCAACATCATATATGAACTTGTTCTCTATTAGATTTTCTAAGGCCTACATAAAAGAAATTATCATATTAAACAATATGATGTCATTTGAACACTTTAATCTTATAATTCAATCATTTCAATAATTGTAAGTGAAACTTGCATATTTCTCAAATCATCGAGGAAAGTGTCTTGCAACTTCTTTTTTGATATCATCCTATGTTTTCTCGGACATTAGCTTGCGTAACTAATCCTCGTATAATGTAAAAATATTATTATGTATTTTAGTTGTGAATAACACTAAATTTCAAAACCCAAATAATCAATTTCAAAATCAATTTCAACTTACTGCACGAAAGGTTGAACCTCTTAACAGTTCAATAAAATGTAACCATGGGTAGCCTCTATTTCTTCCTCTGTTAACAGTCTTCCTATTGAACGTCCATTTGTTCTTTCATAATACGTGAAAATGGATAAGTTACCATCAGCATTACCCGTTCCTCCCCCACGTCATTACGAGGAACTTTTCTTTCTCTTATGTGAACATGTGATTCAAAATAATGTGAACAAAATGTACTAGCTTCCTCCACTAAATAAGCATTACATATTGAAACTTCAACTCTAACCTTGTTTTTGACATTTTTCTTCAAGTGTGGCAAATACCTACATTAGCAAATAAGGTTATTACAATTTTGTTATTAAAACATGTTAGTACTTTAATTGCAATATATTTGTTTAATTACCTCTTAAACAGATACATCCATCGATATTAAACTGGACCGAAAAATTTAGCCTCATGCGTTAAATGAATAGGTAGATACTTCATATAGTCAAAGAAGGAGAAAAAATCCCTTCTAATTTGTACAAAATTACCAAAATTTTCCTTTCTAGTTTTTCTATTTTAGCCAACTTTATTTTAGATGATGTTAAGCTTTTGAAAAACAAACTTAATTCTGTTATAACTTCTTAAACCTTAATCAACAGTAGCTCCTAAAATGCAATTAGAATTAGCTTTTGCATAAACACATGACAATCATGACTTTTCATCCCAAATAATTTGCACTTCCTCATGTCCACACTCCTTGCCAAGTTTAAAATATAACTATCGGGAAATTTTAGTCTTTTCAACCATTTACATAAAATTTCCTTTTGTTTTTTGTTTAAAGTGTAACATGCTTTTGGATATTTACCGGTGCGAAAATCTTTATGTAACTCATTCCTTCTAAAAAAAGTTTCAAATCAGCTTATGATTTTACATTATCTTTTGTTATCCCTTCAGTGTTCATTATGGTATTGAATAAATTGTCAAAAATATTTTTTTCAAAATGCATCACATCTAGATTATGACATATCAAATTAGTTTTCCAATATGGCAAATCCCAAAAGATGCTTTATTTTCTCCAACCAAAGTTTTTACTAATGCTTGTATTAACTTCATCAGCTTCAAATTCTGTAACTTTCAGTAACCTTAATTCATCAATCTCCTGCAATATCTCTTCACCAGCTTTATGAGGAGGAGGAAGTATTTGTACCATCTTATTCTTAATGAACTTTTGTTTATTGTGTCTAAATGGATGATCTAGAGGAAGAAATTTCCTATAGTTGTTAAAACAACATGTTTTGTCCCCATTTGGAAGATAAAACGCATCATAATCATTGTCACAATAAGGATAAGCTTATTTCCCTGCTGTGCTCCATCCAGACAATGTAACATATGGCAAAAAAATTACTAATGGTCCATATCAAAACTGCTCTCAACATAAAACTTTATTTCATAGACACACCATATTCTTAAAGATGCTGCAATTCAGATATCAATAGTTGTAAGAATATATCAATTTTATTCTTTGGATTTGTAGGCCTTGGCATAATCACTATCAAGAACATATATGTCTCATTCATACACATCCATGGAGGCCAATTATAAGGAGTAATTTTGATTGGTCATGATGAATATTATTGGTTAGATTGACCAAAAGGTTGAAATTCATCCGTCAACAATCCCAACCTAACATTTCAACTTTCAGCTGCAAACTCATAATGGGTGTTATTTAAATGTTTCCATGCCAATGCATCCTATGGATGACTCATTATTCCATCTTCTGGTTCGTGTTCATTGCGTCATCTCATATGAGATGTAGTAACATCAGAAGCATATAGTCTTTGAAGTCTCAGAGTTAGCAAGAAATAATACATCCACTTCCAAGGTACTAATTTTTGTTTCATAGAATGCTTTCTAGGCTTGAACCTAGATTGATCATAAAATTTGCACTTTTGTAATTCCACATCATCTCCCCAATACAACATACATCCTAATTTGAAACAATCAATCTTTTCAACTGGCAAACCAAGACCCCTAATAAGTTTCTTCATATTGTAAAAACTATCAACCATTTTATGATCAAGAGACAATAATTCATTATACCATCCAAGAATTTTATCAAAACTACGATCAGAAATATGTCCTTCAGTCTTTATGTTCAATATTCGAGCAATTGAAGATAATTGAGTCATTGTCTCACAATTTGGCTATAATTCTTAGTTAGCTGAGTGTAGTAAGTCAAACATTTGTTTTGCATAGTAGGTTTGGTTCTTCTTCAAGATTTTCAATATTTTCCTGAAAGGTATAACCGGATGTATCATAAACCATTTGAATGTAAGAATTTTTAGTTACGCCCACATTACTTGTTCTAAATCCAATCCCCCCTTCAAACTCATCTACATTCACTGATAAGATTACTTCATTACCCCTTGAGGTGCTACAAATCAATGGTTCCCTATGTCGTATCCACTTAGAATAATTTGGGACAAATCTTTTTCTCAGCAAATGCCCATTCACTTCACAATAGGAAGGAAACGAATCTGTTTGCCCTTTTTACATGGACATATAATCTTTGGTTCATCCATATATGCAGGTTGAGAACATGCATAATGAATAAATGCTTCAACTCCCTCACTAAACTGAGGATTAATGAAACCAGCAGGTGCTAATCATCTATACATCCAAGATCTATCAACATTACTCATTTCTACAAAATTGTTAATTTAAAAGAGTGATTTCATAGTTAGTATCCTTCATGTCCCCTAAGTTTACAGAACATCTAAACTTTACATAACATCCTCTAAGTATTAATCAATCAAATTAATTACCTACAATTGATGTCAATACTATGGTATGTGATATTGTTTACACATGTGAATGAAGAAAGCAAGTTCTTGCTGTGACTCCTAGGCTGGTGAAATTTTTCACCGATAAGCCTCACGGGAGCTACATCATTTGTTTCTAGCCTATATACTGTCCTAGGGGTTTATTATGAAAAGAACTATCTTGTCTATTAAACATATGAATTTCTTGTATTAATACTAAGTTTGCATTAATCACATTGAAGTTGAGGTATTTATGTTTGAATTAATAACCTATAATTGATTTCAATACTATGGTACGTGGTATTGTTCACACTTGTAAATCAATAAAGCAAGTTCTTGCTGTGACTCCTAGGCTCATGAAATTTTTCACCGATAAGTCTCACGGGAGTTGCATCACGAGTTTCCAACCTATATACTATCCTAGGGCTTTATTATGCAAAGAACTATCTTGTCTATTAAACATATGAATTTCTGGAGTTAATACTAAGTTTGCATTAATCACATTGTAGTTGAAGTATTTATGTTTGAATTAATCACCTACAATTGATTTTAATACTATGGTACGTGACATTGTTTACATATGTGAATCAAGAAAGTAAGTTCTTGCTGTTACTCTTAGACTCATGGAATTTTTTACTGATAAGCCTCACAAGAGCTGTATCACAGGTTTCTAGCCTATATACTGTCCTAGGAACTTAGTTATGCCTCAAATCATCTATAAGATCTCAAACTCATTCCACATACAGTAAATACTTAGACTATTAAAAAAGAACATAGAAACTCATCAATGATTATAAAAATATTCTAAACAACACAAAATCAAGACCTCCTTTGCATTTACACAAAACTCAAACGTATCATAATCTTATTAGTAAAGTAATACATATGGTAGACATTAGTTGGACGACTTGTTTGGATGGACGGATAAGTCCAAACTACAAAGAAGAAGGATGAGCGACTCTCCTCAACACAATATAGGGCCTGTCAAAAAAGAATATTTTGTATTTAATAAAATAAACTTGTTCAATAGTTTTGTTATATTTTTAATATATTAAAGCAAGCAAATCAAAACATAATATTGTTTATTTTGAAATAGAAATATGTGGACTTTTAGTGGGAGTAATGATAAAAATTAATATTATGATAATTTTAATAAAAATCCGTCGCTAATTTCTAATTTTCTTGTAGTGTAGGAATCATGATTTTGAATATCATTCCGTACTGAACGGTACAAAATAGGGGTACTTATGTACTGGGTGTAAATACCGGTCGGTACCGGCTTGTTTTGTCTGGTACCAGCCGGTACCGGCTGGTATTTATAATATCGGCCATATACTGGTCAATACCAGAAATTTTTAAAAATATAGGGACTAAGTTGCAAAATTTTCAAAAAAAATTTCAAATTTAACTCCTGCCTCCCCCACCCTCCTTCTTTCTATTTTTCAAAGTTTTTTTTAATTTGATATTTAGTAAACTTTTATTGTGATTTTTTAATTTTTATTTTTAAAATGAAATAAATATTTTATTACTAATAATAATTATACATTAAACAAAAATTAAACATAAATTATTTTGATTTAAATTTATTTTAATCTTTTATATAATATTTATTAATAAAGTATTAATAAAATATTTTATTTTTAAAATTAAATAATTTAAAAATTATTATTTATAAACTAATATTTATCTTATATATTTTTAATTATTAAATCAAATTTTATTTGAAATATTTATTTTTAAAAATATCTTTAAATTTAATTATATTTTTAATAATTATTAAATTAATTTTATAAATTAAATTAAATTAAGATATTTATAATTTTATTAATAATTAATTTTAATTAATTAAATATATAATATATTTAATTGATAGTAAATTAAATATTTTTTTTTGTTTCATGTTTCAATTCTATTTAGCTGTTTACTTATCACAAACTCTTGTTCTAAATCATAATAAATTGAGAGTTAAGGATATTTATTATTGTTTTTATTAGATATTTTAATGTAATTATTATTTATTATATAATGAATTGAAATTGTAATATCTTAAATACTTTATAGTATTTTTAATTTTATATTTGTATGATAATGACTGTTTTTCATATAAATTGTGGTTATTATTTATATATGAAATATCTGAAAATATTGTTATTTTATATTAACTTTGATTATTATTTATTATTTTAATTTTTGGAGACGAGGTTAAAAATATACAGTATAATTGTACAATATGACAATAAATTATTTTACAATTTTAAAAAAATTAAAAGACTATTTTATAATTTTAAAAAATCACTTAAAACACTGTTCGATTCGAGTAATTAATATAGGAAAGTTGGGGTTGGGGTGGGAGGACAGTTAAGAATTGTTTTCGAGGAAATTTCAAGAACTTGTGAAATGCCCCACATTATCAAATCTCTTTAAACAACAAGTTGTCTTCCTTTCCAACTTAGATGTGATTCCTATCGTCTTGCAAGCCAAGCAAAGTCACGAAGAACGGAACAAAAACAAAACAGGTGAAAACAATAACGTTAACAAAAGACTTGACGTTAAGGCTTTTTAATGTAAAAGGTAAAAGAAAAGATAAAAAAAGACTTAACGTTGAACAAGAGGATGGACTCTGTCTAATAATAATAGAAAATGACAATCACGAAACTTCTATGCATTTCATCTGAAGAAGACTTCAAGTCAATGAATTTCTTTCTTAAATAATGCACGAAGTGTTGCGATAATCATCTTCAACAACAATGGCTTCTTCTTCTTCTTCTTCTTCTTCTTCTTTGGCCTCCCAGTCTTACCCATGGAGGTACGATGTCTTCATAAACTTCAGGGGTG
>JAOTAY010000189.1:11876919-11892386 GCA_025629805.1 Erythroxylum baracoense
GACCCTGCTCACCATTATATTATATTAATTATAGTATTTTGTGGGAAAGGAAATTATTTTTGTTGGTTTGACACCCATCAATTATCTAAAAATTAAAAAATACATTCAAATTCAAATAAACACAAGTTCAAAAAAATAAACTAACAGTTCCTCTGTAAAATTTTATTTACTCAATACTTTTATTTGAAAATATATATTTGTTTCTTTATTTTCAAACTTGCTTTTGGAAATGTTTTAATAAGAATGTCTATAATTTGTAGCCCAATCTTATAATACATTAACTTGATGTTTTGATTATTTTCTTCTTCTTTAACATAATAAAAAATTGAATTTAATGTGTTTAAATCTATCATGTTGTACAATATTATTTACAATAATAATAGTAAAACTATTATTACACAAAATGAGAGTAAGCTCAATTTATTATTTCATAAAATTAGTTATTAATATTTGAGGCCAAATAACTTAATTTGTTGTAGCAACAGTAGACATGTATTTAATTTATGTTGACTGGGTCTCCATCTTTTACTTTTTGAATTCTATAAGAAAAGGCCTAACTTAAATGAGAATACACACGACTTTTAGAATCCTCCATACTTTTACCCCAATCATAACTAATATAAGGTCAGGTTGTGCAGCATTTAAATAATGTAGACTTACAATCGTGCTTCTAAAATAATATAATTAACTTTATCTTTTCTTTTATCCAAAGTTAATTTCTCATTTTGAACTAGTGGTGTTGCAATTGGTTTCTTGTTCTAAGTTAAAATTTTCTAAGAATATCTCATGCATACCTTTTTGTGTAAGAAAAATCTTTCTGTATCTGAATTTCAAAAAACCTCCATTCCTAAAAAAAGTTCTTTAACCCCAAATCTAACATCTCAAACTCTTATTGCATTTCGTTTTTGAAATTCTTTAAAAGTTGAATGCTACTTCATGTCATCATCATATCATTTACATATAAAGAAATTATCAATCGTTTACCATCTTTCATAATTGAACATACATGAATTCATGATGAATCAAAAAAGAGTCAATTTTATCATAATAGGTCTTGAGAGCCTACTTCATCTCATATAATGCCTTCTTTAATTTATAAACCTTATCATCTTGAACCATGATAACAAATCTTTCAGATTGGTGTATATAAATCTTCTTCTTAAGAATTTCATTGAAAACAATAGATTTAACATTTAGAAAAAATTCACTACAACAATTCTTGGTAGCAAAAGCTGGTAGCACTCTAATTTTATCATGATGTACAATTAGTGTAAAATGTCGCTATAATTAACACAAGTCATTTATGTATAACCCTTCATAACCAATATAGTCTTATGTTTGAAGATGGAATTACCATAATTTAAATTATTTTTTTAGATCCTTTTGATGCCTTGGTTGGTGGTGAATTCCCATCTTTAATTTTTATTTATTATTTCAACTTCTTCTATCATTACTTTATACCATTCTTCTAGCCTGTTTTTTTTTCTCATCGCTTCTCGTCATTTCTTTTCCTTATTTGCCTTAGAAAATAAAACTAGATCATTCTCTACAGTAACACATCACACAGTTAACTATTGAATAAGGATTCATACTTGAGGAAACCAACATAAAGTTGGAACAAGCATACGTGGGGTCTTGAAGGCATCAAACATTGTAAGTCACAAAGTCACACAACAATACGGGGAGATAGTAGTTTTTGTTCCCTTTCCCTTCTTTGCTTTTTGGTTGGATCCACCACTCCCCCTCGCTCTCATTACTTGGTAATTGCTCCCCCTTACAAACATCACCATCCAATTGTTCACCACTTTGTGTCTTTCCCTAAACCATAGTATCACAATCGTACCATCTGCATCTCCTTGCTGCATCTCAACAGTATCATGAGTTCCTAAATCAAGTTGCATCTTTTTAGTTGGCGTACCAAAATTGCCTACTTTCTATAGTCTAGTATTTCTCATTATCGTCTAGCAAATCTCTTCATATGTTTCCTAAAATTACCAAACAAGCTTTATAACATCCTATTGTTCCATCTAAGTTGAATTTGGTCTTGTGGACCCATTTATACCTAATTGCTTTCTTACTTAGGGAAAAGTTACCAAGCTTTAAGTACCATTGTCTTCTAGCCCTGAATTTTTTTCTCATCACTTTTCGTCATTTCTCTTCCTTAACTACCTTAGAAAACAACAATAAATCATTCTTTATAGTTACAACATTCGGGAGAAAACTATATTTGGAAGAGAAGTTAGCACACATCATGCAATTTGCTATTGAGTAAGGATTCATATTTGAGGAAACTGACGTGGAGTTAGAGCAAGCACACATGGGATCTTGAAGGCATCGAGCATTGTAAGTTATAAAGTCACATAACGATATGGAGATATAGCAATTTTTATTCCCTCTCCCTTTTTTGCTTTTCACCACCTTGTGTCTCTCCCTCAACTATGGAATCACAATTAAACTATCTCCATTTCCTTGTTGCATCTCAATAGTATCATGAGTTCTAAAATTAAGTTGTATCTTCTTAGCTGGCTTATCAAAATCATCAACAATCACATTATTAGTACTTCTGGGAAACAAACTTGTATCAAGAATAATGTGTGTATTCATATAAATAGCATAAGGAAACACATTCTCATGAAACAACACATCATGTGACATTAAATATTCTCCCTTATCAATGTCAAAAAACTTTCACCCTCTCTCTTTATAAAGATACCCAACAAAAACCCTCTGTTGACCCCTTTCTTTAAATTTGTTATTGCCTTATCCCAAATGATGCATATAACATAAGCATCCAAATACTCTCAAATTTACAACTGAAGGAGCTTTGTTAAAGATAATTTCATAAGGGTTTTCCTAGTAAGAAGTGGATTAGGAGTCCTATTGATCAAGTATGCTGCAGTTGACAAAAACTCTCTCAAAAATTCTACAGGAAACTTAGCTTATCTAGTGACATTCAATACATGCCTATGTTTTCTGTCTACTCGTTAGTTATGTCATGGTTGCCCTACTATAGAAGTTTGATGTAAAATTTTATGCCTTTAAAAATAAGATTTCAAGCAACTAAACTCAGTTCAATTATTGTTTCTTACCACCTTAACTTGTTTTTCAAATTGGTGTTCATCTATGATATAAAAATTCTTTATTATTTAAGCCATTTTCACTCTTTTCAGGCAATAAATATACACATACAGCTTGAGAATGATCATCAATGATAGTTAAAAATTAAACAACACCACAAGAAGTGGGTACACAGTATACACCCCATAAATAACAATGAATTAAGGAGAAACAAACTAGAGCTTTATTATTACTATCACGAAAAACTTCATAAGTTTGCTTTTCCCTAAAACAAACATCACAAGGTCCAATCTCATCTATACCACTACTATTACCATTGTACTAAAAAATAAGTGAAAATATTTTTTTAATATTACCACTGTACTGAAAAACAAGTGACAACATTTTTTTAAAAGGATGACCCAAATGTCGATGCCATAACTGTCTCACACTTATTCCCTTCACTTTATTTATTATAGCCTTTATTGAAAATGATTTATCACTACTCGAAAATGATAGATTCCATCACACTACTTACCGCTCTAATTAACATCCTCGAAGTTCAATCCTATATCATGCAGAGCTTGTTAGTGAAATTGACTATGCAATCTAACTCTTTTAATAATTAGGTCACAGAAATAATTGTAAAATTCATATTAGGCACAAACAAAATGTTATGTAAACTCAGATCTTTTCCAATATTTAAAGTTCCTTATTTTACTGCTAATATGTGTTTCCTACTAGGAAGACTAACTAGATAGATGTCTACTTCTCATATATTAGTCAATAGATCAATATCTCTAGTTATATGATAGGACGCCTCTAAATCAATGATCTATTCATTTAAAATTTGCTTACTAAAAAGTCGCTTAACTTCTTATGGTTTATATGTAGAGAGCAGTTTGACAAGAGTAAACTATTATTTTCCATTAAATCCTGGAACTGTCCGGTATAATGATAGGTTGGTATGGGCTCGTAGTTCACCAGTTCATCCTACAGAGCCTTTAGTTCCCAATAGTAAGTAACAACATATTACCTTTACTACTTGCACTCTGTAATGTCATTCTTCAATTGCTACATTCTAGGTTTGTTCCAAATCAAGAAGCATTGCCATAATTCTTCCCATAAATCCTTCACATTTTCTATATACCTAATTTTTGATCGTAAACTTAGTTCAATAGTATTGTTGAAAATGCACCTAAATATCTGTAGATTAGATTAGGAAGACTTTATCTTTTATCTATAGATTGGATTAAGATGACTTTATCTTTTGGATTATTTTTCTGTTTTTGTCTTTAGGATGATTATCTTTTTTATATAGATTATGAAGTTATTATTCATGCATAAAAATAAGTAATGTACTTGAATTTTTTGTTAAACTCTAGCTCTATTTAAATAGCTCTACAATGGAAGTTTAAAATCATCCTCCGTATAATTTCTTGTCTCCAATTTCATAAAATAGATTTTTTATCTAATAACAACAAATTGGTATCAGAGCTTTCCTCTTGAGAGATTTGTGAGTTGAGTGAAACCATAATGGAGGCCAACACAAAATCCATAATTGTTGCAACATCAGTTTTTTATGGTGACAACTATGAAGCATGGGCTATCAAGATGACAATCTTGAAGCCCCAAATTTTTGAGAGGCTATAGAAGAAGACTATGAAGTGTTTCAATTATCCGAAAATCCTATAATGAAATAGTTGAATGTTATGCCAAACTAAGTTCTAAAAACCTAAGCTATCCTACTCGCAAGTATACGACGTAATCGTAGTTGAATACCCAAGGTTGTCTTCTCATGGAGGTGAAATTAGTTCACAAATTAATCTTGAATAAAAATTAAAAAAAGAAATACAATCCTAAACATTCGATTCGATTTGTTAAGTGAAGGTCTTAAAGGAAATTATGCAATTAGACTAAAAAGTAAACTAATTTAATTGGAAGCAAAAACGATTTAATCAACCAGTGTGGAAAACTATTGAGAAATTAACTTCACTGATTTAATCTCCTATGCATGACTAAGGTGAATTGATTGGATAATTGTCTTGCTAAAATTACCAACTGGGGTTCTAAATTAATTCAAATAATAAACTAAATCTAACTTTCATGTTCAACAAGTTTATCATCCAAATCAATTGTAACATCTCATTATCTCACGATTAAGGTTAGAACCCTAGGAAATTATATATAAGAGTGTAATAAGAATTTAGAAGTGCATTTCATGCATCATATGGCATATACATACATGTGAATAATGTTGCCGCTCATTAAAATATTTGTACATGCATTCATTGACATTTTCAGGTATAAGTGATTTTAATGTGAATTATGGATTAATTGTCTTGAAAATTGAATTGATGTGTAATAAAATTGATTTATTATTTTTGGGAACATTTTGGACATTTCGAAAATTTCTAAATATTTGGAGTACTTTTTTATTAAGAAAAATATAGAAATAAAAGACAAATAGAAGTGTGACAAATAGACTAGTGAATGTGTGACAATTGGACAAATTACTAAGTGATAAGTGGAGCAATAGCTAAGTGACATTTGGTAGCTTCATATGATGACAAATGCAAGACATGCATTAGGGACATGTGGCAAAGCTAAGTTAAGTCACCTAAGTCAAGTTTTTTGTTAGACAAGGAAGGTTTCTACAGCTCCTTTCTTTAGTTTCATCGAGATCATCTAAACCTTTCTTTTTGCTTTGTCATCACCGAAACACTATCTTTTCTTATTTTTGTGTTATTGGCTTATCCACGTTATATCTTGCAAAGGCTTCAACCCATATTTTGTTCTGTTTTTCTCTAATCTTATCTTTGTTTCATCCACCGAAGCCTCTCATTTTCTCTCCCCATTTCTGGAATTTTACTGAAGGATTTGAAGTGAAAATCAAATAAGTTATGCCTTAAGTTTTATAGTAGTGTAAATGATTTTTGATGATGATTTCATGTTTGAAAATGGATGCATGCACGAATGGTGTAGCAAGATGAATGGGTGCATGCATGAGTGATGTAGGAAGAAGCAAATTCTGAGATATAATTAAAGTGATGAAGGAGTTAAATCAATAGAAAAGATGGAGAAAGTGTATAAATGATTGTGATAATCGAAGTTAAATGAAGATTAGTGAAGTAAAGAAAATGTGATATGTAAAAGTATGAATTAGGTTCTGTTTTTATGTTGTGATTATTCATGAACTTGTGAATTGTGTATAGAGGTTACTGAAATGAAAAATGAGGTATAACTGAACCATCAATGTGAAAGGATAGAGAAATGATAGAGAAATAACAGAACTTTGGCAATGAATTGTGCTAGAATTTATTATATGCAGTGTTCTACTAAACATATATCTGTAGTTTTGTTATAACTTGATCTCTGAATATCCAAATTAGATTAATTTTGATCTAGAGTAAACGAGAGATTATGGCTACATTTTTCATGAAGGAATCGAATTTGAATTTTATCCTTAGGGGTCTCAAATTTTGGTCTCAAGTTAAGAATTGAGTTCTGTCGAGGTAAGAGAAGAGCATGTGGTATTTTGATTATAACTTGCATGATACTAAACCAAAATTTATGCATTTGATATCATTAGAAACTTAATGCATAGTGGAACATTTGATTAGGTTAAAGTGCTGCCTGAAAACTTATGTTTCTAGGTCACAAATGGCAAGAAAGAAGGAAGAAAACAAAGCAGTCGTGATCGTGCATTTGAACGATCGTGACTCTACTGAAGAATGATGGAAGTCACGATCGTACATCTGCACGATCACGACTCTACAGAGAAGAACAAAAGTCGTGATCATGTACAGGCATGATTGCGACCCGACAGGCTTTATCAAAGGGTGATTTTTTTTGGATGTTTTTCAACCTAATTCAAGTAAAGATGTTACCATATGAGGTATGTAGTGTTAAATGAGAACTTAAATGATTGTAGTTGATATTAAATGAGGGGATTAAAGTGAGTAAAGAGTATTAGAGAGTAAAGAATGTCTGGAAGGTGTTGCAATTGCTTATACAGTATATTAAGGAAACATACCTGAAAAGTTGTCATTGAACATGCATAATATGTGATACATTTATGAATGTGCTTATGATTGACTATTCATCTTAATGTGTCAATTTTGTATATGATTGCATTTTATAGAAGAACACATTGAGCGACTACTTCCAGACATTACAGGGACTTCAAGGCAATAAGCTGAAAGAAGCAATAGTGAGTAACCTAATATGGTCTCACCTTGATTGTTTGTTAAATTGTGTACTGAATTAATATAATTTGTATCTAGATGTTCAATGTCCGAGGTGTTTTGATGCATGAATAGAACATTGGAAGTGCTACTTGAATGTGAATGTGATTGACTAAATAATTCTCAACTATTATGTTGAATGTCGGACTAAAAGTCCATTGACAAATGTGAAAGAGAAAGAATGCAAGCGTGACAAAATGAATATGCATGATGCATTTCATTACATGAATGCATGAAATATAAAGGCAGTTGTGACCAGAGTCGCCAATGAAAAATAGCTTAAAGCTTAAACATTTGTGGTAAGAGCCTATGACTCAATGTGTATAAAAAGCCCTGTATCCTCAACGGATAAGGGACAGTATGATAAAGCCCGGTAACCATAATGGATACGGGACAGTGAAAAAGGCACTCGGTCACAATAACATAATTAAATGAAGTTGAGTCTCATAAGCATTGCATATACATATGATATGAATTAATTAAATAATTGCAATGTTTTAAGAACTTTTATTGTATGATATGTGTGATTGATTATCGATGATTGTAATCTACATAATTGCAATGGAATGATGAATTGTATGGATTTTGACATATGTTCTATGTGAACAAAGAGTTTCTTGATATTACATGATGAAAATTGAGATGATGTGAATTATGTGATGACATAAATTGTGTGTTGCATGACAAGAGTGAACCATCGAGGATGGTTACTCAATTGAGTTCACAAAACTCAACCAAATTGCAACGTTGATATTTTCAGGTTCGAGAGAGTGACGACCGAGCTTCTAAGACTGTTTAGAAGAGATTTTACACAACTGTTGGTTAGAGGACATGGCTCAAAGGTCGGTCAACTGGGACTGAAGGATTAGTTTAACTTTTGTTTAATCTCTCGTGCATATAGCATACTTTGTAGATAGAGCTATGACTCTGATAGGCTGATATTATACAAACATGGATGATCGTTGTATTGCTACATTGTAAATATCGTTTATGAAATGATATGAAGAAATTTTTTAGATTTTAAACTTTATGTTAATTATGATGTAGCTATGATGTCATGTTATAAAGTGAAAATGTAGTAGTTAGCACACCATTTCTATCAGGTATGTGCATGTGCATCAGCAAGGCATACGGATACGTGTCAGATAAGGGTGGAGTGCTACAATTATGCCATCTCATATAAGATGCAGTAACATCAAAAGCACATAGTCTTTGAAGTCTCGGAGTTAGTAGTAAATAATACATCCCCTTCTAGGGTACTAACTTCTATTTCATATAATGCTTTCTAGGCTTGAACCTAGATTGACCATAAAATTTGCACTCTTGTAATTCCACATCATCTCCCCAATACAACAAACATCCCAATTTACAACAATCAATCTTTTCAATAGGCAAACTAAGACCCTTAATAAGTTTCTTCATATTGTAAAAACTATCATCCATTGTATGATCAGGAGGCAATGATTCATTATAAAATCTAAGAATTTTTTCAAAAATATGATCAGAAATATTCCCTTCAGACTTATATTCAATGTTCGAGCAATTGAAGGCAATTGAGTCATTATCTCATAATTTGATCATAATTCTTGCTCAGTTGAGTGTAGTAAATCAAAAATTTATTTTGCATATAGGTTTGGTTATTCTTCAAGATTTTCTATATTTTCCTAAAACGTATAACCTGCTGCATCATAAATAATTTGCAAGTAAGGATTTTTAGTTGCACCCATATTATTTGTTCTAAATCCAATCCCCTCTTCGAACTCGTCCATATTCACTGACAAGTTTACTTCATTACCCCTTGAGGTGCTGCAAATCAATGGCTCCCCATATCGTGTCCACTTAAAATAATTTGGAACAAACCCTTTTCTCAGCAAATGGCCATTCACTTCATCAATAGGAAGGAAACGAATGTGTTTGCACTTTTTACATGGACATATAATCTTTGGTCCATCCATATATGTAGGTTAAGAACATGCATAATGAATAAAAGCTTCAACTCCCTTAACAAACTCAAGACTAATCATCAAGTGTTAATCGTGTATACATCTAAGATTTATCAACATTACTCATTTCTGCAAAACTATTAATTTAAAAAAGTGATTTCATGGTTAGTATCCTTCATATCCCTTAAGTTTATAGAACATCTAAACTTTACACAACATCCCCTAAGTATTAATCAATTTAATTAATTACCTATAATTGATGTCAATACTATGATACGTGCTATTGTTTATACTTGTGAATCAAGAAAGGAAGTTCTCGCTGTGACTCTTAGGCTCATGGAAGTTTTCACCGATAAGTCTCACGGGAGCTGCATCACAGGTTTCCAACCTATATACCATCCTAGGGGTTTATTATGTAAAAAACTGTCACGTCTATTAAACCTATGAATTTTTTGTGTTAATACTAAGTTTTAATTAATCACATTAAAGTTGAAGTATTAATCAATTAAATTAATCACCTACGATTGATTTCAATACTATAGTATGTGGAATTATTTACACCTGTGAATCAAGAAACCAAGTTCTTGCTATGACTCCTAGGCTCGTAGAATTTTTCAATGATAAGCCTCACAGGTGTTACATTATAGGTTTCCAGCTTATATACCATCCTAGGGGTTTATTATGCAAAAAACAGTCTTGTTTATTAGGCCTATTAATTTTTTATGTTTATACTAAGTTTGCATTAATCACATTGTAGTTGACGTATTTATGTTTGAATTGATCACCTACAATTGATTTCAATACTATGGTACGTGGCATTGTTTACACCTATGAATCAAGAAAGCAAGTTCTTGTTGTGACTCCTAGGCTCGTGGAATTTTTCACCGATAAGCCTCATGGGAGCTACATCACGAGTTTCTAGCCTATATTCCATCCTAGGAGTTTATTATGCAAAGAACTGTCTTGTCTATTAAACCTATGAATTTCTTGTGTTAATACTAAATTTGTATTAATCACATTGAAGTTGAAGTATTTATGTTTGAATTAATCACTTACAATTGATTTCAATACTATGGTACATGGCATTATTTACACCTGTCAATCAAGAAAGCAAGTTCTTGTCGTGACTCCTAGGCTCGTGAAATTTTTCACCGATAAGCCTCATAAGAGCTGCATCACGAGTTTCCAACTTATGTACCGCCCTAAGAACTTAATTATGCCTGAAATCATCCATAAGTTCTCAAACTCATTCCACATATAATAAATACTTAAACTATTAAAGAAGGACATAAAAACTCATTAATGATTATAAGAATATTCTAAATAATAACACAAAATCAAGACCTCCTTTGCATTCTCACAAAACCCAAACGTGTCAGCATTGTATTATTAAAGCAATACATATAGTAGACATTAGTTGGACGACTTACTTGGATGGACGGATAACTCTAGATTACAAAGATAAAGGATGAGCGACACTCTTCAACACAATATAGGGCTGCGAAAAAGAATATTTCATATTTAATATAATACACTTGTTCAATAGTTTTGTTATATTCTTAACATATTAAGCAAGTAAATCTAAAAATAATATTGTTTATTTTGAAATAGAAATATGTGGACTTTTAGTGGGAGTAATGTTAAAAATTAATGTTATGATAATTTTAAAATTTTGTCACTAATTCCTAATTTTCTTATAGTGTAGGAATCATGCTTAATAAACATAAGGTAATTTCCAAAGCATATATCTATAACGATAAGGAAAGATAAGAATAATTCAATATGCTCTTAACCAATTCCATTAAAGTATGCTTATATCTTTATGTAATACTGTTGTATTTTAGTGTGATGAACATCATGTATTAAGTACATACATTATGCTTTTTTAAGAATTTAACAAATAGGTCAAGATATTGTCCGATTTCATTTTGCATTCCACAAAATTTACAACCTTTATAAGACCTAACAACTTTCACTTTTTAGTCCAAGTATATTTTAACCCTCATTTATAAACACCTCTAAGGCATTTATTGATTATGATTTCTCATATAGCAACTAGACATATCCATAATGTAAAATCATCAATAAAAGTGATAAAATACTTTTTCCCACTAAAAGATGAAACATCAAAAGGCCCATAGATATCAAAATATGTAAAAGTTCAAGGTTTTTTGTGGTTCTTGTGTTTTTTTTCTTAATTATGTGTCTTATATGTTTTCTGATTATGCATATATTTACTAAAATAAGTAAAATCTAAATTAGAACAATTTCATTCTTTACAATCTTTGTATTCTTTCTTTAGATTGTTACTTAGATGTTTATGTCATAAATGAGCTAAACTTTCTTATGCTAAACTATGTTTAATATCAACATGTAATGCAAGGCCAACAAAGTCTCAATAAAAATATCATCAAACTTTAATATTTATAAACCATCACGAAACCAGTAAAATCGTTATTATTAAATAAAATGCAGCATACATTTCAAAACTTAAAGTAACATCCAACTTTATCAAGTTCAAACAAAGAAATTAAAATTTGAGAAAGAGTGGGAACATAAAGTTTTTGGACAAGGTATAAATGATGTCTAATACCTAAATTCAAATGATAAGTTCTAATGGCTTCAACTTGAGCTTTGATTTAATTACCCATAAATATAGAATTTTCATTTAAGTTTATAGTTTAGGTCATGAAGAATCTCTACATCATATTTAAGACATAATTGGAAAAAACAAATTCAATCCATCAAGTATTAAAATGAAAATTTGTAAAATTTGATTTAAAATGTACAAAAGCACTATACTATACGTTTCTTTTCATACCATGCCAGACTAATACATAAAAATGCTTATTAATTGTTTCACAAATATCACCTTATATATAATTTTCCAATTTCATTCTGTTATAAGATATCTTATCGGTTTTTCTATATTAACTCCTTCAAGTTGACTTTAGGCTAGCTAATCCTAATCATGATGACTAGTTATGATACCTTCCATATAATTGCTCATTTCCCATTTCAAGCCTTATATAACTACTATAGGCATTTTCTTTAGATTCCAAGGCATTAACCAAGTCTCACCAACATCCTTAAGTATAGCACCCCACTCTCGTAAGACACGTACTTGACATCCTGAGTGATATCCGAGTACGTACCCGTAAGGATGGCATGCTAGAACAGTCAATCAGTCAAATTCAATACAGATATTTCTTTTTCTTTTAAAACAATACACGCATATTGCAAAAAAATCAATAAATAAATTGGGCCCATTTTTATTCATAAACATTTTTAAACATAATGTCACAACCATTACATTACGAAATTATTTACATACACATTGCAAAATACTTATGAATACATATTTTGATACAAAAATTAAAGAAATATTAATGCAGACGCGAACTGATCACGACCTCTATCTCTTACTTGGGTGTAGTGGCTATACCCCCGTCAGCCTAACGGGGAAACTCTTCAGAGCTTGAAAAATATTGCAAATTTTGGTTGAGTTTTGCAAACTTAATGAGTGACCATCCTCGATGGCTCACTCAATCACATAACACATACAGTTCACATATTTTCACATAATTTACATCACTTCATTTAACATATAAGATCACATTCAGGGCATTCAAAGTAATCATTTCAATCATTTAAAATACACATATCACTTATAATGCAATGCACATGAGACTCACTTTTAATTATTACTTTGTTGTGATTGAGTGCCCATAACTGTCTCGTATCTATTGTGGATACCGGGCTTATTGATAACTGTCTCTTATCCGTTGGGGATACCGGACTCATTTTACACAGTGAGCCTTTGGCTCTTATACACTTTCTAAGCTTTGAGCTCTTTTTCACATTCTGAGCTTTAAGCTCTTTTGCGGTGGCTACTCCGGTCACAACTTCCTTTATGTTTCATGCATTTATGTAATGAAATGCATCAATCATATATGATCAATCAGTCACTTTCACATATCATCAGACCTTAGTCCGACATTCAATATTTAAGTTAAGAATCACTTTTTCATTCATATGCATATTCATATTCAGATGACTTTTATCATCGGACCTTAGTCTGACATTCAACATAATTGTTGAGCAGCATTTATTTCGTCACATTCACATACAAGTAACACTTCAATATTACATTCATGCATCAAGTCTCAGAACTTCATTGTCTGGCATCAACATAAGCAAATCATATTCATATCAATCATATTCGTATTGCATAATAATCATAACCGTAGTCATTCAATGTAGAAACTGAAATCAGAACAAACAATGAAATGAGACCATCTAGGTCGACTCACAGTACACTCTGGATTAGCATTAGCTTCATAATCTTAAAATGTCTGGATGCGGATGTTCTATCCTGTGTATCAACATCATAAAAATACACATTTACAAACATTATTAATTGCCCAAGCATATGAATACTCAGTCACATACATATGTATATATGTTGTGTATAATGTATGCTCAATGACAATCCCAGGTATCTTTCCATTATTCTCGTCACATAATCATTCATATTTCCAAACTCACATAAGTATTATTTATACTTATGATTTATACCTCAATAAAACGATAAAAATCAAAATTCATAACTCATTTCATCAAATTCGGATTTTCCCTATAACAACTTTCGGGCCAACTTTCTAAGTTCTTTTTGACCAAGAAAATGAATTCATTTGAGGATATTTCTTCTAGAAAATAGTTCCCCATTGTCTTAAGTTTCTATTAATGCCAAGATTATTCAATTTGGTTCAGTATCTTATGAATTATGCTCATAATACCACAGACTGTGTATAATTGAAATTTTGGCTAGTTCATGATCATACCCTCAAATCGTACAACTCATAACTTTCAACTCAAATATCTAAAAATTACAAACCTAATACCAATTGAAAGATAAGAGAATGGACTACAACTTTTATGAAGATACCTTTGTCTAATTCAGCCTATATCCATTCAGCTTTTATGAAAACATTAAGACATAATTTCTGTCTCGGGTAGTACTCCAACCTCAATCAAGACTCAATTTCGCACCATATTTTGAAAGTCTTAAAATTAAATTTATGCTTGTTCACGAACTTTGTAGAATTATGTCTCTAGTTTAATTTGAATTAAAAATCACCTCATTTGGATATCTACAGCTTAAGATATCATCAAAATACCAACACATGTTCAAAAAGCATCACCCGCAAACAACCTTTGGGTCGCGATCACGACGCGTTCCGATCGCGACTTAACCAGTGGTGCGTCGCAAGCGCGACTTGCTTCTGAACCGATGCACTCCTTTTTCTTTCTTTTATTTTCTTATCTGAACTTCACTTCCATTTTAAACCTAGAAAACGAGGTTTTTAGGCAAAGTCTTCTCTAAACAATTGTTCATCTATGTCTTAAGTTTCTAAAGAATCTAAGTTCGTACAATTTAGTTTAGGATTCTGAAAGTTATACACAATTTACTACATACTGTTCAGCAACATAGACAAAATCTGAAACTCAACTTCAAGACAATTTTCAACACTTTTAGAGACAGAATTCAAACTCGATTTCTTCATGACAATTGTAGCCTTTTGTCTCTATTTTAATATAAATCAACAATCATCCTATTTCGATATCTGTAGGTCAAGATATGTTAAAATACATATACATGTTCTGTAGAAACACTACATCTAACACATTTCCAAAACACTTCATCATCAATTTCATCCTAATTCACCTCAACAACAATAACTTATTAATTATCAACAAATCATCACTCTTCTAACCCCCTTTTTATGATCATGCTAGCTCTAACCTATCATCAATACAAAACAAGGCAGAAATTCATTCATTCATTCATCATATTTTTACACTTTCGTACACCATTTATCAACACCAAAGTAAAACATAATTCCATTACCTCTTCATTCACCCACATCATTAACTCATAAATAATGTTAGCTCACTAAATTCAATTGTTTTGAAAAAAATCTCTTTATAAATCAAACACCCACGAATTTACCCAATGAATTTCATATTCAAAACAAAACCTCAAATTACTCATCATAAAGTCCCATTTATACTAACTCCTGAAGATTTAAAGCGCCACTTACTTGATTTAGCTCTAAATCCTTTAAAAACAAACCATCCTTAGCTATCCCATGTATCTCACAGCCATCATCATTCTAGGGTGGATTTGGTTGGGTTTTCTAGTAGTAAATGAAAGGAA
>JAOTAY010000189.1:11897100-11954839 GCA_025629805.1 Erythroxylum baracoense
GTTCATTACCGCTAGCTATAAATGTATTAGCCATTGAATTTCCCAACTCACCCTATTATCTCTCCACTCTTCAAGTGCAAAAATAGCAGATCAACGTTGAACCTTGCAAAAACTTCGGCTGACGCCAAGAATTTCTATTTTTGTAACTAAGTTAGTTCAGAAACTTTTGGTACTCTAGAAGCATATCCAGCATGAACATTCATGATTGTATTTTTGTATTATACTACTGATGTGGCTTTTGTTTGTAATTGAAGTTATGTATGAACCTTGCAACATCTGATAAATGAAACTTTGTCTTCTGGAGAAATGAATGAAAGAATTGAAGAACTTCTTTTGTATATGTACAAAAAATTTCTTTTTTGTTAGTGTTATTGTGTTAAGAATAAATTGTCAGGTGTTTAATCATTTTTGGATAAATTCTTCTTAAGTAAATTGATGGGTTAGGAGTCTGCTTTGTTAGGAGGCTTATGTGTATGGATTGTGTTTGTTGGATTCGGGTCTTTTGATATAGGTAGTAGCTTTTACAGATTGTATAAAGTAAAAAGGAATGAAAAAGTGTTCTAAAACTTCAATGAATAAACTATATTGATTTAGGCAGAATTTGATAAAATTATCTTCATGAAAGTTGTAGCTTTTTCTCTTAGCTTTCTAACGACATAAACTTTATAATTTTAAACATCAAGATTGAAAGTTATGATAAATTAAAGTAGTAGTGTGCAGTCAGAATGTCGCGATCGTGCACAAGCACGATCATGACAAACCTAAATTTTCATAAAAGTCGAGATCGTGCACGGTCTTGACAATGAGAAAAAAGTCACGGGCATGAGAGGGTGAGACAAGGGCATGAGAGGGGGCATCACGAATGTGCACGATCGCGACTTTCATGCACGATCGTGACCCCCCCCTCTCACACTTGTGACTGGCCCTCTCATGCCCCTGATTTTTTCTCATTGTCACGACCGTGACATTCTCATATGCACGACCATGAAAATTTTCTTTTATTTTATTTTATACTATTTTATTTTATTTATTTGTGTATTTGTTTTTACTCCCACTAAGAAATTAATTATTTGTATTTTGATGTTAGTTATATATATATATATATAATTTTATTTTTAAAAGTCCCTCAATTTTGGCACCTTGTTGTCATAAAATAAGGACCGAGACTCAAGGTCAACTTCTTTGGTATCAAAGCCCAAGGTTTCTAAGGATTCTTAGGCTTATAATATGTTATACTATTAAATATATGATGTGTGATAAAATGATTGTATTACTAAATTGTTAAATTATTTATTTGCATTGTTGAGTTTGTTGAATGCATTAAGTGACATGCATATCATGCATACATATAGGAAATAAGATTAAAATGAAAAGTAAGCTAAATGATAATATTTTATTGGAGTAAACTCCCACCTCGTCGAAGAACACAAGGAGTTATGCAAGGATCCGTTGCACCTAACTCTCCACAAAGAGAGGAGTGTACTGATGAGTCTAGAGCCCCAGCAATTGTTGAGGCCACTGTAAGGTAAGATAGTGAGCCCTTTCAATCACTAATGCAGGAGTCTCCTCTTCCTCCAGAGCAAATGCCCAATCCTTCTGATCCTAGAATGTTCCAAGCTTTTGCTCGGGCTTTTGTGTAAGCTATGGGCCAGATGCCCCCTACTGCTACCCCAACCCCATCTAAGAAAGGAAGACAATTTGAAAAGCTAAGGAAGTATAGCGTAGTGGACTTTTATGGAACAACTGATCCAGAGGAAGATGAAATATGGTTAAGGAATATGGAAATAATACTAGAATAGATGGACTATGAAGATGAGGAAAAGGTAGTGTATGCTGAAAGCTTGCTATAGGATGATGCCCTGCATTGGTGGGAAAGCGTACTAGGGAGCTAGTTTAAGCTGCTAGTGTTAACCTGGAAGGATTTCCAAGTTGCTTATAAGAAAAAATATCTGTCTGAGGTGTATATCTAGTAGAAGCAGAGGGAGTTTTTAAGTCTCACCCAGAGGAAGATGACGGTGAGTGAGAATGAGCATAGATTTACACAATTATCCAAATATGCAGCTGAGTTGATGATAAGTGAAGCAGCTAAATGCCAAAGATTTGATGCAGGATTGCATTTGACCATAAGAGAAAAAGTAGTTGTTCAAAATTTTTGTGACTTCTAACAATTGGTAGAAGCTGCATTAAAGGTGGAGAATGTAGAAAACATAAAGAGCACAGTGAATAAAAAGAGGAAAGGAATAGAATAGCTCAGAAGAGGGGGTAGTAGTAGTGTTTCTATGCCAGAAAGGAGTACCAAGACCTTTCCCACATAATCTAATGTTAAGAGCAGTGGTATAAGGAGGCCCAAACCAACAAGAACTATTTCTTTTCAAGCCTTGACTGTTGGAGGTAGGGAAAGAGGAGAGGGGGAAAAGCCACCTTTTCCCAAATGCAATCATTGTGGCAAATTCCATAAAGGGGAGTGCTATAAACTGACTGGCACTTGTTTTAAGTGTGGAGAAAAAGGGTATATGGCTAGGGAGTGTCAACAGTATGCAAGACAAGAGGGAACTTAGACACAAGCTTCAAGAAGGATTGAGACTATGGGAGTTGAGTCTTCAACTGAAGCAGTGTAGCCAATAAAGTAAATCCTCCAGGAAGACTGAGGGCATATGCACCAGCTAGAGTATTCGCAATGACCAGGGAGTAAGCAGAAGCAGCTCTAGAAGTGATGGATTTAATGCCATTGGAGATGAAGGGATTAGATATGATTTTGGGCATAGAGACCTTAGTAAAATATAATGCCAACTTGAACTGCAAACAGAACACAATAGAGTTTGAATTGGACAAAGGAGAAAAGGTGGTGTTTGTGGGAGACAGGAAGACAAGCCCAACAAAAATTATTTTAGCTTTAATAGTGGAGAAAATGATGAAGCAAGAATATGAAGCATTCTTAGCATATGTGTTAGACACTAAGGTAGATAAAGAAAAATTAGAAAACATTCCTGTGGTTAGGGGATTTCTAGATGTCTTTCTGGAGGAATTATCAGGACTACCACTACCTAGAGAGATCGAGTTTACCATAGAGCTTCTTTCAGGCATGACACCAATATCTATTCCACCTTATAGAATGGCTTCGGTAGAATTGAAGGAGCTTAGAGAGTAATTAAAAGAGTCATTAGAGAAAGGTTTGACTAGGCCTAGCTCTTCATCTTAGGGAGCTCTAGTTCTTTTTTTAAAAAAGAAAGATGGATCCTTAAGGATGTGTGTGGATTACAAGAAGCTCAATCATGTCATTATCAAGAGTAGATATCCTCTCTCATATATTGATGATTTGTTTGATCAACTATAAGGAGAAAAAGGCTTCTCCGAGATAAATTTGAGATTGGGTTATCATCAATTGAGAATAAAGGAGTCTAATGTATTAAGAATTACTTTCAGAACACAATATTTTGGATTAACTAATGCCCCTGTAGCCTTCATGGACCTCATGAATAGAGTCTTCAAGCCTTTCCTAGACCAATTTATCATACTCTTTATTGATGATATATTGGTTTATTCCAAGAGTGACAAGGAGCATAAAGAACATTTAAGGATATCCTTTGAGACATTGAGAAAGAAAGAGTTGTATGCCAAATTTGATTAATGTGAATTTTGGCTAAGGGAAGTGGTGTTTCTTGGACACATCATTTCGAAAAAAGGAGTACATGTGGATCTATGAAAAATAGAAGCTATCATTAGATGGGAAGCACCCAAAACTATAGAAGAAGTGAGGAGTTTCTTGGGATTAACCAGTTATTACAGACAATTCATAGAAGCCTTTTCCACGATTGCAGCTCCACTTACCAAATTGACAAGGAAGATTCAGAAGTTTGTGTGGATAGAAAAATGTTAGAGGAGTTTTGAGGAATTGAAGAAGAAGCTTACAACTGCATCAATTCTGACTTTGCCTTCCAGTAGTGATGGGTATATAGTATATAGCAATGCCTTGAGGAAAGGTTGATGCAAGCAGATAAAGTGATTGCTTATGCTTCCAGGTAATTAAAACCTTATGAGATGAATTATCCCACGCATAACTTGGAATTAAATGCTATAGTCTTTGTATTGAAAATATGAAGACATTATTTATATAGAGTCACATTACAAACCACAAGAGTCTTAAATATTTGATAAGCCAAAAAGAGATAAAATTGAGGCAAAGAAAAAGGTTAGAATTATTAAAGAATTATAATTTGATGATAGATTACCACTCGAGGAAAGTTAATTTTATAGCGGATGCACTAAGCAGGAAATGCACTATGGCACAAGTGAAGATGAGATATCTTCCTTTGTTGAAGGAATTAGCCAAACTGAAGGTGACGTTGAGGCAAGTCGAATCTGGTAGTATATTGACTAATTTTATAATAAGGCCAGCGTTAAATGAGAAGATTAAGGAATTGCAAGAACAAGATGAGTACTTGGGTAAGCTCAGGGAAGAAATTAAAAATGGTATGCCCTTTAAAATAGGAATAAGAGGAGATGGATTGACGGTGGTAGGTAACAGATTATATATTCCGGATATGTAAGAGTTAAATGATGAAATTCTTGATGAGACACATAATGCTCCATATGCAATGCATCCAGGGAGCACCAGAATGTATAGAGATTTAAAAGAACACTTTTGGTGGAAAGAAATGAAGAAAGATGTTGCAGAGTATGATGGAAAATGTATGGTGTGTCAACAAGTTAAAGCGAAACATCAAGTGCTCACCAGTAAGCTTAAGCCCTTGTCTATTCCTGAATGGAAATGGAAGAAGATTACAATGGATTTCTTAATGGGATTACTAAGGACAAACAAGAAGCATGACACAGTATAGGTGATTGTTGATAGGCTAACCAAGTCAGTACATTTCTTGCCAATTAGACAGACAGATTCTTTAAATGCCTTGGCCAAGAAATACATAGATCAAATAATCATACTTTATGGAATTCTAAGTTCTATAGTCCCAGATAGAGATCCTAGATTTACCTCCAGATTTTCAGAAAGTTTGCAAGAGAGTTTAGGAACCAAGTTGCATTTTAGCACAACTTTTCATCTGCAAACTGACGGTCAATCAGAGAGGACAATAAGGACATTAGAAACAATGTTAAGAGCATATGTAATGGATTTCAAGGGTTCATAGGATGATCATCTGCCTTTAATCGAGTTTGCTTAAAACAATTCTTACCACTTAAGAATTCAAATGGCACCTTATGAAGCTTTGTATGGTAGGAGGTACAGAACTCCTACTTTTTAAGATGAGGAAGGTGAAAGAAAACTTTGAGGGCCTGAGTTGGTACAAGCTATAGTCGAAAAGCTTAAATTAGTGAAACGGAGACTCAAGGCAGCTCAAGACAAAATGAAGAGCTATACAGACACACACAGGAAGGAGATGGAATATGAAGTTGGAGACAAAGTATTTCTTAGAGCCTTACCATGGAAAGGATTCTTGAGATTTGGTAAAAAGGGTAAGCTCAGTCCAAGATACATAGGCCCTTATGAGATTATTGAGAAGATTATGCCTCTCGCCTATAAGTTAGCCTTATCGCCAGAGTTATCCAAGATTCACAATATCTTCCATGTATAAATGGTAAAGAGATATAGATCAGATTCTTCTCACATAGTCCAACCTTCGGAGGTTCAATAGGGAGGATTTGACTTATGAGGAATGACCAGTAGCAATTTTAGATTCAAAGGAAAAGGTCTTGAGAAATAAGACTGTGAAGCTGGTTAAAGTTCTATGGAAGAACCATGCAAGAGAGGAAGCAACATGGGAATCTTTGGAAGCTACAAAGGAGAAGTATCCACACCTATTTGTAGACTCAGGTAAGAATTTCAAAGACGAAATTCTTTAAGGGGGAGAAATTTTAGACCTTAAAATTTTTCTTAGAATTTATTTTATTAAATTATCAAGCATGAATATAAATTAGAATTCTTAAATTAGGAATTTTTGGAGTTTAATTAGGTATATAATTAATTTCATGTGGTTTCATGGATTAAAAGGAAGAAATACAATTAAGTTAAGGAGTTAGAAGGCATTAGATTAAATATGGAAGGGTAAGTTTGGAAAGACAAAAGTTTGTTTTATACTAATAAGAAAAGAAGAAAAGAGAGTCGTGTATAATAAGAAATAAAAAGAAAGAAAGTCATAGAAGAAACTAGAAGAAGAGAAGGAGAAGCCGAAGCATAGAAAGAAGAAGAAGGAAAGAAAGAAAAAGGAGATAAGAAGTGGAAGAAGAAGGTTCAGCTGAGTTTAGGTAACCCTTTATTTATTTTTCTTGTTCTGATATAAAAAGGATGTAGAGAAAATAGGTTATGTGCTGAAAATGAAGAGAGAAAGAAGAGGAACAAGAGATTTTTGTTTTTAGATTTTTATGAACTTTTAACTAGATCTTAGTTCTTCTAGCTTTGATAAACTAAGAGTAGATTAAGTCTAAGTTTATTTTTAGAGAATATAGCTTTATGTATGTTCTATTCGTGTATGTTGATTAAATGAAAATATGTTTGTTTGAAGGGAACCAAGAACTTTGAAATTAAGATTAGGAGGAAGAAAAAACTTGAGCTTGGATTTATAAGTAAATAGGTGGGTAGTACGTTTATAGTTATTGTGATAATAAGCTAAAATATTTATTTGTATATACGCTAAATTGCATGTCTTGAATCATTATGAGCGTGGAAAAATGTTATGTGAATTTAATATTATGCTTACTTTGAAAGATACTACATTTTTGTAATGATGAAATACAAAAAAAATTTGAAGAAGCATGAAAATATGAACATGATATGAAATATGTAAGCATTGGAAAATTTTGCTTTGTGTGGGTAAGAGAGATACCATTCTGTTCATCACGTGCACGTTGACCTAAAGCCTTCACCAGACTACCCGCTTGTGGCACATAAGCTTTGAAAAATGGATTGATTATGTTCATGATGTAAACTTCAGTTTTGCCATTCTATTTTATGGGATTCTCTCTAGCCATTATATTTATGCATTGCCTCTTGAATTATTGAACATAAAGCATAATTGAGTGTTATGGTTTAATAATTAAATGATTATATGATCTGATTTATGTGATTTGCTAAGACTAATATGAAATGAATATATATATTTATATATGTATGCTTATATGCTTGATTGTGTGTTGGTTCATTATCGTTGGCTATAAACGTATTAGACACTGAGCTTCCTAGCTCACGTCGTTTTCTCTCCACTCTTTAGGTGCAGAAATAGCATACCAATGTTGAACCTTGCAAAAACATCGACTGACACTAAGAATTTCTATTTTTGTAACTAAGTTAGTTCATAAACTTTTAGTACTCTAGAAGCATATCAAACATGAACATTCATGATTGTATTTTTGTATTATGCTACTGATGTGACTTTTTTTTGTAATTAAAGTTATGTATGAACCTTGCAACATCTAAGAAATGAAACTTTGTCTTTTAGAGAAATGAATGAAAGAAGGGTTAAAGAACTTTTTTTGTATATGTGCAAAAAATTTCTTTTCTGTTAGTGTTATTGTTTTGGGAATAAATTGTTAGTTGTTTAATGGTTTTTGGATAAATTCTTCTTAAGTAAATTGATAGGTTAGGAGTCTATTTTATTAGGAATCTTATGTATATGGATTGTGATTGTTGTATTCGGGTCTTTTGATATAGGTAGTAGTATTTATAGATTGCATAAAGGAAAAAAGAATGAAAATATGTTCTGAAATTTTAATAAATAAACTGTATTGATCTAGGCATAATTTGACAAAATTGTCTTCATAAAAGTTGTAGCTCTTTCTTTTAGCTTTCTATCGATATAAAGTTTATAATTTTTGAACTTCAGGACTGAAAGTTATAATAAATTGAAGTAGTAGTGTGCAGTCAGAATGTCGCAAACGTGCATAAGCATGATCACGACGAACCCTAATTTTCATGAAAATCGTGATCGCGCACAAGCACAATCGCGATGCACCCTTCTAATGCCCACGACTTGTTCACTCACGCCTGTGATTTTTTTTCATTATCACGACCGTGGCAATTTTATTTTATTTTATTTTATTTATGCTATTTTATTTTATTTTATTGTGTTTTTGTTTTTACTCCCACTAAGAAATTAATTCTTTTTATTTTGATGTTAGTTATATATATATATATATAATTTTATTTTTAAAAGTCCCCCAATTTTGACACCTTGTCGCTATGAAATAAGGACCGAGACCCTGGACAAATAATAGAGACATCAAATTACTAAGTCACACCATGAAGTTATGAGTGAAGGTAATTGAAAAGAGAGTCCGGAGAGCTGCTTCTATATCGGCCAACCAATTTGGATTTATGCCTAGTAGGTCCACAACAGAAGCAATACATTCACTCCATAGGCAAATGAAATGCTATAGGGAACAAAAACTGGATTTACATATAATTTTTATTGATTTAGAGAAGGTGTATGATAGTGTTCCTAGGGAAATCTTATAGAGGTGTTTGGAGGCAAAGGGCATTCCTATGACTTATATCTGCATAACTAGGGATATGTATGAAAGAGCATTGATTAGTGTAAAGACAATAGGAGGTGACACGGGAGCATTTTCTATTGGTGATGGACTATACCAAGGCTCCACCTTAAGCCCTTTTTTGTTCGCATTAAGGTTAGATGATCTTACCAAACATATTCATGGAGAGGTACCTTGGTGTATGTTATTTGCTGGCGATATTGTCCTGATGGATGAGACCAAGGAGGGAGTCAATTTCAAGTTAGAATGATGGAGAGAAATGTTAGAGTCGAAAGGTTTTAGAATGAGCTTGACTAAAATGGAGTATTTAGAATGCAACTTTTCAGGAAGTCAGATGATCTATGAGGCGGTAGTAGCGATTGGTGCTGACTTCATACCACAAAAATTTGGTAATAGCAATGCCGATATAGTCCATCATATCAAATCTGGATGGGTCAAATGGCAAAGCACATTCAAGGTCTTATGTGATAAAAAGATTCCTTTAAATATCAAAGGGAAGTTTTATAAAATGGTGATTTGACCAACCATGTTATATGGGCAGAATGTTAGCCCTCCAAACGTAGACATACAAGATAGTTATAGGTAGTAGAAATGCGTATGCTTCAGTGGATGTGTGACATTACCAAAAGAGATCAGGTCTGGAATCGTGTGGTGAGAGACAGACTATAGGTGGCTATTATTGCCAACAAGTTGAGACAGACTAGGCTTAGGTGGTTTGGGCTTATGCGCGGGAGGCACTCTGATGGTCCGGTACAACACTGTGAGAAAATAACCCTTAGTAACTACAAGAGGAGAAAGTGGAGGCCATATAAGAACTGGAGGGAAGTGATTAAGAAAGATATGACAGAGTTGGCCCTTACTAAGGAAGTGGACAAAAATAGAAAAGTCTAGCGTGATCAGATAAGGATAAAGGATACCCTTTAAGGTTCACCAAAATAGTTCAGTGAGTTATTAGGAGATGTTTACTTTAACGCTCGCTCAATGTATTTATTATGTAGGAAGTCCAACTTAATGTCCTATCTGTCTTTTCTAATTGCATGTCGTGGACAAGGCTTTCTGTCCTACAACTTGGCTTTTCAGGATAGCTGTAGGGGGAAAGATCTAAAGGATTGTCATACCTACATGGTTTCGGAGCAAGAACTCCTAGCTTGATTAGAGACAAGAAGAGCTATACTTTACAACCTATCAGGTACTAGTAGATCTGGACACCATATCAGGTATATTCTTTGATTATATTTTAGTTTTTTATTTATGTATTTATTTTAATTTTATTTACATAATCTTTTAACATGCCTATTTTACTTATTTACTCTTTACCCTACATCACTCTTTTATTGTCACATCTACATGTGGGTCTACCGGAAATAGCCTCTCTACTATGTAGGGGTAAGACTGCGTACTATCAGACCTCCCCAGACCCTACTTTCTTGTGGGATTTCGAACTGGATGTGATGATGATGATGTTGTCCTTATTAGCAGAGAAGGAAATTTTAGGTCTCATGGAATTTATTTACTCAAGACATGATGTCTGTGTCAAACTTTGAATATAATCCCATCATTAGTAGTTTTTGAGTTAAGTAATAATAATTTATTTTATTTTTCATCCTTTTGATGCATAAGGAAACATAGAGTAATTGTCCAGCCAGTGAACTCAAAATCCCTTTTAGTTGAGATGCAAGATAGTGGTGGATAGTTTTTCGTAAGAAGAGAGCAAGGAGTATCCTTTTATCTATCATTATACTTCAAAATCTAATCTGAAAGAGCCTTTGAGCATTAAATCAATCCATATTATGTCTTATTGGTACCTGTTCTCTTTATGATCATAAGAGGCATTGATTGAGAAGATGGGAATTTCCAACTCAAATGTAAGGAATAAAATTCATGATGCAGACCTTGCTTTGAGCTATTTAATTGATCACAACACAATAGAATTAGGTAAATGGTTACGTTGCATCGGTTTTTAAAAGTTTTGAGCAAGGTATGATTATTTAATTTTTCCTAATTTAGGATCTTGTGATTGGTGGATAACAATATCAAAAAGGGTTGCCATATTGGATTTTGACCATATTCGGAAATCAACGAGTGTTCTTATCAAGGAGCCCAATAGCCATAACCGACTTCTATTCAAGATGATTATCATATATCACCTACTTGCTTTTCCAGATTGAAATATCCATATAGAATTGTTGTTTTTAATTTCTTATGAATTTGGCTATTGAAATATCCATCTATAATTATTTTAATTTCGCATTTGCATATGGATCCATTGTTCCTATTGATGAACATTATGGGCAACTATTGATTTTAAGACTATTGGAGATGAGTTCCAAAGGATTAAGGAAATCAGGTTATTCAATGAAAGGGAACAACTCAAAGGGAGAAGCTTACTGGAAAAGAGTTTGCAGCTCTTTCCCCTTTGTAGCAGAAGGAAAAGAAATGATGATAACTTTTGAATTCAATTTTTAGATTTATCAACCTGTTTATAAGCATAGTAGTTTTACAAATCTAAAACAACTGTATTGGTTTTGTTCAGTATTTAGAATATTTCACTTATATTCCATATGAAATGGATGATGATAATTTAGGTGAATATTTTAGCTAGTGATTTTTTGCTTTTGTATTTTCAATATGCAAAAGATTGAATTTTACAAGTCCTTATGGAATATATATCCTATACAAATGTTGTTTTTATTCATTTACATTTGCTATTACGTATGAAATTAAGTTACAAAATAATATCTATATGTTTCTTTTAATGTATATATGGATGTTTTCTACAATAGTGAGCATAGTAGTGACAAAATTATCATACAGTAAAAATTTTAAATTTGTGGTTAAAATTTATTAACAAAATTAATGAAAGCATTTGTGACTATTTTTGTCACTAATAATAATAATACATGTGAAAATAAAATTTTTCACTATTAAATGATAATATTAATGACAAAATATCTTTGACAGATAAGACTTATTTAAGTGACAATATTTCTTGTCACAATTTTATATAATTTTAATGTGAAAAATGTTTTCACAATATGACAATATTTATGACATTTTTTATGTATCACTATTAGTAATTGTGACATTTTTGATGTATCACTATTAGTATCTTTTCTGTTGACACTATCATCACAAATAAATAATGTTATTATGACCATATAATTTTGTCACTTATGTAAACGATTTCAGTGGCAAAAACAGTAGTCACAAAAACCATAGGTAATTATGACAACTTTTTAAATATAGTCATTATTTTATCAATGATGGAGGCATTTTGTGACAGCAAGTGAGGACTTGAAAAAATCATCATAGAAATTAATAGCGACCAAAATTCATGCTTTTAGTGAAAAGTTTAGCTTCCACTAATTGTCCATTTTCTTGTAGTGAAATAAAAATTATCATCAAAATCAAAAAATATATATTTAACTAATAAATTAGTAAGTGGTCTAGCAATAAGAGAGATGTCTTTAATACAATCGAGGATAGAATCCTATATGTCCTACATCTTTTACATTTTTTAGTGGTGGAAGCTTTTTATTAACCTCTATTTTGGCTTTATCCACTTCTAAACCTTTATATGATATTTTATCCCAAAACTACACCCTTATGTATGATCTTTAAATAACTCTATCTAAATTTTCCAAACAATGACCAAAGAAGTCTTTAAAGACCAAAAAATCATCCATAAAAGTTCTCCATAATGTCCTCAATCATATCTCAAAGGTTATTTATCATACACCTTTGAAAAGTTGCTAGTGCATTGCAATGTATAAATGAAATCCGTTTATAAGCAAAGGTTTCATAAGGACATGTGAATGTGGTCTTCTCTTAATCTTCTAAATAGATTAAAATCTGATTGTTTCCTAAATATCCATAAAGTAAAATATAAAATATGTGTCCAACCATTCTCGAAATCATTTGATCATTAAATGATAAAGGGAAGCGATCTTTCATAGCCACTATGTTGAGCTTTATATAATCAATACATACCCTTGAACCTATGAATGTTCAAGTAGCGATTAACTCACCTTTTTCATTTTTTGTCATTTTCATACCTCTTATCTTAGGTACACGGTGTATTGGACTCACCATTCACTATCCAAAATAAGGTAAATAATACCCATATATAAAACCTTTATTGCCTCCTTCTTGACCACTTCTTCATATGAGGGTTCAATCTTCTGTGTCTATCCCTTACCACCTTACAACCTTCATCAGATTGACGTTATGCATCACCATATTAGGACTTATGCCTCTTAATATTTGAAAATTTCCATCTTATCGGTCTCACCATCTTTTTAATTGTTATAGTTTTAGGCTACATGATGTTTTAGTAGGTATTTCAGTATGTTTTTAGTTGTTAATTAATTGATTCATGCACATTCAGGTTTAGAATTGCATTAGTTGGTTAGAGATTTGTGTTTTGAGTGTCATATGGGTTAAAGTATGTTATTGAGCTTTAATTTTGTGTATTGGTGCTTTGATGTTTTTGTTAATGTTTAAGATTAGATATTGAAGAATGGAGAAGATTTAGAGGAAGCCCGGTGGAGGACCCAAGGTCATGATCATGACAGAGACCATTTCATCAAGCCACGATCATGACAGAGACCATTTCAACATGCCACGATCGTGGCCTACGTGAGGACAAATGCAGTCTGACCTCCCAAACTTAATTTTTAGTTGGTTATTTTAGACTTTTGGGCCCAAATAAAACCTAGTTTTTACCCTAATTGACTACATAAGACAAAAGAATGACCTAATATAGGGAGCCTCCATTTGCCACTTTAGGAAAAAAGCTAAGGAAGAGGAAGAAGGAAGAGAGAGAATAAGAGAAAGAAGAAGGTGGAGCTTCAGCTACTTTAACCTCCAATCCTCCAAGTTATCTTTTCTTCTTTTAATCTTTGATTTTGTTCATATGATGTATGAGATGGAATTAAAGATGATGAATCTTAGGTTAAGAATGTTCTAACTTCTTTTAGGCATTTATACTTGATTCAATATTAATCTAGTTTCTTTTGTTGTTAATGGTGTTGGGTGTTGTGATTATTTGTTGTAAATGCTTCGATAATCAATACAGAGAGTGAATTGAATGCAAAATGATTAGGTTTGTTAATGAGAGTTAATTGATCTAATAGACCACATAAATAATCAAATTAGTAATTATACGGAGAGAGATCTCGTGTGAGGACCTGGTTGTTTATTGGAATGCTTAAGAACTAATGAGGTTATAGGTTGTTTTGTTAATAGATAGATTGCATGTTCAGTAACTCAATTTAACTAGGCTTTATAATTTAGTGTTTAGTGATTACAACTTGAGAGAGACTAATTCACCCTTTGAAAGTCTAAAACCGACACAACATTAACACAAAAGTGACTAAGCTAGCATTGATGATAGGATAAATCCCCTTTCTCATAATTTGTTAATCTTTCTTGTTTGAATTTCAACTGTCAATTGGTAGTGCTTAAATTTAATTTCTTGCCTTATTTTAGAATTCTCATTTAGTCACGCCACATTCAATTGCTTACTTTTCTGTTTAGTTTTTATTTTCACTTTAATTAAATTTTTATGCCTTAGAAAAATTAGGATTCGATTAGGTCACTAATTCCTCATAGGATCGACACCTTATACACTACATTACGACTTATGAGCTTGTGAAAATATTAAGGATTTTATAACATTAAAACTTGCTCAACAATTGTCTTTACCACTATTTTTTCTTATTCCCCATCTAACTTGTTTCAAATTATGATTAATAGAGTATGAACCTCACCTAGAATGGTATATCTAAGGTATATAGGTAAGGTTTCAACTCTAGAATGGGTGGATTCTCAATAGAAGTTGGCATAGGTGCTTCTGTCCTTACAAAGATTTATTATTCCAATCTCACCCAATTCCTCCTCATTCTCTAGCTCTTCATCATCTTCCATATCCTCATACTATAAGAAAAACTCCATTTTGCGACAGAAATTACCGACAGAACACGTAAATATTCCGTCGGTAAGATATATTTCCGACGGACAAAGGTGTCGTAAAAACGATCGTAGCTAATAATTACCGATGAAAAAAATTTTCCATCAGTAAATTTACCAGCTAAATATTTCTTACAATCGGTAAATATACCTACGATTTCTACTTTTGTTGACCGTCGGCAAAGATTAGTGACGGTCGGTTATATTCTGTCAGAATATTTACCGACGATATGAAATATTTCGTCGATAAATTTACTAAGACGTTACTAACGGATATGTTATTTCGTTGGTAAAAATTGCTAGGGAATTGGTTATTCCCTCTGTAATTACCGACGGATTTGTGAAAAGACCGGTAGTAAATGGAGATCACTTTACCAACAGATATTGTTTCCGTTGGTAAATGAACAACAGATTTTTAAAAAAAAAAATGTAATGTATAACGTCAGTATATTCAAATTATATATAATGCATAATTTTAACAATTATAAATTTATATTATATATTAAATTTGCTTAATAGAAATTTTTATTGATGATTAAAAGTTAAAATATCTTAATTGATAATATAAACATTACATCGTACATAATAAGTATTTGTAATATAAATTAAATGACCAAAAGTACACTATTAATCTGGAGACGACAAATCGTCTGGTTGGTGCGATGAGGTGTTACCCTTACCCTATAACTCGTCCATCTCCTGACGAAGTTGAGCGATGTACTGCATCGACTATTGCAACTGAGTTGCTAATGACTACACTGTGCCTCGAAGCTCTTGCACTTCATTGGTGGTGGACCGTCTACTAGATACTGTTGTACTGGACGTAGAGGATTGCGAATAACATGTGTTCGTAAATGAACCTAAACCGAATATCTTCCCATGACAGTCCCTACCACCCACTGTATGAAGATAAGTTTCAGTCTCATCAACATCTTCATATTGCTGAAACTATCATTCAATACTTGCTTGTATTTGGTCATATCATAAAGCAATGTTTATTTTAGTAAGTGACAATTTTTAAGCATTATTAATATTAAACCATAAATTTCACATACATTGAGTTCTTTACAACGAATGTTGACTAATGTCACACTGTCATGCTTCTTAGTGTGAGTGTACAATAATAGCTGACGAGGTGTAGGTCTCATGCCCATAGACTTTTACTGCATAAGAATAAAATGTTAATTATAAGAGAATTAGAATTTATAAAAATTTCGACAGAGTTTTGTCTATTTTTATGATATCTACACCTTATTTGACAAAGAAAAAAACTAAAAAACACAGCCATATATAGCACCAGATATTTATAACATTATCATTCTCAACAAGAAACACATATTTTCATTCCAAATTTTAATATATCAAATTCAATTAAAATATAGTAAAGGGAAGAAATGAGAATATAACTATAAATTGTAGATACTTACAAGTCTCTCTGCATGCTCTTGGTAGGTAATAGATCCTCCCGTATGTACGGGAAGACTCTCTCCCTCCAGTCTTCCTCGTTTATTGGCTGAATTACATTGTGAAATGGACATGGCCTCAGGTGATGTCCAATACTGCAACCAATGACTCCATATTTCTTGAAAAATGTAAGCGGTTGTATGGTACGTGGTACGTGGCATTGTTTACACCTATGAATCAAGAAAACAAGTTCTCGCTGTGACTCCTAGGCTCGTAGAATATTTCACCGATAAGCCTTATAGGAGCTGCATCACGGGTTTCCAACCTATATACCATCCTAAGGGTTTATTATGGAGCGAATTATCTTATTTATGAAACGTATTACTTCCTTGTGCTAGTACTATGTTTGCATTAATCATATTGAAGTTAAGTTATTAATCGTAGTAATTAATTACCTACAATTAATTGATCAAATTATTCACCTACAATTGATTTTAAACTGATGCCACATACAGTAAATACTTAGACTATTAAAAAAGAACATAAAAAGTCATCAATGATTATAAGAATATTCTAAACAACAAAATAAATTCAAGACCCCCTTTGTATTCACACAAAATCCAAATGTATCATATTAGTATTATTAAAGCAATACATATGGTAAATATTAATTAATTGCACGACTAACTTGAATGGATGGACAACTTCATACTACAACGAAGAAAAATCAATGACGCTCTTCAACACAATATAGGGCCTGCGAAAAAGAATATGAAACATTTAATCTAATACACTTGTGGTAATACAACATCATAAACTAATATAAGAAAAAAGACAGAACACTTAATAATTGTTGTATTAACTCAAAGCAGAAGAACAAAGGTATCATAATCGTATTATTAAAGCAATACATATGGTAAACTTTAGTTTGACGACTAACCTGGATGGATGGACAATTTCAAACTACAACGAAGAAAGATGAGCGACGATCTTCCACACAATAGATCCTGCGAAAAAATGAAATATTTAATATAATATGGTTTTTTGTTATTAAGTGAAAGCAAAGTACAAAAGTATGGACTCATAAGAGAATCACAACGCTATAAACAACCGTATTATATTAAATATGACAATAATTAATAATAAAATTAATAATAACAATAAAACTAATAATATTAATAATAATAAATTAAAAATTAATGATGATGATAATAATAATAATAATTAATTATAATATGAATAATAATAAGTAAAAAAGTAGTTTATCATAAAATTAATTATGATATGATTAATAATAAGTAGAAAAGTAATAATAACAATAAATTTAATAACAATAATATATTTAATATTACTAATAATAACAATAATAAAGTATAATTGATAAAAATAATAAATTTAATAATAATAAAATTAATAATAAGTAGAAGATTAATAAATAGAAAAGTAATAATGCATATGATTTAAAAGACTCAAAAGCAGACATTTTATACTATCACTAGTGTTGTGACAATATACTCATCCTAAGACAACATGTTAAATAATTAATTAAAACATAATGAAATCAATTAAAATCAAAGAAATTTATATAGAAAATATAGCGAAACTCCTAGTAAGATATACATTATTCTTGTCAAATATTCCTACAATTAAAGTTTTCTTATCCTTAATAAATTAATATCAAAAGATATAAGCTAGGAAAATTATAAGAAACTTCAATAGTTCAATCAAATTGATCAAATATTACCATTACAGGTTCAATCATCCAATTCATTAATCCCTTAGATCTTTAAATACTTATATAAACTTATAATGCAATCTCAATCTCAGTAAACAATATTTCTAATTCAACTAAATTCAAACAAATTTACCTTATACATAAAGTAGACAAAAAAAAGTGTTAAAAGCTAATTAAATGTATACATGACATATATCCATCTTTAACAAACCACCATGTAAACATAAGACCATATACTAATTTATAAAGAAAAGCACCTTATGACCCTCGTTGATGAATGTGCTATTCACGTTTTCAACTTTTGATGAGAAATATTTAACCAACTAAAACCACCATTTAATAACACATTATCACCTTAAACTTTATCTAAAGAACTAAAATCAATTTTTCAAAGAACAAACATTTCATTGAATACCTTACATGCATCACAAATTTATCCTAACAACACAACCAAATTAACCTCTTGTCCCTTCTATCATTAACATTTATAACTTACAAATGTTTTTCATTCACATAATACACAAATAAACTAAATACCCAACTTAAACTATGATCCAATACCTCAACTGAATATCACTAATTAACAGATGAGAGAATAAAATACCTCAACCGAAGTCACAAAGACACGAGACACAAACAAGAGAGGTGACAACAGTGGCCGGAGACACAAAGAGGACAGACAGTGGATGGAAACGTGACGGTGTGGGTGGGAGAGAAGAAACTGGAGAAGACGATGCAGGGGGAGGAAGGGAAGTCGGGTGTGTTTAATATGGATGAAAACGACGTCAACGTCGTTTTCATTTACTTTTAAACGCTAATGGAGAAGCAGAAGACGACGTTTACGTTTTGAATTTAGCTACCGAATTTACCGACGGAATGTGTCATCGGTAAACTAAAAAATTTCCGCTTTGTTTACCGACGACCAATTTGGCCGTCGGTAAAGTCCGTAGTAAATTTTGTCGGGATGATTTCCCACCATAATTACCGACGGACGAATTTCTGTCTGTAAACTCAAAAAATTTTATCTTATTTACCGACAATCACCTTATACTGTTGCTAAGGTCTATCGCCAATTTTGCCAGGATGATTTCCCTCTATATTTACCGACAGACTTTACTACCGCCGCTAAACGAAATTTTTTCCATCAACTTTACCGACGGATAATTATTTTCTGTAGGTAATGTGCAACAGTTTCTTGTCCATCGGTAAACATCCGTCGCTAATGCTTATTGACGGTTATTTTGTGTTGTCGGTAAACTTAGCTATGGAAAGATTGTTTCAGTTAGTAAATTTACCAACGCACAAATCCTGTCTGTCAGTAAATTTACCGACAGAATTAATTATTCCATCGTAAGTTCACGACTAACATTACCGACAGAACTTAGTTATCTGTCGGTAAATTGAATAGATTTTACCGACGAACATTGTTTTTCCATAGGTAAATTTACTAAAACTATTTTTTAATTTTTTCCTGCATTTAATTTTATTTGATAATCTTATGGTCGGTGTATAATTTATGCAGTTATCATCTATCTGTTGATAATATTTTGATTTGTTTCTATATCTAATTTTTTAAAACAGAAAGTTGATTGATGATATAAAATAAGAATTATCTTAATTGATAATAAAAAATTTATTTTGTAGATAATAAGTATTTAATTCATACGAAATGATTATAAGTACGCTATTCATTTGGTGAACGTAGATGCTCTGACTGCTACGATAAGGTGTTATCCCTCTCCTTCAACTTATCCACCTCATTACGGAGCTGAGCAATGTACTCCATCGACTGTTGCAATTGAGTTGTCAATGTCTGTAATTTGCTCTGAAGTTTATGAACTTCATTGGGTACAAATCGCCTACTAGATACTGTTGTACTGGATGTGGAGGATTGTGAATAACATGTGTTCACAGATAAACCTAAGCTGAATATCCTTCCACGATGGTCCCTACCACCCACTGCATAAAGATAGGTTTGAATTTCATCAACATCTTCAGACTGCTGAGACTATCGTTGAATGCTTTCTTGTATTTAGTCCTATCAGAAGGCAATGTTTATGTTAATAAATGATAATTATTAAGCATTAATATTAAAGCATAAATTTCAAATACATTTATGGGCTGTTTGGTTCAAGGAATAAAATAGTTATCCTTAGGAATAGAAAAGACGAGGAATAGAATATAATGTGTATTATTTTGCTTGGTTCAAGGAATGAAATAAATAAAGAATTTCTATGTCAATGTTTGGTTTGAAAATATAAACCTGGAATGACAAAGGAATAACTAACAAAAAGACCAAAATAACCTTATTATTATTATTATTATTATTATTATTATTATTATTATATTAATAAATTCCTTATTATTATAAATTTTATTAAACTTATTAATTATTTTATTTTTATTTGTATTATTAATTTTCTTCTTCTTATTATTAAATTTATTATTCTTATTAAATTTATTATTCTTATTATTATTTATTATTAATTTTCTACTTATTACTATTCATTTTATTATTTGATTAATTATATTTATTATCATTTCATTTTATTATTTGATTAATTATATTTATTATCATTATTATTAAATTCCTTATTATTATTAAATTTCTTATTATTAATAATTTTCTACTTACTGTTAAAAATTATTATTATTACTATTATTATTATTATTAATTACATTTATTATTGTTATTATAAAATTCCTTATTGTTATTAATTTTATTTATTTATTATTGTTATTGTTATTATTATTATTATTATTGTTATTATTGTTATATTCCTTGTTATTATTAATTTTATTATTTTTATTGATATTATTATTATTAAATTCCTTATTATTATTAATTTTTTTCTTATTATTATTAAATTTATTTTTCTTACCAATGATATTATTCTTATTATTATTAACTTTCTACTTATTATTATTATTTATTATATTTATTTATTTATATTTTTATTAAAATTTTTTAATTAAAATTTTTATTGTTATTAAATTCCTTATTATTATTATTAATTTTCTTCTCCTTATTGTTATTATTATTATTATTATTATTATTAATTGTCTACTTATTATTATTATTATTATTATTATTATTATTATTATTAATTGGGAAACAGACGAAGGGTAAAGCTTGTCCAAGAGAAAGAGAAGGCATGTTTACCTATTCCGAATCTGTGCGGAATGGGTAAAGATGAGGGGGAGAGATATTTCGCTATTCTGATATGTGCGGAATAACTAATGTTTAGGAATAGTTATTCTGCGGGTCTTTTGCAAACTAAACAAAGGAATAGGTAATAAGTAAGAATAGGAGGGTAATAGAAGTCTTATTACCCTCAACCAAACAGTCCATTAGTTCTCTATATTGGGTGTTGACGAAGGTCACACCGTCTTGCTTCTTAGTGTAAGTGTGCAAAAAGAGCTGATAGGGTGTAAGCTTCGTGCTTACAGACTTTTCCTACATCAGAATAAAATGTTATAAGTGAATTACAATTTACAAAAATTTCAACAAAATTTTCTCTATTTTTATGATATTTACTCCTTGTTGAACAAAGAAAATAATTCAACAACACAACCATATATGGCACCAGACATTTATAACATTATTATTCTCCATAATACACATATTTTCATTCTAAAATTTACATATCAAATTAAATTGAAATACACCAAAGTAAAAAAATCAGAATATAAGTGTAAAATGTAGATACTTACAAGTCTCTCTACATGCTCATAGTGGGTAATAGATCCTCCAGTATGTATGGGAAGACTCTCTCCCCCTGGTCCTCTACATTCGTTGGAAGAATTACGTTCTGAAATGGACATTGCCTTAGCTGATGTCCAATACTGCTGCCAACCACTCCATATTTATTCAGAAATATAAGGCAGTCGTACACTAGTCTTGTGTATCGCATCAACAAAGTCTCGATAACATGTACGTACTCATGTCTCCCATACTTTATAAATGACCATGTCAAATTCAGAATCTCAAAAAAATTCTTTCCGAAATAAAAGGAAAAACATACGATAAGTACTTATAATATACAATATTTATCTAATTAATGTATAAAAGTAATTAAAAATACAAAAAATATATTTTTTGTATCTCAAACTCTTGATAATAAAAATTCTTTATTGCTTGAGGTATATTCTTTCATATATAACCCTCAAGATCAATCTTCTCCTTGAATTTGGAAGTCATGTTTCTTGATCACCGTCCAGACGAAATCAACCTAATTAAAACAATTAATTTTATATCATTTTTAAATTTAAACCTATAACTTAATTATAAATATATGGTGTTTCATGTATTTCACTTACAGATTGATGACAATTGTGATGTGATTTCTTCCATCAACTCCCTCAGCTCTAAGCTGGAGGTCACCTCCTTCATTTCCATTGTTTACCCCTAATATCTTTATCGATATAGGGGTAGTGGATGGTGTAGCATCAGGTGTGAAAGGTGATGTCTCATCTGCAAGTGCAGTAGTTGGAGGTACAGCATCTGATTCATTGCAGCTGTAGAATGTGAAGCTTCACCTGGATAGTAACTAGCTCCAAATCTTGGTATGAACCTTGGTCGCATCATATCCTGTTTTTTCTTTGATGACATATTTCAACCTGAAATTCATATTTTATTGAATATTCCATAAAGATAATATCCCTTAAGTATTAATCAATTGAATTAATTACCTACAATTGATGTCAATACTATGGTATGTAGCATTGTTTACTCTTGTGAATCAAAAAAGCAAGTTCTTACTGTGACTTCTAAGCTCATGGAATTTTTCACCGATAAGCCTCACGGGAGCTGCATCACGGGTTTCCAGCTTATATACCGTCCTAGGTGTTTAGTATGTAAATAACTGTCTTGTATATTAAACGTATGGATTTCTTGTGTTAATACTAAGTTTGCATTAATCACATTGAAGTTGAAGTATTTATGTTTGAATTAATCACCTACAATTGATTTCAATATTACGGTACGTGACATTGTTTACACCTGTGAATTAAGAAAGTAAGTTCTTACTGTGACTCCTAAACTCGTGGAATTTTCCACCAATAAGCCTCACAGAAGCTGCGTCACCAGTTTCTAACCTATATACCGTCCTAGGGGTTTATTATACAAAGAACTGCCTTGTCTATTAAACGTATGTATTTCTTGTGTTAATACTAATTTTGCATTAATCAAATTGAAGTTGAAGTATTTATGTTTGAATTAATCACCTACAATTGATTTCAATATTATGGTACGTGGCATTGTTTACACCTATGAATCAAGAAAGCAAGTTCTTGTTGTGACTCCTAAACTCATGGAATTTTTCACCGATAAGCCTTATGGGAGCTACATCACGAGTGTCTAGCCTATATACCATCCTAAGAGTTTATTAATGCCTCAAATCATCCATAAGATCTCAAACTCATTCTACATATAGTAAATACTTAGACTATTAAAGAAGAACATCAAAACTCATAAATGATTATAAGAATATTCTAAACAATAGCATAAAATCAAGACCTCCTTTGCATTCACACAAAACATAAATGTATCATAATCGTATTATTAAAGCAATACATATGGTAGACATTAATTGGACGACTTACCTGAATGGATGGACAACTTTAGACTACAAAGAAGAAGAATGAGCGATGCTCTTCAATATAATATAGGGTCTGCGAAAAAGAATATTTTGTATTTAATATAAGACACTTGTTCAATATTTTTGTTATATTTTTAATATATTAAAGCAAGCAAATCAGAAAATAATTTTTTTTATTTTGAAATAGAAATATATTGACCTTTAGTGGGAGTAATGTTAAAAATTAATGTCATGATAATTTTAATAAAAATTCATCGCTAACTCCTAATTTTCTTGTAGTGTAAGAATCATACTTAATAAACATAAGGTAATTTCCAAAGCATATATCCATAATGATAAGGAAAGATAAGAATAACTCAATATGCTCTTACCCAATTCCATTAAAGTATGCTTATTCCTTTATACAATACTGTTGTATTTTAGTGTGACGAACATTATGTATTAAGTACATACATTATGCTTTTTTAAGAATTTAACAAATAGGTCAAGACATTGTTCGATTTCATTTTACCTTCCACAAAATTTACCACCTTTATAAGACCTAACAACTTTCACTTTTTGGTCTAAGTATATTTTAACCACCCTCATTAATAAACACCTCTAAGGCATTTATTGATTATAATTTCTCATATAGCAATTAAACATATCTATGATGTAAAATCATCAATAAAAGTGATATAATACTTTTTCACACTAAAAGATGAAACATCAAAAGGTCCATATATATCAAAATATATAAAAGTTCAAGGTGTTGTGTTCTTTTTGTGTTTGTTTTCTTAATTATGTGTCTTATATGTTTTCTCATTATACCATGCACATATTTACTTAAATAAGTAAAATCTAAATTAGAATGATTTTATTCTTTACAATCTTTATGTTCTTTCTTTAGATATGTTACTTAGATGTTTATGTCATAAATGAGCTAAACCTTCATGTACTAAACTATGTTTAATACCAACATTCAATGCAAGGCCAACAAAGTCTCAACAAAAAGATCATCAAACTTTAATTTGTATAAACCATCACAAAACCAATACAATCGTTATTATTAAATAAAATCCAACATACATTTCAAAACTTAAAGGAATATCTAACTTTATCAAGTTTAGATAAAGAAATTAAATTTTGAGAAACAGTAGGAACATAAAGTGTTTGGAAAAGGTATAAATGATGTCTAATACCTAAATTCAAATGACAAGTTCTAATGGCTTCAACTTCAGCATTGATTTAATTACCCATAAATATAGAATTTTTATTTGAGTTTATGGTTTAGGTCATGAAGAATCCCTGCATCATATTTCAGACATAATTGGTAAAACCAATTCAATCCATCAAATTAAAAGGAAAATTTGTAAAATTTGATTCAAAATGTATAAAAGCACTATACTTATGTTTCTTTTCATACAATGCCTTATTAATACATAAAAATGTTCATTAATTGTTTCACAAATATCACCTTCCATATAATTGTCTAATTTCATTCTATTATATGAAATCATATCCCTTTTTCTATATTAACTTCTTTAAATTGACTTTAGGCTTGCCAATCTTAATTACGATGACTAGTTATAGTTTCAAAGTACCTTCCATATAATTATTCATTTTCCATTTCAAGTCTTATGTAACTACTCTAGGAATTTTCTTTAGATTCTAAGGCATTAACCAAGTCTCACCAACATCCCTAAGAGACATTTCCTCGAACAATCATAGGCAGCTCGAATTATCTCTAACTAATAACAAAACAACTGTAATTTTTCATTACTTACCAACAACATCACATTCAAACAATAAATAAACCAACAATTCAACGTAAAAATGCATAAATAGCTTGGTTTAACACATCCAAACAAAACCCACCCACTCGCCCATAGTTATTTATATAACCATTTAACAACTTTGTTTTTTGGAGACAAAATAAACCCAACAGTTTTGTTACCTGAAAAATGATGCATGATAGACCAAAAGAAGCAAAAATCGATGGTGGAAGCTTGGGAGGAAGAGGGACCGACGACATTGATGGTGGGAAGAAGAGAGAAAATAACAGAGGGGAGGGAGAAGGGGGCTTTAGGGTAGTTAAGAGCGTGAATAAAATGAAGTCGTTTACATTAAAACTAAACGATGTCGTTTTAATTTATTAACAATTCAACAGTTACCAACGGAACTATAGTTTCGTCGGTATTTTACTGACGAAATTGTGATTTCGTTAGTATTCAAGATGCTTATTTTTTCTGCCAGCCATTGCTGCCTACTTTTATGATGGACTTTACTTTTCCATTGCTGTATTCTATCGGGAAAGTTACGGGGATATTTTCCCTTCATGTTTTTCGATGGATATTTTGGCGATTGTAAGAAACAATTTTTTCTGGCAAATTTACCGACGAAAAATCAATTTCGACGCTAATTTACTACAAAATATTTTTCGCTGATAATTTTCCGTCAGTAATATGTTATTTTCTTATAGTAATGCCACTCAATACGAGGGTCTCTTCACTTATTCACAATGGAGATTGGAGGAGCAATTTTTGAGGATTCTCTTTACTCACATATTACTTGCCTACTATTCCTAAGGAAGTAGGAGAGGACTGCATTATTTCCCAAGAGGTACTTTTCTTAATAGCTCCTGTCATAAGATACTTAGTTCCGTCGGTATTTTACTGACGAAATTGTGGTTTCGTTAGTATTCAAGATGTTTATTTTTTCTGCCAGCCATTTCCGCCTATTTTTATGATGAACTTTACTTTTCCATCACTATATTCTATCAGGAAAGTTGCGGGGATAATTTCCCTCCACGTTTTCTGACAGATATTTTGGCAATCGTAAGAAATAATTTTTTCGACAAATTTACCGACGAAAAATCAAATTTCGACGCTAATTTACTACAAAATATTTTTTGCTGATAATTTCTCATCAGTAATGTGTTATTTTCTTATAGTAATGCTACTCAATACGAGGGTCTCTTCACTTATCCACAATGGAGATTGGAGGAGCAATTTTTGAGGATTCTCTTTACTCACATATTACTTGCCTACTATTCCTGAGAAAGTAGGAGAGGACTGCATTATTTGGAAGCCCAACCTAAGAGGTACTTTTCTTAATAGCTCCTGTCATAAGATACTTAGTTTCGTCGATATTTTACTAACGAAATTGTGGTTTCGTTAGTATTCAAGATGCTTATTTTTTCTGCCAGCCATTACCGCCTACTTTTATGATAGACTTTACTTTTCCATTACTATATTCTATCAGGAAAGTTACAGGGATAATTTCCCTCCACGTTTTCCGACGGATATTTTGGCAATTGCAAGAAATTTTTTCCGACAAATTTACCGACGAAAAAGCAATTTCGAATGCTAATTTACTACAAAATATTTTTTGCTGATAATTTTTCGTCAATAATGTTTTATTTTCTTATAGTAATGCCACTCAATACAAGGGTCTCTTCACTTATCCACAATGGAGATTGGAGGAGCAATTTTTGAGGATTTTCTTTACTCACATATTACTTGCCTACTATTCCTAAGGAAGTAGGAGAGGACTGCATTATTTGGAAGCCCATCCCAAGAGGTACTTTTCTTAATAGCTCCTGTCATAAGATACTTGCATGTAATGCTGAACTGGTGCCATGGTTTGATATCCTTTGGAGGCAGTCATTAAACCCAAAAGCTTCAATATTCTCTTAGCTGGTAATAAAAAATAGACTCAAAACCAAAGATAGATGGTTTGGAAATTATGATCCCATTTGTGTTATTTGAAAACATGCAATGGAGAGTCAGAATCATTTATTCTTTGAATGTAGCTACACCAAGGCAATATAGAGTAGGATAATGCATATGCTACAACTTCCCAAGTTTACCTTTGAATGGAGGGAGACTCTTAATATGATCATTGCCTACAATTAGATTTGAAGCATTCTTAAGGATAATTAACCTAAAATTAAGATCTCTCTTCAATTGTTTATTAATATGATATTTACAGGTATACTAAGTTACTAACTTTGCACTTTAATATATATGACTTGGTTCAATTTCTCAATTTATTAACAAGTATAAACTTAACGAATATCACAAAGATATATCTATTGAATTCAACATGAATAAGGTTAAACAAAACAGTTCAAGAACAATCCCTAATATGGATTTAGAAACCCATAATGACATTCAAAATCCTACTAATCCAAATTAACATCTAAGAAAATGAAATATAATAAGAGAAAAGAAAGAAAAAAGTTTTGTGTCTTGATCTTGAAATCTGGAAAATTTGGAGTTGTTCTTTATGTCTCCACTTTGATCTCTTTGATTATGATGTATGGCCTAATTTTTGGTGTTTTTCTTTTCCTCAAATACATCTTGAGACTTCTAGGGTCCTTTTTAGGGGTTTTCACTTAATTTGGCTCTAAAAATAGCCCCGAAACGTCAAGAATAAAAAAATGCCATGTGCTAGAAAATACTCTTTCACGATCATAACTCTTGCCTTGTCCGTGTTCTATGTCGTAATTGTGCATGGAGTCACAATCGTAACAGAGAGTGCATTCATGTGGTTGCCTCATCATGCATGATGGTGCAATTGTACATGAACATGACTTCTTCCATTCTTCAAGCTCTTCATCTTTTCTTCAATTTTCGTATTTCCACCCACTAACAAACGCATCAAGTATCCTTTGAAACAAAAATTAAGGTCAAATCCTTGCTCTAAAATAGTCAAACATATAAAAACACTAACAAGAACACAATTTTAAGTTTTAAACACATGCTTACAATCTAAGAAAACACTAAAAAACACTCAAGCCTCAAGAAAACACATTATAATATACACTTATCATTGCTTAAGGCAACCATAGGTATAAGACAAGGTGATCCATTATCACCTTACCTCTAAAGTTTTCACAGACTCACTGAAAGCAAGATTAAAAAAGAAGCCTCATTCAAATACCATCACGAGTGCCACAAGTTAAAAATCTTCCAGTTTTCCTTTACAGATGATCTATTCTTACTTTGCAGGGCTGACCTCAAATATATTCAACTACTACTGGATTCCTTGGAGGATTTCAAACTTCTTTCTAGACTTAATTTTAATCCTTAAAAGAGCTTTTATGTCATCTTCTCAGGTCACTACCCTTTAGGTGCAGGAGCTTCTAAGCACCAAGGGCCTCACTCAATAAGAGCCTCCTTTTAAATATCTTGATGTACCAATAGCTTAAAAAAAACTTTCTATTCTAAAAGGGATTACCTTCCTCTCCTTAATGTAATAAACAGAAGGATTCATAACTAGTGTAATACTATCTTATCTTACGATCAAAGACTTCAACTACCTATCTCTATTTTGAGCAATCTATATACTTATTGGATCTCCCATTTGGATCTCCCAAAAGCTGTGATGAAAGACAATGACAAAGCTTCAAGAGACTTTCTATAAAGTGAAGCAGAGAAAAAACTCAAAATTCCTAAAGTGAAATGGACAGTTATAAAGGCCTAGGCATCACACATCTATATGTACAATGAGTAAAGTAATGCTCATAAAGAGACTTTGGATCCTATGCTCTGAAAATGAAAGTTTATGGGTGAAATGGACTCACTCACAAATACTAAGGGAGAAGTCTATATGGAACTACAAAGCTAACCCAGGAATCTCCTAAACACTCATTCAAACTATGAAAATGAGGGAGTTAACCCATCCTCACATCAAGCACAAAATTGGTGATGAAGGTAGGACTCTTCTGGTTTGACTCATAGCATAGCAATGGGCCTCACCACAAAAAGTCTAACTTTCAATTACTTAGAAATTCTATACCTCCCAATACTAAAGTCCCCATACTCATCAGAAAGAACTCTTGGTTTTACACTTTTTAGTTTATTAGAGGAAGACAGGAGTTTAGTAAATTAACTGATGGAGTTACTCTTGACTCAAATACACAGGATACAATCATTTAGTTTCTAGACACATCTTCAAAATTCACAACACAATCTTAAAAAAAAACTCCTAAAAGAGTCCCTTCTTACATCATCAACTTATAAACTAATTTGGGATTCTATAATAGCCCGCTCTCACTCTTTTATCCTATAGCTAGTAACACATAACAGGTTGGGTAGTAAAGATGTCCTAAAATTTTTAATATCAAATTTTGATTGCCTATTATGCAATGAGGAACCTGAAAGTGTGAATCATCTATTTTTTGACTGTAATTACTTAAGCCAGCTTTGGAGGCCTACCTTACACAAGTTTAGCACTTCCTACCTTACTTTAACATATCATGTATCGTAGATTGAGGAACTACTCATCACTTCATAACTAAAAGGGACTACAAATTATTCAAAATTGCTTTAGGAGTGTCTACTTTCTACATCTGGGGACAAATAAACAAAAGGCTATTTGAACCATCTTTTACAATGGCAAATTCGTGTCTAGGATAGCTCAGCACCTTCATAAGATTAAAGGTAATTGCCTATCAACTAGAAGCACAACTTGATTTTATTACCTCTCACAACTAGAGGCTAGAATTCTAAGATACAAGCATACAAAAACATCAACAAACAGATTGGTAAGGACATGCACCACAAGCACCATATCATGTATTCGTGGAAAGGGCATAATAAAGGATGGAAGTAAAAAGGAAAATGAAAGACTAAATTGGTTTTGAATCACTGCAACAACAGTTAAAACTTCAGCTTAATTGAAAAGCCTATAGACCCTTAGCCCATAAGCAAGAAAACAGAAGGGGTTGAACTACTGAAGATAGAGCATGAAGCATAAACTACTGTGTTTAGTTTGGAGCAAAACAATGCCTTAGGACCACACACGTGTCCCCTTAGCATATTGTCTTTTATTTTGTTAAGGAGCTTGACTATAGCTCACTTGAAATTACGCTTTTGTCTTATTGGATGTATAACTGTTGCATTATTAATGAATTACTTAACTTAAAAAAAAATTGTGTTTTCCAGAATATAATTTTACAGTGATAGAATATTAATAGTGTTTTTCTAAAAACTAAAACGTACAAGGCATGCAATGTCTATTTTCCATGAATATTAAAAAGGAGGCATGCATGCAGCCATCAAGATATATTGTTTTCCAGAAACAACAAAACTAAGGAACACACGATTTTGATTTTCAATCAAACAAAACAAAATTATCCCCTGATCGACATACATTAGACTAAACAAGTTTTTAAGTCTTAAACTTATTAAATTAAATTAAATTAAATCAAGATAAATAATTAAAGGAGGATATAATATCATTATTTAAAAAAGCTATAATTGAATCACGAGCACAATAGAAAAATAATTTTTACAGTTTCTAGATCAGGTATTTTTAGTTGAATAGCTTGAAAAACATGAATCATAAATAAATGTTGAAACTTATCTAATTCAGATTCCTATAAAAATTTTCTTAGCAAACTGTTAACCACAAGTTATTAACATATGTAAATCTTTTAATAATATCCACAAAAGTAGAGAAAAAGAACTAAAATGTTTTAAGAGGAAAAGATAAGAATGCTAGCTCCCTTGTGACTTTGTTTTTTCCTATTTATAGAAAAAGATAATAGTTTTCTAATTAAAATTAAAATTGTTAATTATAATTAAAGTCTAACTCTACTTATAATTAAAATTTAATTTTAATGAAATTAAATATTTCATATTTGATCCCTACAATTTTTCAAACTTTAGAAGTAAGTCCAACTTAATTTAAATTGATTTTTTATCTTTTAAACTACTCTTTATGTGTAACTCATTATGTTCCTGATATATTGACAATAATTATTAATTCTAATTCTAATTCATAATTAAAATTAAATAATTTAAATTTTATTTAATTAAATAATTTATAATCATATATTAAGAATGACGGCTAGCAATATGTCATAATCACTCAATTATTAAGAGTGTTAAAGTAGTTTTAACTTAACATGTCCACACATAGTTATAACGTATAATTTAATCATTTCAACGTCTAATATTTCAATTAAAACTAGAGTATAAATTAGTGTCTACTCTATTTAAATCCAATTATATACGTTCTTATTAATTAGTAATTGATTTATAATTAATATTTAAAAACAACCTTTTCAATGTCAATTCACTTTAGCTAAAGATTTCCTTTAAATCACTAATAATCAAGAACACTAGAACATTATCCCTAATCACTTTAAAATGACTGTTATAGTATCCCATATTGACTAAACATGAAAATGTTAAAAAGTTTATAAATGGTAAGGGTCAACTATCCAAATAACTAGTTCTAGTCATTTTGACAATGGTTGACCTAGGCCCAATTATTGTTAGTAGACTCTACACTCTGCCCATATTGAAAATTCTAATATAATATCAGAGCGGGTTTAGTCTGGATTATTAATTTCTCGGTTGTCTGTCTGGATGTCCAATCCTAATGGCTCGGTCCGGTTACCACTGCGTTTATTTCAAGTGACAACTGAATATCCAGTCCCAGTTGCACTTAAGGAGGAGTATTAGAATATCCTATATTGACTAAATATGAAAATGTTAAAAGGTTTATAAATGGTAAGGGTCAACTATCTAAATTACTAGTTCTAGTCATGTTGACAATGGTTAACCCAGGCCCAATTATTGTTAGTAGATTCTACACTTTGCCCATGTTGAAAATTCTAATAGAATCTTTCATTGACTTAATTATCTCCGCATAACTCATACTATATTCAAGTAATAAGGTACTCTAAATAGAATAGGTCATAAGTAACATCAGAATATAGTAATCCCTAACGTTTAAGTATACAACCATTATACTGAAAAAATCCTCAAATATACAAATAATGTTTCATTCAAGGCCCTCACAATTGGGTTAGTTTAACAAACTTATTACCTAATAAGCATTAACATGTTTATTTAAGCATTAAAACTTTTATTTATTTCTCTAGACTCCACGTCTTAGCGTGGCTTTCACTAGATGTTATATATTGTATTGGTCTAAAAGATTGACTATATACATGATAAGAAAGAAATATAATATGTGATAATCTAATTAGTGTCCAATTTTAATAAAATGATGATGACGAGTAATTTGAAGATAATATATAAATGCAATATGAATCTTATAATTATGATTTTATCATAATTTAATCTATAAAATATATTTATCTCATGAACTTTAGCTTATATGTTAGTTAATTAAATAAATAAACATAAGATAAAAATATTTACATTTATTATGTTACAAAATTAATTGATTGTAGGGCATATACTAATAATTTATTTTTTCTAAACATTATTTATTTGTTTTTCATTTTAAATTAGTTCAAATATGAAATTAAAATCGAGACATTATTTCTTCACTTTCATATATAAAGCAGATATGGAGAGAAGTTGACCTTATAAGAATAGAAACTTTTAATTAAGGATAATAGTTGTGGCCCAGCCTTAGACTCCGGTGCTCGAGCCTCAAGCATGACCTCAGGCTTATAGTAGATGAAAAAATAAATTAAATCGGGTCAAATTGGGCCGTCTCAAGCCTAGTAGGGCCGGAGCTCGAGCCTGCTCCTCGGCCTACCTTCAATCACTCCACTGCTGCTCTCAAGCTAAAGCGAAAGTATAAAAAATGCATTAAACTGATGAAGAGTATGATGAAACGAGACGACAAAAAAACTCATTTCTTTTGCCTCTTTCAAACTTAAACACACACTTGTGACTCTCTCTATATATTAGTATTAATATTCCTAATTAAACTCTCTTGGTCTGGTCTCACTTGCCTCGGTCTCTCCGTCTCTCACTTCTTTCTCTGTCCAGCCAAAGCTCTCTACCGTCTGTCCATGGCAGCTACTGCGTGTTCGTCCTTGTCCATGCAGACTAGCGCCTCTACGGTAATTCCTATCTCCTAGCAGATCTGTTTGTACTGTTGTTTGATCTTTCTGATTCGTTTTTATTTTCTAGTGGCAATTGTTTTGCTTGCCTGATGTGAGCGGTTTTTTAAGCTGTTGTGAAAGGCTTATTTGATCTGGAAATATATGATCTTTACTGTCCTTGCGTGAGATAGGTGATTAGCCGACGGGCTTAGAAGTTGGTTTGACTTTGGATGGTGTTTTGATGGTGGAATTTACTGTACAAATTTATTGGTTTGTTATCAAAATGTGTGTTTAAGTGGTGGGGAGGACGATTTGTTCGTAAATTTGGATCTTTAGCTTTGGTATATCATGTATCTTGTTGTTGGTTGGGTGGATGTCGAAGTGTACTTTTTAGATTTGTTAATGGGTACTGTATCATGGTTGACTCAATAAGCAGGGTTCTAGGTGAATTATTGTGTAGCTTGAAGTGAGATTTTTGGGACTACGCACCATTGCTTTTATTGTGTAAAGCATTGCTCAAATGGGGCAGCGATTGGGGGCTGAACTGATAGTTTTGAATCTACTGGGCAAAGAATTGAAGATTGTAATGTTTTGGTTTATTTTTTCATTATTTGTTTAGTTTTTTGAGTTTGATGTGCATTTATTGTGCTGTATTCCCTCTTACTTTTCTATATTATTAAGTATTGTTTGTTTGAATTTGTTAAACAGAGCACAACTAAATTCTCTAGTTTAAAGGCAGTTTCTCTCTCTACTCTGGGAAAGAACTTCATGTCTTTCAGTTTGCGCCCGATTCCAGCTCATCTTCGGATCTCCTGTGCGGTATGTTTTGCCATTTGATATATACATGTAATTTCACAACTATCAATGTTACTGAATCTCAGGGCAATGACTATGGTTCTTGGACGAGGCTATCAAAGGAGCTATTGCACCCGCCCACTAATAGTTTGTAAATTTGGCAGATGCGAAGACGGAAACATGTTACCTGTGAATTATCTTATCTAACGGGAATGAGAAATAAATACGTGGATATGGAGTTGCTAATGTTTAAGTACAATCTAGATATGCTTCTATTATTTATTTATTTAATATTCCAGACATTTAAATTTCATTGGAGAATATATGGTGGTTTTTCCTTACTTTTTGTTCAGAATGGTTTGCAGCTGTGTTATGAATTTACCTGCTTGTCCAAAAGCAATGTGGAACTAAATTAAATGTTGTTGCCCAGGCCAAACCAGAAACAGTTGAAAAGGTGTGCAAGATTGTGAAGAAGCAGCTAGCATTGCCTGATGATGCTACACTTACTGGAGAGTCCAAATTTGCAGCTCTTGGAGCTGATTCTCTTGATACGGTACCCAATAGTTTGTCTTTGTTTATTTATTTCGTTTTTGTTTATCTTGTTTGGGATCGACTACCATGATGACCTTGCTTTGTTTATGGAAAGTGAAAAAATTGTTTAAAGTTTAACTTTGGATTATACAATGATAGAGGAAGCTTCAAAAGAAAATTCTTATGGTACATGTAATTTTCTGTCATGTTGAGGACCTGATTGGTTGAATTTTTTATTGAGTTTTTGGTTGAACTTATGGTTTCTTCCAATTTTCATAATTTCTAAAAACCATAAAACTTGTTTATTATTTCTGTTTTCATTTTTTCATACTCTGATTTATCATTGAATAAAGGTGTATTATTTAATTATTTAATATTGATTACTAATAGAATTATAACTAATATAATTTGACTTATTTTAAAATTCAGAAATTGAAAAATATTTCAAAAATAAAATACTTTCAAAGTTTATAATTGTTTAATGAATATATTTAAATTTTAAATATTTAAAATACGTAAATTTCAAAATTTTAAAATAATAAATTAAATATATTAGTAAATAAATATTAGTTTATAAGTTATGTATTTTTTTACTTGTATAATTATTTATTTAGATAAATATAATAAATTTCTATTAATATGTATTGATGAATATTATATAAGAGATTAGTATATTTGCTTGATTAATTTATACAATTAATTTATATTCAAATTTTATTTTATATTTAGTCATTATGAGTAATAAAAGTGTGGTCATGCTCATGTCGATATTAATAAATACGTTTGTGTTTATGTTTGAAAGGAAAAAGCATGATCCAAAATAAAAAATGAAAAACAAAAATCATCATGAAAAAAATAGAAATGGATTCAAATGATCCGTAACTTTTTGAACGAGTCACACAGGTCATAGATACCACTGACACTGGTATGACATTATCACATAGACTATAGTGAATGTCAATTTATTTTTCCATGATAACAAAACTATTTTTATATCATAACAAGTAGGGAGCTAGGTTTAAACTTGAATTTTCTTAAATTTGCTCAAACACCAGATTATCTTTCATGTAATTTGTGCTGTTGGTTACGTCCCTCACTCAAAAGTCGTTGGTGATGCTATCCATTTTACTTGTCACATCAACTGGATTATTCCCAATCATTGTGATGGTACATAATCCTGCTACTTAATAGTGATTTCCTTGACGACCATTTATTTTCAGGTTGAGATTGTGATGGGACTTGAGGAGGAATTTGGTATTAGTGTGGAAGAGGACAGTGCCCAAAGCATCGCAACAGTACAAGATGCAGCGGATCTTATTGAGAAGCTTGTTGAGAAGAAAGCTTAGAACCAAATGCTATTTGAAGATCTCTTACCTAATGTGCCTGAGAACTCTAGATTTTGTTGATTTAAGCTGGGAAAACCCACAAAAAATTGCCAGAAATTGTTAAGTTATGAATGATGATATCAGTGTTTTTCGCGTGTTTATTGGCCCCCTCTCTGATACACATTTTCGTGTTTTTTTTTGAAGATAGAAAAATTCATTAAAGACATAAAACGTATCAAACTACAATGCTGTATCAAGCAAAAGGAATACATTACTCTTTCAGTTATCCCTAGGAAAAATTAGGAAGTTAAAGATTCCATTGTATTCTGGAAGAGGTGTTAATGTAACTTGCGCATTAAAACATGCTTATCTATATTAGCCTTGTTAAATATTTTCTGATTCCTTTCCCTCCAAATTACATAAAATGCAGAGTTGACTGAGATTTAGCAAACTCTATCTTTCCCTTAAAAGTTGGAACTTATCTTCAGCTCTTTTCAATATATTGTTCCAATCTGAATCGTGATAGTAGAGATTTAAGGTATGTTGAATGCTAGCCCAAATGGAATTGGTGAAGCTAAATTTGAAGTGGAGATGGTCAATGTTTTCATGCTTAATACAGAATAGCTCACATAACTTGTCAATGGACCCAGCTATCCTGTCTTTAGTTTTTAGTCTTCTCTTAGTCACAAGCCAAGTTATAAAGGAAGCTTTTGATTTTAAGGAACCTTTCCATACGTTATTGTACCAAGGAATGAGAGGGATAGGAGGCTTGTGAGCTTTGATGCATGAAGAGTTTGAGTAGTCCCCTTTGTTGCTTAAGGACCAAACAGGTTTATCAGGAGCAGAAGGATTAGGCAGGTAGTTTGGAAAGTATCTCAGAAGCCTATTAGCTCCCTTGCCTTGAAAATGCCAAGAATTATGCTCAATGACATTTCGGAACTCATGCCTGAGAAGAGATTCTTGTAGACAATGAAGAAATATCCTTCCTGAGGTAGAGGGGATTTAGAGAAGTCCAGTTATCAAACTAGGACCATGTATCCTCTCCGTTCCTTACCTAAATTTTGATGAATAGATCAACAACTAGCCTTTTCTTAGAATCGAAATGAAAGGCCAAGAGAATTCTTTCCTTTCTGTAATTTGCCATAAGCACGTTTCCATGAGATAGAATTCATTAATCCATTTGCTCCAAAGTGATTATTTATCCTTGAACAATCTCCAAGTCTTTTTAGCCACTTGCATTGATTGGAAAGTTAAGATTGATGTGAGACCAAGCCCCCCTTCCTACTTCCTCCAACAAAGCAGTTTTGGCATTATTAATCTTTCCTGAGAAGTTTCTGATGCATTTTTCAATCTCCTTGATGATTCTTTTAGGAGGACGAAGATGAAAACTCCAATGTGCTGAAATGAGGACCCCCAGATATGTAAATGGCAAAATATGAATATTCATATAAAAAATCTGCAATAGGCTTTCAGTATTGGATATGGTTAAGGAGAAATAAATTCTATTCTTGCATTGATTGATGCTTAGGCTAGAAATCCGGCAGAAGCTTATAAGAGATTAATGCAAAATGGAAATGGATTCTCGCTGAGCTCCACAAAGCAAAATTAGATATTCTGCAAAGCTTAGATAGGTAAGAGACATTTCCTTGCATTTACGATGATACTTAAACTCAAGTCTTCTAGATAAGTTGAAGCAAATAATCATGTTCAGAATTTCCATGGAAATGACAAAAAGATAAGGAGAAATAGGATCTCCTTGTCTAATACCATTAAAACCTTTGAATTAATTAGTTGGAGCACCATTGATGAGAATGTTATATAAAGGGGTTGAGATGTAGGAATGAATCCATTTTATAAAAAAGTTAGGGAAGCCAAACCATTATATGCATATAAGGATGAAATTCCAATGAAGCATGTCAAAAGCTTTGGAGAAGTCTATTTTGATAGCATAGCTTTTGATGGTTCTACCTAAGTTATAATCTCATATCAATTCTTGCATTAAGAGAATAGTATATAAGATAGATCTACCAGGTACGAAAGCTCCTTGAGAGTCACGAATGATCTAGTTCAAGTTCTCTTTGAGTCTTTTGGCAAAAAGCTTTGAAACCACCTTATTAGATAGTGTTATAATAAGATATTGGGAAAAAATCATTGACGCAATTTGCATTAAGTAGTTTAAGGATCACACAGATGTGAGTAGCATTAATTTCCCTCAAAATTCTTCCTTAATTCAGAAATTCCAACATAGTATCTACAAGGAGATTACCTATAATATGCTAGGTTCTCTGGAAGAAGAAGGCATTGAACCCATCTAAACCTCGGGCTTTCATAGAATGGAGGTTGAATATAACAGATTTGATCTCTTAGAGAGAAAAAGGTTGTTGGAGCTTCGCCAATGTATCCTGAGATAAGGATATAGAGGGACCAATAAGCTCTACAAGCTCTTGTAAATTAGATAAACCAGAAGTAATTGGAGCTCTAAACAAGGTTTCAAAGTAGTTGAATATCATATTATTTTAAGAATTTCTATCAGTAAACATCTAATCATTAGTGTCTAGGAGACAGGTAATCTTGTTAGAATTTCTCCTTGCCAAGATAGAGTTGTGGAAGAATTTAGTGTTGAAATCCCCTTCCCTTAGCCAAGTTGTTCTTACTTTTTACATAAGTAGAGAATTATGATCTTAAAAAGCTTTATTATAAATCTCCAGTTTACCAACCACATTACTTCTGTATGCTATGTTTTTAGGATAGAGATAGCAAGCCTTCTAAGCTCTCCTCAAATCTCAGCTTCTTAAAGCTTAATAGAGGCGGTGGATTAATCAACTTTATAACATAATATTATGATAATCTAGACTTCATGCATTAGCTCCATAAACCCATCCATACTTATAAGAAATTTGAAGAATTTAAAAGGAGATTTGTAAGGAATGGAAGCTGTGAAGTTAAGAATTTCTATGGTGGAATGATCTAAACATAGTGCGGTTCCAAAATCGGCATATGAATTAGGGAATTAACTCAACCATAGATGGCTCCTGATGAGGCAATCTCTTATCTATTTGTTACTCTAGGTGTAAAAACACCTTATTTATATGAGATCAGTCACTTCTAACTTAGTAACAACATCCTCCAGTCTCTGAGGGGAGAAGAATGCAATTCAAATCACCTACAATCAAGCATGACTTAATTATAGAGGATTGAATAGAGAATAACTCCTCCCGTAGCTTAGCTCTCTGAAATTCAAAGTTGGCTGCAAAAATGATTGCAATCTCAATCTTAATCCATGGCTCAATAAGTTTGCAACTAAATGAATGAATTGGTCTAAAGATTTTATACAAAGACCTGTACTTTTTTAATATTGTAAGCATACAAGATTCTACCATTGTAATGGTTAGTCGTGGTTTGGTCCATACTTCTAGATTTTTCATATGATTTTCATAACATTGTGAAGTTTATGAGCTTTTAGTCTTGTTTCAAGTAATCCAAGTAAAATTGGATTCCTTTCCAGTAAAAGATCCTTGACAGCTTGTCCCTTATGAGGTTCATTAAAACCTTTAATATTCCAAAAAATCATAAATATTTAGACATATGAGAGGTAAGTCTACCAACCCCCTTTGGGTTTCATCCTTTTCCTCCCTGATCTTCTGCTAGATGTAGGAGTGAATTGTTCATTCAGCTCTTCCCTTTTCTTAAAGAAACCTTGATGAGGTGCCTCCTCTTCATGTTCACTCTCAGGAGGGTTTGCACTAGCTTTTCCCTTATCTCTAACTAGAGCAGTGTCTTGATTATCAAGTTGAGTCTCTCCTTCTACTAAAAATGCATTCTAATCTTCAAACATAGTATCAATATAATTTGTTTCAGTGTTAAGTGTAGCTAGTTCTTCCACAGTTCCCATTAACTGATTGTAATCTCCTCTAGAGAACAATCTCTCTATTGGTCTCTAAACTTGTTTTCCCAGCTAAGATTCCAATTGTAAAATAGCTTAATTTTATCTTTTCATTAGCAGGATTGAGCTTCATAATAGACAAAACTTTAGGTAGAGCTTCATAACAGACAAAACTTTAGGTAGAGCCTTCTTAGGATTCATCTCCACATAAATTCGAGCATAGCATACTTTTCAAGCTTAACAGTGGCTGAATCGAATGCTATAGGTTTTCTCACTGCACTAGCCAAAAAACTTAAGCCATTCATAGACCAATACTTAAGAGGACTGTTGTGGAAATTGATCCATAAGAAGATGGATTCTATGTTATTTTTTATCAAATTCCAAACCTAGTACCCATTTTTGAATGAACATGGGTTGTTCACCCATGTGCCAAGAGCCTGATTCCAATATCTTACAAATACTATCACCATATGTAAACTTAAACAGAAAAGTTTCCTCCTCAGTGAGTAGGATTCTATCTAATCCCTTGTTATCCCATCTGGTTTGATCCCAAATCTACATGAAAGGAAAAGTTGGCCTTTTGTTAAGGAAAAAACCAACCAAGGTATTGCTCCAGAGTTTAGCTCCTTCTTGAAGAAGCTCGAGAGGAGGTACAAAACCATCAACTAAGGTGGATGAGAAATGTTTAGGCTTTACAATAGAGGTTTCAACTGAAATTACATAACTCCAAGATTCCCAGCACCATTCGGACGTTCAACTTTCTGCTGGCTCAGATCCATCACAATGTTGACATCTAAAGACTCTTTTAAGGAAAATGGTTATGCATTACTCCTAAGGGAGAGGAGCCTCCCTTGGAGGTTTCCTTGGAACTTTCTAAAGTATAAAGTTACTTGAAATTTGCTTAGAGCTTGCAAACTATTCTTCTGTAAGAGGAAAGTTACTGTTTTAAGGGGTGAGTTACAGTTCATTCGAGAGAGTTTCTTACACGAGACGATATTATTGCAATCTTTAACATTGTATTGACAGTTACAAAAGGTAACAAGTATTGCAAATTATAAAAGGATCGTAAAGGAAATATCTACTTATTTTCGACAAAACGACACCGTTTTGTATATTTTTTTATTTAAAAATATGTATAGGCCGAGCTGGCCCAGCCCATCTGTAACCCAGTCGGCCACGAGAGGACCACAAGCCGGTTGGCCCGTCGGTTGGCCAAGCTGCGGGCCACAGTCCGGCCCACGGCCTGCCATGACAGTGACTGTCCCAGCCTATTGCCATCCCTACTTGCTGCCTCGCTTCTAATCAATGAAAATCCCAGTTAAAAGGCTGTTATGCTATGCGATCCAAAAGGTGCTTGTAGAAAGGTGTTTCTTCAAAACCATACTATAAATATGTTAACCAAATTAAAAGAACTACCTTTTTCCTGCAAAACATGCTTTTGGACCTTGGAACCTCAAAAACAGTTTGAGAAACAAATCCCGAAGGGGTTATACCTTGTCGAGTTAAAATTTATCCCTCGTACCCTTTTTCTTTTTTCTTTTTGCTTTTTATGTCAGTCTTTACCTACGTATTTCATGTCGAGTTGAAACTTAGCTCTGTAGTCTTTTGTGTTTGTACTTGGGGATGTCTTTCGCAACGATATAAACTTACCCTTAGTAGTTATTTACGTTAGGGTGTCTTTCGTGTTAGTTGTAATTGCCACAGAAACCTTAACAACCTCCGCAGTACTTTCGAAAAACCGACCAGTACAAGCAACTTTGTCAAATTGGACCTTGTTTACCAGTCTCGTTTAAGGTTGATCAACCAAAACCAAGGGTACCAAACATTTTAATGATCGGACCAGAACTAAAGATACTATACATTCAACTGGCCTAGAGCTCGAAATGTCGGATATCTGAAAATTTGACGCTAAGCTTCTGAATCATATTTTTCTCTAAAGAGCAAGGTAAAAATGCGGTAAGAAAATGGAAACAAAATGGAAAGATCTAATATGAACCAACCTGACAGAAGATGACAACCTTCAGATGGGCCCTCTTTTACCTCGTTCACTTTTGTAGCATAAAACATTCCATCACAAGTTCCAGTAAAATATTCCTAACACTAACCCTGACACTCTAGATACTGAGCGACATACTCGAAAGTATAGATACTTATATCTATAGTGTCATAACCAGATTTGTTTAACAGATGCTCACTTTCTTACTCCCAATCAGCATCAAAGAAGCCAGCATCTTTCATCTCTGAATAGTATACATTCTCAAGACGCAAATCTTCTTCCTACAATCACGAGAAATGCAAGTATTGGTCACAAATGTTTCTGTACTCGTAACAGAAAGACTAAGTTTGAAAAGGAGGGTAAGGTGAAATCCTGATAAACCTGGAAAAAATCTGCTAAAAACGTTATGTACAATAGAGGAAGGTAAAAGGCGTGGTAGCAAACAATTGTTGTAGTGTACAACCTGTAGAAGAAGATTAAGGATCATTAGCAATATATATAGTTCCAGAAGGCCTTTTGTGGAAGAAAAAGAATTCTATTCAACGTTACCAAAGGCTGAAACCAGCCCCGCTTCCCATAAGCCCACAAGCAAGCAGTGCCAGTGAGTTCAAAGTGAACATTATAGCAATGTATTTGTAGAATGCAGGTCGTGCTGCATAAAGGAAATGACAAGTCATGAACCATCTCTGATAGGGATAAATATACTTTACCAACATGCATGTACTGAGAACCTTACCAGGCAACCTGTCCCTCCACTGAGAGTGGTACATCCATAATATCAGGCCATAAACTGCAGTTAGCACAAGCCTGTGGATAACCCATAAATTCCACTTTTTGGTAAGCTGTTCTTCATTATTATCAATGAAAAGTGGGATCCCCAGGGCAAACAGGTAAATTGCCTGCACAGAAAACATCAATTAAGTAATTTATATTTCATGTCATAATCTTGGCCAGTTGCATCAATTTAGTAGAGGCAGTCGACAGAATTAAAAAACAAAAACTAGGGTAACTTCATCATACACAAGGCACAAGCTCATCGTCCTCATCTACTTATGCAGAAGTTTAGAGATGTCTAACAAATTCAAGTGTCAGATATTATATTTGGCCTAAGGATAGCATTTGGTAGACAACTCTAAAAAGGGAAAAAATAAGTTGAAAGTGACACCAATAATCCCCAGACCCCTTAAGGTGCCTTTTGGCATCAAGCTAGCTATTAGAGAACTGCAATGATTAAAGTGAAAAATGAAGTACCTTCAAAACTATGTCCAAACCAACTACAAGCGCTGAGATACCAAAGGGCCGGGTCAAAGCATCAAACCCACTAGAATAATTTCCTTGGTATAGAAAGGCAATCAAGCTGACTTCCAGAAACAACATTCCAGATGTTGTAAACAGGGATAGGATGTTCCATGCTAAATCTTTTCCAGGAGTGCACTCCCATGCCTGCAACAGTGAAAAAAAAGGAATTAAAATCTCCATCTAAGGGAAAAAGGGCAAAAAGCGCCAAAAAGAACCAAGCATCAATAATGAAAGCATGTAAACCAGTTATTTGTTAAGCATAGTTGCATGCAAGAAGGTTGCGAATTATTAAGATATGAAAAGGAAGTATTAGTGGACTGAACTATTTTGATGCCGAGTAGGCAAAGAAACAACATAAACTGAAAAAAACTCTGCACAGACCCCATACGAATATTCATGCATACAAACGTACAAAGATACACAACCCATAGAGAAAGAGTTTGTGTGTTAGTATTATTGAGGTATCTTGGTCAGAATTGGTTGAGCATCTTGTACAACAATATGCAGGTCTTAACGCAGTCATATTTATATGTCAGCAAGAATTTCCAATATATAAATGGAGATAACTAAAGAAGTAATGTCAAAATCGAAAGAAGATGAAAGCCAACAGGTTGGATCCTGCACCAAGTCTTCTAATTCTTGTGCCTTAAGTATCCAATCATAGAGGAACTAAATTGACAAGAATCATGATATTTGGATATCCAGAATGAGAAAACATTTAGAAAAACAACCATATATGTAGAATTAATCCACTGATAAATCTCAAGATACAGGTGCTTCTTGAATGGGAATCCAAGAAAGTTGACAAGAAAAGACATTGGTAGGAGGAGAAAGAAAGGTAACTAAATGTCGCATAGCAAGCTACAATTGTCAAGGGTTTTGTTCAATAACGTTATCGATTAAACATCTTTCAGACTCAGTTTGATCGTAGCTTTTCATTAATCCCCTCCCAAAAAGAGTTCCAGATTTTGTAATAGTTATTTGCTCCTCAAGTTGGAAGTAGTGCACGTTGTACATCAGACCAATATTTGGACATCATTATTGCCGTTTTGTCTGACAATTGCCTCCTCAAAAGTGAATCAACAGCTACATTTACAATCATGACACGTGAAACAAGGCTGTGTTTAACAAACTAATCAAAATTTCACAAACTCGAAGAAGTATCGGCTCTCAATGCACATTTCAATTAAAAACAGATAGCAGATGACAATTCAAGAAACCTACAATTCAATAGCTAAATTCATGAATCCGAATCATAAATACGAGCATAAATGTAAGTTTAGTTAATACCAAAACAAAAGGATATTTAAAAAATCAAGAAAAAACTAGCTAGCTTGACAGATTCTAATAAAAACTCACAAACCTGAAAGCAGCACCAAGCAAGATTAAGCAAGCTGACGAGCCAAAGACTCACATAATAAGCGATGATTATATGGGATCTCCCATGGGATAGCTTTCTCAAGCTTTTCTTAGTCTGAAATGTCAAGTAAAGCACAAAACAAAGGGAAGCCGCAATCAAGATGATATTGTGTAATACGCCATGGCATTGAGAGAACCAATTGAAGAGACCTTGGCCTGTAAAGCGGCCATCGCCGAGAGTGGGGTTAGGGTTTTGAGAGATGGGAATTGAAAAGGACGAATCTCTGGTCTCTGGTAGATGATTTTGCATGTTAATATTTCCGGGTGGAAGAGAGACTTGAGCAAATTGGTGAGATGGTGCGACAGAAGCAGTGTTAAGATTGAATTTTAAAGTGGGCGTGTCTGTCTTGGTTAACCTTCTGGTCAGGTATTCTTGTCTTCTACTCTTCTGTAATTACTAATTAGTGGATGAAAGTTATATCTAGGACAGAACAGGACAGGACAGATGTCTGATTAGATTTCTACCCAATAGACTATTTATGTGGACTTAAACAAAAACATATCACACTTAGTAATTCGGATTTCTAACTAACATACCCAAAAAAATTAAAAATTAAAAATTAAAAATTAAAAATTAAAAATTAAAAATTAAAAATTAAAAATTTTGCAGCTTTAACTCCAATTATTTTAGTTTGATATGAAATAGGCGATACGAAATAGGATATGTAAATATGGTCGTCTTATTCCATCGTGTTTCTCCTGTTATGTTCCAACTCCAAGCCTACATATTTACGAAAGTTTAGTTCAACCTAGGATCATTTCTAACGTATAAGGCTGGGGATAAAATAAGAAGAAGCAATTTATGAATTGATAATGTATAAATATGCAAAATTTAAAAATATATTTTTATTAAATAAATTTAATATTTATACATAAATTACTGAAGTCATAAATTTACAAACTCAACAAAATACTATAGGTAAATCATTATAATAGTAGCTAAATACTACTCACAAATGTCAGCAACAATAAAATCACTACAAATACCACACCAACAAAATAATAACAACAATAATTGACTAGTAATATCAAATTATAAAATAGCAAGAGAACTGCACTAACAAATATACAAATGATTCATGAAAAACAATTTCTCTGCGTACTTCCAGATTCAAAATCATTATGTCCAATGTATCTTTTTATATACATAAAATAGTCAAATCATTCAACATTTTTTGTAACATTGATGATCTCAACTAGGTTCTTAATAATTTTAACTTTGAAAAACTTTTCTCAACTGATGCTATAGTCACGGTTACAGTTAATAAAATTTGATAAGCAATTCAAACATTTGGAATAAAAAAATTGCAAGTTTAACAAATTTAAGAATTTCAATAGATAATATTAACTCATTCGAAAAAAATCATTTCTAACACTTTTAATTTAGAAAAAAAATCATCTAAATCCACATCTGATAAATTATTATGAGAAAAAAGTAGTAAAATTAGTGTAATATTTTCTTTGTTCATTATCATCTTACAATCTCAACCTTTTTAAATCAAATAAAATATAAAATTACTTTTAAATGTTATTAATTTTTCAAATTTATTCTTCAATGAAGCAATTGTCATGTTCCCAACAACTAGAAAATAACTAACTTTAGAGGACTCCTCAATTGATTTTATTTCTATATCATGTTTATTACATCTAGTTGAAAATGTAAGCTCTACATTCATCTAATGTGCAAGGCTTTTGGTAATATTTATATTGGAGGTAAACCTTTCATCCAATGTGCAAGGCTTTTACCAATATTTATAGTAGAGATTAACGGTTTGTTTCTATATTTATCTAAAAATATCATCACACCTTCTAATTGCTCCATAGTAGCATCGATGCACATAGATTTAGACTACAACTTTTTACTCACCATGTTAATAACAAATAATATCTCATACTAAATAACCATACTAGGTAAAAACTCAAAACTCTCAAATGTACTAACCAAACTTTCTGCTTAACTCTTTGACTTAGCATTATCATAAGATCTAGATAATTCCATCAAAGCCAATCTTATTTAAGGCCTTGAAATCTAATAGCTTTAACACTTTTTATTTAACTCTCCCAATGAGTATTGGACAATGATTTCATAATTAAGCCCGAAATATTTTCAAGTAAAACCTTCCAGCTTTTAGGAAAATTTGAAAATAATGCATGTATGTGTTGCATAATTTCAAATAATGAAACAACTTTAACATAAGAATATTTCATATTACTAAGAGTAAAATTAAGATTATAACAAGCACATGACATATATAGTGTTCTTGGATTTATTTTAGGTAATTACTTTTGAACTCTTTGGTGTTTTCCCTTTATATTAGAACCATTATCATAACCTTGACCCCTCATATCATGGATATTAAGATCAAGAGACTTCAATGCATTCAATAATTCATTAAAAATCTCAATCTAGATGTGTCATCTACCTTTAAGAACCCTAAAAAGTACTCCTCTATTTTTATTTTGTTATTTGACATATTCACTTATCATACCAATAGACTCATATATTCTTATTGACTCAAATATGAGGTACAATCAAGAATTATAGAAAATTATTTCACCTCTTTAATGATCCTTATGATAAAACTTCTGACACTATGGGCCAAAAGAGAAATAAACTCATTTTGAATTTTGTGACCAAGATAATGATGATGAATTTTATGATTTTAAATGTGTTTAACATGATCTTACGTTATTACATCACATCAAATTCAACAATCATCCTAAAAAATTAGTATTATTATCTTAGTAAAGTTTCTCATTGGATCATTAAAAAGCCAAATTATATTTAGCAAGACAGTTCACAAGAAGAACTATTCTTATCAAATTGGTGAGATGGTGCGACGGAAGCAGTGTTAAGATTGAATTTTAAAGTGGGCGTGTCTGTCTTGGTTAACCTTATGGTCAGGTATTCTTGTCTTCTTCTCTTCTGTAATTACTAATTAGTGGATGAAAGTTATATCAAGGACAGAACAGGAGAGGACAGATGGATTAGATTTCTACCCAATAGACTATTTATGTGGAGTTAAACAAAAACATATCACACTTAGTAATTCGGATTTGTAACTAACATACCCAAAAAAAATTAAAAATTAAAAATTAAAAATTTTGCAACTTTAACTCCAATTATTTTAGTTTGATATGAAATAGGCACTTAATACTATGTTGATACGAAATAGGATATGTAAATATGGTCGTCTTATTCCATCCTGTTTCTCCTGTTATGTTCCAACTCCAAACCTGCATATTTACGAAAGTTTAGTTCAACCTAGGGTCATTTCTAACGTATTATATGTTTGGGATAAAATCAGAAGAAGGACTTTATGAATTGATAATTTATAAATATGTAATTTTAAAAAATATTTTTAAAAAATAAATTTAATATTTATACATAAATTATTGAAGTCATAAATTTACATACTCAACAAAATACTATGGGCAAATGATTATAATAGTAGCTAACAACTTCTTACAAATGTCAACATCAATAAAATCGCTGCAAAATAACAGCCACACTAACAAAATAATGGCAACAACAACTGATCAGGAATATCAAATTGTAAAACACCAAGTGAACTACACTAACAAACATACAAATGATTCATGAAAAACAATTTCTTTGCGTACTTTTAGATGCAAAATTATTGCGTCCAACATATCTTTCTCGATACATAAAATAGTCAAATTATTCAACTTTTTTTGTAACATTGATGATCTCAACTAGGTTTTTAATAATTTTAACCTTGAAAAACTTCTCTCAACGATACTATAATCACAGTTACAGTTAATAAAATTTGATAAACAATTTGAACATTTGGATTAAAAAATCTACAAGTTTAACAAATTTAAGAAATTCAATAGATAATATTAACTCATTCGACAAAAGCATTTCCAATACTTTTAATTTAGAAAAAAGATCATCTAAATCCACATTTAACAAATTATTATCAGAAAAAAGTAGTAAAATTATTGCAATATTTTATTTGTTCATTATCATCCTACAACCTACACTTCTTTAAATCAAATAGGAATATAAAATTACTTTTAAAAGTCATTAATTTTTCAAATTTATTCTTCATTAAAACAATTGTCATATTTCTAACAACTAGAAAATAACTAACTTTAGAGGACTCCTCAGTTGATTTTATTTCTCTATCATGTTCATTACATCTAGTTGAAAATTTAAGCCCTACATTCATCTAATGTGCAAGTCATTTGGCAATATTTATAGTGGAGGTAAACCCTTCATCTAATGTGCAAAGCTTTTAGCAATATTTATAGTAGATAAACCCTTTGCTTTTATATTTCTAAAAAAATATCATCACACCTTCTAATTGCTCCATATTAGCATCGATGTATATAGATTTAGACTACCACTTTTTACTCACCATGTTAATGACAAATAAAATTCATACTAAATAACCATACTAGGTAAAAACTCAAAACTCTCAACTGTAGTAACCAAAATTTTTGCTTAACTCTTTGACTTAGCATCATCATAAGATCTAGATAATTCCATCAAAGCTAATCTTATTAAAGGAGCTTAAAATCTAATATCTTTAACACTTTTTATTTGACTCTCCCAATGAGTATTGGACAATGATTTCATAATTAAACCCGAAACATTTTTAAGTAAAACCTTCCAGCTTTTAGAAAAATTTGAAAATAATTCATATATGTGTTGCATAATTCCAAATAATGAAACAACGTTAACATAAGAATGTTTCATATCACTAAGAGTAAAATTAAGATTATAACAAGTGCATGACATAGGTAGTGTTCTTGGATTGATTTCAAGTAACTACTTTTGAACTCTTTGGTGTTTTTCCTTTCTATTAAAACCATTATCATAACCTTGACTTCTCATATCGTGGATATTAAGATCAAAAGACTTCAATGCATTCAATAATTCATTAAAATTCTCAACTTAAATGTGTCATCTATCTTTAAAAACTCTAAAAAGTACTCCTCTATTTTTACTTTGTTATTCGACATATTCACTTGTCATACCAGCAAACTCATTTGTTTTTAATGACTCAAATATGAGGTACAATCAAGAATTATAGAAATTATTTAACCTTTTTAATGATCTTTATGATAAAACTTTTAACACTATGGGCCAACAGAGAAATCAACTCATTTTGAATTTTGTGACCAAAATAATGATGATGAATTTTATGCTTTTAAATGTGTTTAACATGATCTTACATTATTACATCACATCAAATTCAACAATCATCTCAATCATCCTAAAAAATTAGTATTATTATCTTGGTAAAGTTTCTCATTGGATCCTTAACAAGTCAAATTATATTTAGCAAGACATTTCACAACAAGAACTATTCTTATCAAGACTTTTCTTCGACATTCTTTCTCCTTTACAATTTCCTTATTGCAAATCTTTATCAACTGATTTATTTTTGCTTAATCTTACTTTTAGTTCATTCTAAGTGTACATGTTAGTCATATGCTCAACATTATTCTTATATTCTTTGAGTCTGCATTAAGATGCTTGCAATCTCTAAATCCATTAATTGCTAATGCACTCTGTTTGCTATTCGATTTGAACAATTTACAATAAAAACAATATACTTTATCTATATTGTGAATTATGAATACTTGATGTTTTTGTATTCACTGTACACCACTATTTATATACATGTTGTATGCCAAAATGTGGTAAGTAGTTATTGTCAATCCCTATAATATAGCTTCATATAATCAATATATAATATCTATACATTCATTTATAATCTTCGTAATAGTAAAACCCCCCTTAAGTTGGAGCATAGATGTTTATCTTGCCTAGCTTGCTACATAAATATTCATCCCAGGTCCCATTTAGAGCCTTTGTAAAGAGATCCCCTAGTTGTTCTACAGTCTTTATATATCCTATAGATATTATATTTTGTTGCACCTTTTCATGAACAAAGTGACAATCAATTACATTATGCTTAGTTTGTTCTTGAAACACATGATTAGAGGTTATATGTTATCAAACCATAATTTTGTTGGCATATTAACTTTCAGTCCAATTTCTGTCAAAATTTGATATATCCACATTATTTCATATACAGATTATGCCATATCTTTGTACTTTGATTCTACACTCGAGTGAGCTAGAAAATTCTTTTTTTTACTTTTCTATCAAACCAAAAATTCGCCAACAAAAACACAATAACATGTGGTGGATTTTTTATCAATCTTGGACCTTGCCCAATCTGTATATGAGAAGCATTCTATATGAGTGTGACCAAGATTTCTATAAAGTATACCTTGTCTAGGTGCTCCCTTCAGGTAACAAAAAGATTTGCTCCAAAGCAGCTTAGTGATAAATTGTTGGCGAAAACATAAATTGGCTCAAAATACTAATTAAGTGAGAAATATGAGGACGAGTCACTGTAAGATAATCTAGTTTTCCAACCAATCTTTTATACTTCTAGGTTTTTTAAACAAATCTCCATCTTTTGTGAGTTGCACATGCATTAGGTGAAATAGAAGCATTATATGGTTTAGCCCATAATTTTCCTATTTCACATAACAAATCTTGCACTTCTTTGAGATAAAAAGATTTCATTCTTATACCTTATTACCTCAACTCCCCATAAGTATTTTAAAGCTCAAAATCCTTTGTTTGTAAATGACTGTGAATGAATGTTTCCATAGATGAGATCCCTGTGGCATCATTGTTAATGATAACAATATCGTCCACATAGATAATAACAATAATAATACCATATGTAGAATACTTGTAAAAGACAGAATGATCAAGTTTGCTTTTGTTTATTCTAAATTGTTCAACGACTTAACTGAACTTTCCAACCAAACACGAGTACTATATTTTAACTATATAGACATCTTCAAAGATGGCATACTTTCCTATACTCCTTCTGAGCAATAAACCCAGGTGATTGCTCTATGTAAACTTTCTCTTCTAAATCTCCATATAGAAATGCATTCTTTATATCCAATTAATTCAAAGGCCAGACATGAGTAGCTACCATAGAAATAAATAAACGAACATATGTCAACTTAACCATAGGAGAGAAGGTACCAAAGTTGTCTACACCATAAGTCTGAGCATAGCCTTTGGCAATAAGGCAAGCTTTAAGTCGAGTTACTAAGCCATTAGGATTTAATTTAACAGCAAATACCTATTTATATCTGATAGCCTTTTTTCTGTATGTAAATTCACTAAATTCCAAGTACAATTAGTATTGAAAGTATTTTATCTCTTCTATCATTGTTGCTTGCCAACTAGGATGAGACAATCCTCATGAACAATTTTAGGAATAGACACAGAATTTATAGAGCAAATAAAAGAACATGAAGTGGATGATAATTGGTCATATGAAACAAAAGATGAGAATGGATAAATGCATTGATATTTACCTTTTCGGAGAGCAACTGGAATGTTAAGATCAGTATTCACGAGATTTGATGCTAAAGGAGAAATTGGTTTTAGATGTGTATCAAGAACATCTCATCATCTAGAGTAGACATGATGAAAAGGTAGAGGTGTTGGTGGTGGCATTGTTTTCAAAATAGTATGTGCAAAAGCAAAACTTGGCGACTGATGAATAATTTGGTATACTAACAATTTATCATTCTACCCTTGACTATTAAAAGTGGTTGAAGAAACAGGAAAGTAAGGAATATGTTCCAAAAATATGACATCAATAGATACAAGATATTTATTAAGACTAGGACAATAATATCGATGCCTTTTTTGAAGGCGTGAGTAACCCAAGAAGACACATTGTATAGATTTGAGATCAAATTTGGTGACTTGAGGACAAGCATCATAAATACAACATGTATTTCCAAATATACGAGGCTTAATGGGGAACAAGGTTTTAGTAGGAAAGAGAATTTGATAAGGAATCTCACCATAAAGGACTGACGATGGCATATGATTAATAAAAAAGTAGGTTATAAAGATTGCATCAACCCAAAAATAGTTGGGTACATGCATATGGAACATAAGTGCTTTGGCTATTTTGAGGAGATATTTGTTTTTTTCTTTCAACTATATTATTTTGCGACGGTGTATCTACATAAGAAATTTGATGAATGATGCCATTTTTAAGCATACAAGTTTGCAAGGGATTTGAAAGGTAATTTTTTAGCATTATTACTTTGCAAAGTATATAAAGAAACATTAGATTACGTTTTGATTTCAACACAAAAGCTATAAAATGGGAAAGTAACTAGAAATCATTTTTCATTAAATAAAGCCAATTCATCTAAGAAAACTTATCGATAAAGGTGAAAAGATACAAAAATCCTTTTTTAGATACAATAGGAGACATAGCCTAAACATTTGAATGAACTAATTTAAATAAAGAACCAGCTCTTTTATTGACTCGAGAAACATAAAGCAAAAAATGATAATTGATAAATTGACATGATGAACAATCTAAAGATGACACAGTTTTAAATTTTGGATATAGTTTCTTCAACACAAACAGGAATGCATGGTATAACCAACAATGTGCTTCAAAAGGAGTTAGGATCATGGAGTGAGCAATGGGTATAGGCACCTATTTATGGATATTTAGAACATAGAGACCTCCTAATACATGTCCTATAACAATAATCTTCTTTGTCATAAGATCCTGAAAAAAGATAATATTTTAAAAAAAAGACATTATTTTAGAGCTTAAGTTATTCATTAAGTTAAAAGAAAATCCTGGTAGGCATAACATAAATGATAAGGAAAGTAAAGGAGTACGTTAAACATCTCCAAAATCAAGAGTAGATGAGGTAGAACCATCTACTGAAGTGACTTTGGAAGGAGAATTATGGCGTGTAAAGTTAGAAAAAGATTAGGATTACCTGTCATATAATTATTAGCATCAGAATTAATGACACACTGGGTGCTAGAGGAAGGAAGGAGACACTTATCAAGATTAACTGTTTCAGCAATGATAGTGATAAAGTTAGATGAGCTTTGCATGGCTTCTTAATACTGACAAAATTTAGCAAATTCATGCGCAGAAACTAAGATTGTTTGCTCTAAAGATGTGCTAGTTGTGGTAAAAATAGCTGCAACATGAGTTGAGTGAGATTTTTTTAAATTTGTTTTGCAGTTTTAAACATGTGCATTTGATATGACCCAACTCATGAAAATAGTTAAATTCAACACTACATGCATCAGGATTCCTTTTTTCCCAGTCTTGTAGCGCCTCATTACGATGGGGTACATACCGGAACACCCTGAGGACATTCCGCTACATAACCTATGATAATGGTGCGCTACGTCCAATCACAACGTTCACTTAACATGTCATCATCATTATTTATTTTCTTATAAGACATTATAATAAAAAACACCATATTTTAAAACCCAAATTTTTCCTTTCACTTTATAAAACTAAATATTTACATTGACATTTTTCAATATCGTCTGAATATGAACATCATCATATCCTAATACAAAATACACTACATGAAAGAGGAAATACACAAAAAGATCTATCTAATCTTCCAATCTCAGTTGACTGACCTTTGAGCCATTTCTTCTTTTTCCCTAAAAGTACAAGACTATACTTCTTGTAGCGTCTCTTAGTAGCTAAAGTTGTCTCGGTCCTGAAAAATCAACATTGCAATTTTGGTGAGTTTTGCGAATTCAATGAGGTAACTATCATCGATAGTCCACTCTATTCATGCAGCACATCACACATATAAAACATATTTCACATCTTTACATTTTGCATAAATTATCACATGTCACATTCTCACTTAAAGGTTGCATTTCAAACAATCAAACATACTTATTAAAATGTATATGAAATGCACATGTGACTCTTTTCCAATTATTACATTGTTGTGACTGAGTGCCTAAACTGTCCTATATCTATTGTGAATATTGAGCTCATTTATACTATCCCTTATTTGTTGGAGATTCAAGGCTCATTTTACATAATGAGTCTTTGGCTCTTAATCATATTTGAAGCTTTAAGCTAGTTTTCGATGGCTACTCAGGTTACAACTCTCATTATCTGAACATGCATTCATGTATGAAATGCATCTCTCATAATCAATCAATCATGTCAAGAAGCATTTAGTTCGTTATATTCACATACAAGTAGTACTTCAATATCACATTCATACATCAAGTCTCAGACCTTCATTGTCCGACATCAACATAATCAAATCACATTCATATCATCATTCAAAACATATTCTAAAGCAAACAATTACTTGCGTGAAACTGTCTGGGTTACTCACCGATTGCTCCCGAAGCTATTGCCTTGAAGTTTCGACAACGTCTAAATGTTGAATTTCCAATTGCTCATCTATATCAAGTAATATACACATATCACACTTTTGCACAATTATAAGTATTTGTTAATGCACATGTATGTATATGAACATGCACAATGCATGTTCATGACAATCCTGAGTATCACTCTATTATTCTCGTCATGTAAACATTCATATTTCCAAACTCACATAAGTATCATTTATACTAATGATTTATATCTCAATAAAACCATTAAAATCGAAATTCATAACTCATTTCGTCAATTCAAATTTTTCCTGAAACATACCTTTGGGTCTATTGTACATAATCAATATGACAATGAAAATGAAGTAATTTAGCAATACTTTCTTCAAGAAAATTGTTATCCAATGTCTTAAGTTTCTAATGACACTAAGATCATTCAATTTGGTTTAGTATTCCAAAAGTTATACTCCAAATAATTCAAACTATTTTTCAACTGTAACAGTATTCTGTACCAAACTTCAAGTCAGATTCTGGAATTTTAAAGATAGAATTAAAATTTTACTTCTTCAAAAAAATTGTATCCCTATATCTTTAGTTTAATATAAATCAAGAATCATTTCATTTGGATAACTACAAAACAAGTTATGTCTAAAATGTCGAAGTATGTTCAATGAAAATACTCCTGTTATGAAATTCCGGAACTCCTCACCAATTCTGTCCCAAATTCATCAATCATTCTCCTCCAATTGATTTCAGATGGCTATAATTTTTTTTGTAGAAGTAGAAAAACGTGTTTTGAATCTGTTGGTTCAAATCTCATGTCATTTGGAGGTCGGGAGAAGAAGATATGGCCAAAAGATCAAAGGATGTTCGAATTGTCTCCAGCCTGCACGATCCTTCATTTTTCTGCATTTTGTTCATCTTCTTCTTTTCTTTTTTCTAAATCTAACATTTCTAATTTAGATCTACCACATTTTTGACTTCCATTTAACTCAAATCATCCACAAACAAAGCCAAAATTCCATATTAAACTCAAACATTAGAACAGAAAAATTCACGCATATTCTTCACGTTTTCTACACTTTCATTTTTCTGCATATTTATTCCCTACACATTCTTCATTTTTCTTTTCAAACTTTCATTTTAAATCACTTTCCCATATCAAAACATCATCTTACACCTCTTCCTTAACTCTAAACCCGTTTTAAAACATCTCTAAAAACACTCAAAATAGAACATATTCTCATACTCTTAAAATAAAACACAAACATATACATTCATCCACCAATTTGCTGCACCCAGTTCTCAATTTGATGTTAAATTTTGAGACTCTTAACGATAGAATTCAAATTTTTTTTCTTCATGAAAAATGTAGCCTTATGTCCTTATTTTAATCCAGATCAAGAATCATCTCATTTAGATAACTACAGATCAAGTTATGGGTAAAACACAGAAGCATAATCAGTGAACATATAACTGCTACATTTTCCAGCACTCATCTTCCAATTTTCCAGATTTTACACCTAACACAAATTATACAAAGATCACTTTTCCTACTTCATTACTCTTCATTCTTAACTCCATTTCAACTCAATATCATTCACAAACCAATTCATGATCTATATTTGATCATTAACTCAAAACAAAACATGTGTATATACCATTCATTATCAATTTTCTGCACTCATCCTAACACAATTATGATGATCATTCTACCTCTAAAACATCTCTAAAACAATTTATGAATTATTATTCATCATACATATACCAAAGCAAGACATTTACATCAACTATCCGTCACCCACAACATATACATACACATAAAATTCCATAATCAAATCATCAATCTCAAATTACTCATCAAATTAGTTAGATTTAACATTACCCATAGAAATTAAAGCATAACTTACTTGGTTTAGCTTCAAAATCTTCAAGATTTCTCTTAGCCTTAGCTCTCCACATAACCCACGTTCATCATCATCCAAGAGTGATAAGGTTGAGTCTTTTGTGAGAAGTGAAAGAGAGAGCAAGATGAGAGTAGCAGATGAAAGATGAGAGCAAGTTGTAATGTGAATGGAGATTGGTGAGCTAAAATCGTGGGAGTGAAGAGGAGAAAAAGGAAGCCACGAAAATAGAAGAGATGAGAGTGAATAAGAAAAAGTGAAAGACCATTTAAAACTAAAGGCAGTCTTTCATCTAGAGAGATTTTCGTTGGTTAATGGGATGTGGTAACTTTTTGCCAATTGTCATGTAAAGAATCAATCCACAAGTCTTCTAATTAAGTTACCTATTATCACTTAATTACTTATTCCATTTCACTCCAACTTTTACTCTAATTGTCTCTAACTTTTTTGACATAAGTCATTAAATCCCAAAGTCATATATAAAAATTTCCACTATCATTTGACATTAATTTATACTGCTAATTATCAATTGTCCTACCACTTAGTATTTTTCCTAATTCAATAATATCCAATAATTTCGGAAATTTTTCCTAAAATTTTTCAAAAATTCTAAATCAACAAATACACTTTCCAAATCAATTTTCAAAACAAATAAACCACAATTCTCGATAAAATCACATTCCACATATATAAATCAATTATACCCGAAATGTCAATGAATGCATATACAATCATTTTCATGTGCAAAAATACCTATATTTACGTGTATGTGTATGTCATATTATGCATGAACATGAAATGAATTTTCTAATATCTCAAAAATCTCTCATATTTACTATTCTAGCCTTAACATGGGTAACGGGATGTTACAAAAACAATCGTAGCAGAGTTCAAAAGACAGATGAAAAATACCCTATACCTATGTGAGTTGCAAAACTCATGCTACCCACAGAAAATACAACCATATTTCACCCAAAAACATACCCATATCAAGAAACAATAAAAGGGCATAACTGAAATGGAGAAATCGGAGCACAGAAGACATAAAGGTTGAAAAAGAACACAAAGCGGTGAAGATAGAGCGAGGATGAAGAACAACACAAAAGACGATATTGGAGAACTCAGGATATGTTGTTGTTTTTATTAAAAAAATTATTTTAGAAAACACAAAAACATCTTTTTTACGTTTTTGTAAAGTTGTTGTGATTTTTTATTTTTGACACAAAAAATAGCAACAATCCTCTAACAAACAAATTTTAGTGACTTGCTTATTTTTTTTATGAAAACTACAACAAAAATTAAAAAAAAAACAAAACCAAACAAGCCCTTAATAAACACATTTAGGC
>JAOTAY010000189.1:11954939-11971156 GCA_025629805.1 Erythroxylum baracoense
AATCTATTTTTCACGAGAATCAATTATTCACACTTATACCGGGATAATTGTCATGAACGCATGTACACTAAATCCTTTTATGCCCAAAACTCACTATTCACAACTACATGAGCATGAGGTGTGGTAATTTACCACACCTGGACCCGTTTCTCTGGAAACGGGATGTTACAAGTTCCCCCTTTCACATCTGTTATTCGTGGACGATTTAATTCTGTTCGCGGAAGCTTCCACTAGACAGGCAGATCTTATTGGCCGGATTCTTCAAACTTTTGTATCATCCTCAGGCAGTTGGTAAATGCTTCCAAATCTATCTTTTATGTGTCTCCAAATGTCCCTTTGAGTTGTGCTAATGCTATTGAAGGCATTCTGGAGATACCTTGGGTGAACGAATTAGTTTCCTACTTAGGCGTTCCAATAATCCATGGAAGGCTAACTAGGGACACGTATAAGGCCACAATCTCAAAAATGCAGAAAAGAGTCAAAGCTTGAAATCCGAGAAGAATTTCTATGGCTGGTCGGTTAACTTTGTGCAAAACCATATTGGGGGCCATTCCTTCTTATCAGATGTAGACGGTTTGCTTCCCTTGGAAGAGCTATGACGTCATGGACAGGCTCATTCGCACTTTTCTATAGGGGCAAACCAGAACAGAATAGGCTCTCCCTAGTCAAATGGGAGGAATGTTGTCAGCCGAAGTTACGGGGAGACTTGGGGCTGAGAAGGTTGAGGGATACAAATGCCGCTTTCATATTAAAACTGGCTTGGGAACTGTTGGAGGACACTCCGAGGCTTTGGAAAGAGATTTTCAGAGCAAACTATCAGCTGGACAACCTAGATCTATTGAGAGCCAGTTCGAATACAAGGGGCTCCCATTTATGGAAGCAGATTGTTAAATTGCTGGATGTTATCCGGGAGTGCACGGGTTGGGTAATAGGAGACGACAGGAGGACGCTTTTCTGGACAGACTCATGGACCGCCTCCAATTCACCCTTAGCCCCCTTTTCTTTGAACTCCTTGTCTTCTTATGATTTAAGTAAAACTGTGGCTGACTTTTCTTGTATTGCAGGGGGATGGGATCTTGCCAAACTGAGCTCATGCCTACCACAGGAAAAGATTCACAAAATCTTGACAGTTGTTCTGTCAATGCCAACTGCAGGCCACGACAAGATTTTTTGGAAGTTAACGTTTAAGGGACAGTTCTCCTGTGCTTCGACTGTGGAGTATATTTGCAAGGATGGCTGGAATGCTATAAATAATCGCTGGAAAAGCATTTGGGATTTGAAGCTACAAGAAAATATCAAGGCATTCCTATGGAGGGTTGTTAAGGGGGTCCTTTGGACCAATTCGGAGAGATGCAAGAGGAAATTATCGGATTCTCCTTCGTGCTATCTTTGTGGATTCCCTGAAACGACGCTACACGTTCTGAGGGACTGTTATCATTCTAAGGAAGTGTGGAGATTGCTTCACAATCGACTACCACTGATTTTCTGGAACCAACAGTCTCACATCGACTGGATATTCACCAATATCTCCTCTGGTTTTTTGCAGGACAATTAGCAAACCTTATTCGCTACCTGCTGTTGGAAAATTTGGAACTCAAGAAACGCAGATATTTTCAAAGGACATAACTCTACCAGCTATGAGCTCTCAATCATTACAAAGGCAGCATATATGGAAAATTGTAGAGTTTTCACGCAAAGCAAAAGCAACAGTCAGGAACAATTAGTACCAGTATGGGGAAGAAGGATACCTGCTGTTTCACGACGACCTCAGTGGGAGCCTCCTCCACTCGGATTGCTAAAGCTTAACGTCGACGCTGCGGTGGGACGTAGGTCCGATGAAGCTGCTTATGGTAGAGTCATCAAGGATCATCATTCAACATGGGTTTATGGCTTTTCAAAATGCCTAGGCAAGTGTTGCCCCTTAACAGCCGAGCTATAGGCGGTCTTCCATGGATTATCCTTTGCTCTGGAAAAAGGATTCCGACAGTTAATGGTCGAATCAGACAGTGAGCTTGCTATCAAATTAATTACCGGAGAGACAGGCCACTTACCTTACTCTCGATTAATCCAGAACATCAAAGCTCTTTCATAAAGGGGGAATCTTATCTCTTTCTCCTTTCTTCGAATGTCTGCAAATAAGGAGGCCGACCTTCTGGCTAAGATTGGATTATCGCACTTGGACTTCGATCGACATCAATTCGAGAGAGACCCTTCCACTGCTCCGGCTGCGTTCACCTCATTGTCTCCGTCCAGATCGCACGAGTCCCATGACATTCATGTAATGGCAAGAGATGAAAGTTCCTTTGACTTTCATCAGGTTATTTAGTTGTTGCCCTGTAATCCGCAAAAGGTTATTTTTGTAATCCACCTTGGTTCTTCTGCAACTTCCTTAGTATAAAAAAAATGGAGAACTCTTACCTTAAAAATTAAAATGAAGACTTTGACGAACGACTGACAAGCAAAATATGAGCGAGCGAAACATAAACAAGCGAGTGAGTGAGACTGGTGGGAGTGGACTTTAGTGCATGGCAAGAGTGGAACTTTAAGGTTTTAGAGAGGCGAGAGGCTTGCGAGGTCCTATAGATGACGACGTACACTGTAGATTAATTATAAGGTGAGACACTAGTAACTTGCTAAAAAGTTATTGTTCACGACGCTCGCGAGCCTCTTACCTCTCAGGCACTTTGAATTTCCGCTCTTGCCAAGCACTGGAGTCCACTCTCACCACTCTCACTAGCTCGCTTGTGTTTCGCTCATCAAAGTCTTTATTTTAAGGTAAGAGTTCTCTATTCCAATAGCCTGCTAAATATTACATACGTGTATGATGCCAATTTAGCTTTTCAAAGTTAATAATTCTCCATTCCGACAACTTGCTAACACATTGCATTATGTCACTAATGGACCTTAGCTAATTATAGGGAATTTCAATTGCACTCTTTAGATAAATAATGTTGAAGAACGTTATATTAGCTTAAAGCACTCTATTTTTGTATTTTTAAAATATGCAAGTACATAGAGCTTACTGATCATAGATTCGAGTGCCAATTATTGAATAGTAATTAGATAGATGTAAGTTTCCTAAGAAACTTGATAGAGCCTTGGTGAATTCAAAATTGGATGACCTAATTCCTTACTAGTAAAGCTTTACTTGACTTATCCCTGTGCTTATATCATTCCCTAACATAAATTTCCTTACCAACTTTCTAAACTACCAAAATATTAGGTTCTTCAATCATCTTGCCATCTCGCTATATTTTAAGGCCTAATATTAAGAGGATCTAATTGGAAGTAGATGGATTTGAAGATTTTAAATACATGAGAAAACTGCAAGAGATAAAAAAAGATCTTAAAGCTCTTAATACATAACCTATAATTCCACTAATCTCACTATAAAAAATTCTAAGCGAAGTCTTCTTTAGGCTTAAAAACAAGTATACATCCAATCCAATTGATGAATTAAGGAAGATAAAAGAAAAGTAGGCTCTAACCAATTATTTCAATGCATTAGAAGCTCATTTGTAATGTACCACTTCTATAGAGCATCTGCTCGAACATCCAGAGGATATTCGAGAACATACCTTATGAGAATGGCACATTAGAACAGTCACATTAACTTATTATGACATCACACGTAACACAAGTATTCAAAATGATCAAATCTCCTCATTTCATTCACAAAATAAACTTACTTACATTGTACCATTACAATTCATATCTATGTATTTACATTACATAAAATTTGAGAGCTTACAACTCCATATAAAATGTTTAACATGAAATGAGAAGCTAAACAAACGCATCTTAACTAAACTCCTCAGATATCAACTGACCAGACCTTTGAGCCATTCTTGTTCTCAAAATGATAGTAATAGAATTCTACTTGGATGCCTTAGAAGCTATAACTCCCTTGCACCTGAAAATCGAAGTTGTAATTTTGATAAGTTTGCAAACTCAGTGAGTGAACAATCATCGATGTGCTCACTCCAGTCAAAACACAAAGTCAAGTTTACAACCAATTTCAAAAAGTTTAACACATCATCCAGTATCAGATCCCACATCACATTTTGTCATATTTCAACAAGTACAAGTACAACATGTATACAAAAATTTCATAACACTATTTCAGAACAATCCATTAATTCATCTAAATCATTCATATGATACATGTAAAGTTATATATATGCAAACGCACAGGTGACTCCATTTTCATTTTACTTTGAATGACCGAGCGATTATTTACTGTCTCGTATCCGTTATGAATACCAGGCTCATTATTAACTGAGCTTATGGCTCTTTGTGGACAATTCCTAAGCTTAAAGCTCTTTTTGATGTTAGTTACTCCGGTCATAACTCCATTATTTGATCATGCATATCAATGTAATGGAATGCATCAATTCACATAATATGCTATCAATACTTTTCATTCAATGTGCTCATGTCATTTATCACATTCTTCGAATCTGAGTCTAACATTCAACATTCAGTTGAGTACACATTCAATTTGAAAACACTTCCATATACAATCCTAAGTATCAAACTCCTCGGACCAACAATGTCTGGAATCATAGCAATCATATAAGTAACAGTTCAATAGCTGAAAGTTAACCAAAAACAATTCAATCATAATGAGAAACATCTAAGTTAACTCACAGTAAGCCCTAGAAAAGCTATTGCCTTGATGATCTGATAATGTCTGGATATTGAAGATCAACTTGTGCTTCTTTTGTCATGCAATACATACATATTTTACACATTACTAAGTTGATCAATCATATGATTTTTCACTCATGCATATGTATATGTGTCATGTTCAATGCATGCTCAATTGACTTTCTGGGTATGTAACCTTATTCATAAATCTTGACCATTAAAACATCATAGCTTGTAAGCTTCTAGTTTATAATTAGGTTTATATCTTCAGTAAGTTTGATTACTCTAAAATCATCAATCATACATTCACCAACCTTTTCTAGTACTATATATTCACACAATTTCCTAATTCTTATTCATTCATACCTAGTTCACATTATTCATATCCTTTGGATCACATTTGCATTCATAAGAACACCTTCATTCCTTTAACACTCATAAATTCCAGATTTTAGATACATTGATATCAACACAATCCATTCCTTAAGTTATAACATCAATTAACAACCTAAACTTATCAAACCCTTAACCAATTAATCAAACATCAATCTAGGTTCATTTCAGGCTTTAATCAAGTCCAAATACACCAAAGTAAAGTAACTTATCCTTATTTGATTCAACAATCACATAAAACAAAAAATTTCATTTCAAAGCATTGCCCACAATCGTGGGAAGGAGCTAATGCAACTGTCCACGATCATGGGATGAGTGAACCGAATGTGCATTGTCCATTTTCCTTCAATTTTTCCAGATTATAACACCTTCATAATAGTCTATTAATTATACCTTAATTATACTTCAATTCCTCATCAATTTCATCGCCAATTCCAACTCAAAATCATTCAATTGGCAGCTTATAAACTATTTATCTTTCATGCATACAAAACAAAACAAAAAAGTATCCAATTCATGTATCATTTATCCAGCACACTTCTTCATTAACACTATATGCTATCCATCCTAATTTAATTATCATATACTTTCTATTACAACATGCCACAAATATCAGTACTTTAATTACCTATGAAGCTCAAGTTCCACCACAATTCATCAAGTCTACTTTGCCTTCTATGCATGCAAGATCATCTCAAATACAAGGTGGGAATTGGATGGGTTTTCAGTAAGGATAAAAGACAATAGCAAAAACAACAATGTTTGGGTTCTATAACTATCTTGTGAAGGGTGAAACCATGCATTTTTAGTGTAAAAATTGGACACAAACTTAAGCAAAACACAGGGATGTGAGCGTATGAAGTTTCGGTGGTGAGAGGAAAGGAGAAAAAGAATGAACCCAGCAGAAACTATCCCTGTAGTAGCTTAACTCATTAGGTGCTAGGTGTCACCATTTCATAAGGACATTTGTCACCTATGCCTGCAATCCATTTGTCCTATACATAAGTTGCCAAATGTCACCAATATCCTAGGCCATTTGTCACTCAATCACTGCTGCCATTTGCCATTTAATTTCCTATGCCAAATGTCACTTAATTCTACTTCCTTGTGTAACTTATTTCATAGGCTTAGTCATCCTAAATTTTCATGTGACAATTTGACATTTTTCCTAAACTAAAATGCATATTTTAATTCATCAATTTTCCAATTGTAACAATTAATTCCAAACTTACTAATTATAATCCACCAAACCAAAATTCAAGATATAAGCAATACACAATTCACATCATGATTGTTCGCAAGGTTATGCATACGCTAAGTTTAACTATTTATACACAGATCGTTCGCGTAGTACCTAGGGTATCGATCCCATGAGAAAGGGAACTAGTCCTAAAATCTAACGGCAGCTAAGTTCGCAAAACTTAATTTAACAACTACTACAGAAATCTAAATCAATCGAGAATCAAATACGAGAAATTAAAGCACCTAAAGAATAAACAGAAGCAAACTCACACAAATAATCCGAATTTCAACCTAGAAGTGACCAATTGAGAGAAAGGGGGAATCTATTCGAAATTAAAGAAAATCTACCCAACTATAAAAATTCCGATTTAACAGGTCTAGATGATCCTAGGGTGAATTACTTTCTCTCGAGTTATAATTCTTAACCCTAATTAATAATCTCTAATTCAAATTATGGAAATTGTGATCTCTCGATTCACAATTTGTCCAAAACGTAAATTAGTTCTAACGTTGTCCATTAACTTATTGGGAATTTGTGCTCGATTTCTCGTTACACGACTCTACCAGTTTGATTCAATTCTCTACCTATCGATTTACCTAACTCTCATTAACCTAAATCGATGATTTTCACCGGCTTACCCTCTCAGTTTGTTGCCCAGTTATAAAGAATCGAATTGAATCACAATAAATCAAAATAAAACACGATCAAATCAATTTTATTAATCTCAAGAATAAATAAACTCGAAGGTGAGTTTAGATAGAAAATCAACACTCAACGACAAATAATTCTAATCAATCTCAAATTCCAAACATCAATGAAATCAAAATAAAAACTAGAAGATACTGTCTGAATGGATCTCAGAGTCATAACTGTGGGAAACCACCTATTCTGGGAAGTACGTGGCATCAAGTGTATCTCCGTGCCTCTCTTTCTTCGTCTCCTTCCTCAATCGATTGATCTCTATCTAAGTTTTCCCTTGGATTTTAGCAGAATCTCACATTTGTGTAACTCTCTTAGCTCTCTAATGTCTTTGCTGGTGGCTACTAGGTATTGTTCTATTTATTCAGTAGCAGCTCTAGGTCAAACTCAAGGTCGAAATGATCCGAAAAATTACCCCAAAATTGAGTTTTCATGTCAGCCCGACACAGGGCATGATCGTGAACGACACTTTTTTCCTTTCTGTCACGATTGTGGCCTGAAGTGCACGATCATGGCCTGGCTACCTCTGGCTCTTCCTCTTCCGTCATGATCGTGGCCTGTATGTTTTGGCCCGAAACTCTTTAAATTTTCACCGTTCTTTCCTGTTTACCTGGCAACATTAGCACACACATCAAGGTACCTCAAAAATATACAATTTAAGCTCAAAGATTCAAACTAACCCATAGAAACACTTAAACACAAAAATTAATCTAATTAAGCCCTAAATCCATACTCAACACTCAATTTAACACAAAATGCATAACAAATTAAATCCTAAAATATCATACAAAATACTACTATCAACATCCCTACACTTAAACGTTTGCTTGTCCTCAAACAAACAAAACAACAACACCTAACAAAACAAACACACCATGCAATAATGTGACAATGGGCTTTAATCTTCATGAACTAACCTTAATCTTAGACACACTCATTCGAATTACGTTACATCATTAGCATGCAAAATATGTGTCTAGGCGCTTTGAACTAAATATACAATTAACTAAAGACCAAGTGTTGACCTATTTACCCTTTTCAATTGTGCACACACATTAATAATTTTTCGATCCCTCAGACTTGGTAACTGTTCCTATGTATAATTCCATGAAACTTCAAGCCTATTACAAGTCTGGTAGGTTTTTACTTAAACACACAATTTTTATTTTATTTTTATTATTTTTAACCCGGGACTTAGTTTTTTACTCGGAGGCAAACATTTGTGATGAATGTCGATCCGCTTACTCGACTAAATCGTTTACTAACAGCTTGGTTGAAACATCATTATAGCCTTTTTACGCGAATGCACACATTTGCGATGCGTGTCGATCTGGTTACTCAGCTACATCACATTTTCAACTAGCTACTAGCTCTATTCATAACTTGAAGGCCAGCAGAATAGTGATTATTAACACTTATTAAACATTTTTTATTTTTTCTACCTTGTTGCTTTTAGCTATTCGTTTCTATGAGAAATACTAGTTGAGCTACTTAACCTAAAAGGCCTCAAATTATGAATGAATGTGATAATCTATAGGGTGCTAAATTTACACTAAGTCTTAATTAGGCTGTATATTTATCCCAAAGGCCCTTTAATTCACTAATTTCGTAGGCTAATGATTGTTCACAACCTAATTGACCATGTCTAAAATTAAAAAAAATTCACTCAATCTAAGCCATTGACACATTCACACACTTCACACCATGCAACCTAATAATATCATACGGTATGCAAAATTCACATACAAAAGAAAAACACAGAATCCCTCCCCACACTTGAACAACACATTGTCCTTAATGTGAGAAGGAACACACACGACACATACATAAATGAAATGTGAGAACGGAAATTAAAATGATAAATAACAAATAAAATTAAAGATGAAAATAAAAATAAAAATAACATAAAAATAAACACACAAAACAAAATAAAATTGGAGAAAAATTTTGGGTTGGATTTGGATCCTAAGGAGATGGAGGTGGTGATGGTGTGGGAGGTGGTAATTGAATACCTTGAGCTTCGAAATACCGATAGTATATTGAAATTTTAAAAAAATACCATCACTAACATTTTCAAACAAAATCTAACTACTTTCTAGTTTATGGTCCTTAGCTTGACCTTTAATTCAGGAGGTATTTTTAAGTGGTCGGCAACAAGGAAATCACTTCCTTATCTGTGGGAAATGCTCCTCCAAAATATAGCTTGCACCAGTGCCCATTGACTTTAAAAGTCTCTTTATTAGCATTTTCCAATTTGAGAGCTTCATGGTCGAAAACTTGAATGACCGTGAATGGTCCACTCCATCTAGACTTCAACTTCCCTGGAAATAACCTTAACTGGGAATTATATAGTAGAACGGTATCCCCTACCTTGAAATCCTTTTGCTTGAGACGAGCGTCATGCCATTTCTTGACCTTTTCTTTGTAGAGTTTGGCATTCTCATAGGCATTAAAACAAAACTCTTCTAGCTCATCCAGTCGTAGGAGTCTCTTCTCGCCGACTTGCTTCCAATCAAAGTTTAATGCTTTGATTGCCCAGTACGCTCGATGCTCTAGTTCAATCGGTAGATGACATGCTTTCCCGTACACGAGTTTGTACAGAGTTGTTCCAATAGGTGTCCTAAAAGATGTCCTATAGGCCCACAAAGCATCATCCAGGTTTACTGCCCAATCCTTTCAGGAATTGTTCACTGTCTTTTTCAGAATTCATTTTAGCTCTCAGTTGACAATGTAACATCCCATTACCCTATGATTAGGGTTAGAACCCTAGGATGCTATATATGAGAATTTATTAAGAATTTAGAAGTACATTTCATGCATCATTTGGCATACACATACATTTGAATAATTTTGTCACTCATAAAAATAATAATTGTACATGCATTCATTGACATTTTTTGGGTATAAGTGATCTTTTATATGATTAAAGTGTGAATTATGGATTAACTGTACTTGAGCCACACTACTATTTGACTTCCTAGTTAATGCATCTGCTACCACATTAGCTTTACTAGGATGATACTCAATTGTGCAATCATAATATTTCAACAATTCTATCCACCGCCTCTGTCTCATATTTAACTCCTTCTGACTCAACAGATATTTCAAACTTTTATGATTAGTAAATACCTGAAAGGTTTCACCATACAGATAGTGTCTCCAAATATTTAAAGCAAATACCACTACAGCCAATTCCAAATTATAAACCGGATAATTGAACCTCAATTGTCTCGATGCATATGCTATTACCCTGCCATACTACATTAGTACACATCCTAACCCCTAGTGTGAAGCATCACTGTACACTACATACCCTCCAAATCTAGATGGAATATCTAATACTAGTGCTGTAGTTAACCGATGCTTTAGCTCCTTAAAGTTTCGCTGGCAATCATCATTCCATCTAAAAGGCACATTCTTTCTCAGAAGCTTTGTCAGCGGGGCTTAGACCAGTGAAAACTCCTCGACAAACCTTATGTAATAACTAGCTAATCCAAGGAAACTCCGAATCTCTGTCACATTTCTTAAAGTTTCCCACTTCATCACTGCTTCTATTTTCCTTGGGTCTACTTGCATACCTTGTCCGGATACAATATGACCCAAGAATATTAGATGATCAAGCTAAAATTCACACTTACTGAATTTGGCATACAATTGTTTCTCCCTCATTATCTGTAGAATTAATCTCAGATGTTCTGCATGTTCCTCTCAACACTTCGAATACACCAAAATATCATCAAAAAACACAATCACAAAGCGATCTAAATAAGGTTGAAGTACCTTATTCATTAGGGCCATAAAAGCTGCTGGGGCATTAGTCAATCCAAAAGGCATCACCAAATACTCGAAGTGTCTATATCTTGTTCTAAATGCACTCTTTGGTACATCAACCTTAGCTATTTTTAACTGATAATATCCCCATCTCAAATCTAACTTTGTGAACACTTGAGCTCCCTGTAACTGATCAAGCAAATTATCAATCCTCGACAATGGATACTTATTCTTAACTGTCACCTGATTCAACTACCGATAATCAATACACAATCTAAGAGTTCCATCCTTCTTAATCACAAACAATACTGAAGCTCTCCAAGGTGACACACGGGGTCTAATAAAACCCTTATCTAACAACTCTTGTAACTGGGTCTTCAGTTCCATAAGTGCCATTCTGTATAGAGGAATTAATATAGGAGTGATACCTGGAACAAGATCAATAGTAAACTCCATCTTCCTTTCTGGGGGTAATCCCGGTAGTTCAGCAGGAAACACATCCAGAAAATCCCTAACAATAGGAATATCCTGAATGGTTTGTTCATTTCAGTTATCAACTACGTGGGCCCGATAAGCCTCACATCTAACTCGAATCAATCTCAAAGCACTCATGAATGAAATTAGTCTGGCTGGCACTGCCTGACTAACTCCTCGAAACACCACTCTCGGCTAATTAGGGATTTAAGAACTACCTCCTTAGTATAACAGTTCATCACTGCCCTATGAGCAGTGACCCGATCTATGCCTAAGATGAGGTCTATTTCTCTCAACTGCAGTATGATCAAATCAGCTTCTAACTCTCCTGATCAATCCAAACTATGCACCTTTTACATACCTCACCAATCACTGTTGTGCTACCCACTAGAGTACTCACCACTAAACCAATATTCAACATTTCTCTCTTACAATGTAATATAGATGCCAGATGCAGTGTGATGAATGAATGTGTAGATCCTGGATCTACCAATACAATTGCTTCAAAATTAAAAACATTCAACACACTTGCTACCATATCTGGGGAGTTCTACGCCTCCTGTCTGGTGATGGCATAAACCCTGGCCTAAGACTGCGGCTGGTTACTACGTACCTTAATCCTGGCACTAGGCCCTACTGACTGAGTTCTGTCTCTACCTCTACCTCTATGGCCAGAACCGATAGCTTTACTCTGCTGTACAGTTGTCTCAGTCACTATTCCTCCTCTCATTACAGACTGTGGTCCCAAAGTCTCAGGACAATCTCTGATCTGATGCTCCATAGAGCCACAATGGAAATAAGCTCCCGATAACTTCTAACACTGAACACCATGCTTCTTACCACAATGTTCATAATCAGGTATCTGTTATGACTACCCTTTTAACACTGATCCTCTACCTGTACCAGTCTGAACAGATCCACCTCTTGATCTAAACTCTGATTGTCTCGATCTAGTCTGGAATCGAGACGATCTGTTTTGGCATTTACTGAAGCTTCTGCCAGAATCAGTCTGAGATTCAACCTGCCTCATCCCTTTAAACTCTTGTCTGTACTCTTCCTGACCATCTTTTAATAACTGCTTAATTCTGAGTAAGGCTACTCGCAGTTCTGTGAAGCTACCCAAATTAGAAAGTGCTAACCTTGTTCTGATCTCCATGTTCAACCCATCCTCAAACCGTCTACATTTGTCTTCCTCAGTTGGGGTCATTGTAGTTGCATACCTCATTAACTCATTGAATCTTATCTCGTATTCTATCACTGTGAGTCTGCCTTGCTTTAGATCCATAAATTTTTTCATCTTTCTATCCAGATAAATCTTAGGCATATAATTCTCTTGAAACATCCTCAAAAAATCTTCCCAGGTCAAACCACAAGGTTTGGTGGTACTATCTAGAACAATCTTCCACCACTGGTATGTTGGACCCTGTAGTAGTGAGACAACATAATCAAATCTCTCATCTGCCTCACAGTCCATCTGATCGAACACCCTTTCAGTTCTTTCCAACCACCCTTCTGCCTCAGCAGGGTCTGTACTTCCTTAGAAGTCCACAGCCCCCTGCTTTCTCAACTTATTGTATCTCCTTTCTCGTCTCTTCGGGATTCTTGGAGGCATTTGAGCAAATTAAGGTATAGGAGACTCTCTATTAACTCCTAGAGACTCTATGTCAGCTGACTCTCTAACTTGATCGCTTATAGCAAATAACCTATAACAAAAAATAGTTATGATCACAAACTGAGTTTCTCACTATTTATCATGTCTCAATGTCTGTATATGTCCCTATAGATGCCAAATCATACTCTCATACCAAAAATTGTAGCAACGCCCCACTGCTATAGATTACATACCGGATACCCCGAGGTCATTCCAGTATATAATCTATAATAATGGCATGTTAACTATCTCACCTTCACTTTATAACATGGCAACATATCCAAATTAATCATGGCATCAACTATGCATGTAAAAGCCACAAAACACAATATTTTAAAAAAACCTCAACTTCACATTTCATTCATTCATAAAAGTTTACATTGAGTCATCAAAAACCAATATTTACAACCGATATACACAAGTTCTACGTGGCATATATTAACTATTTAAAAATAGCTATAAGTATAATTATCGAGGTTGCTTAACCTAGTTCAATTGAGAACACTGAATGCTGAGTTGAAATTGGGGCAAGATGAGGCATTGATAGCTACATTGAAGTTAAGACCAGTATTGCATAAGCGAATTAGGAAAGCCTAGTGTAAGGATCTCGAGATTGTGAAGTTAATTGAGAATTTGAAAGTGAATCCAGATTCTGAATTTGAAATGAGAGATGATATATTATGGATGAAACAGAGATTGTGTGTACCAAATGTTGAAAATCTGAGAAAGGAGATTGTGGAGGAAGCATATGTAGCAGCTTATGCTATCAATCCTGGTACTACCAAGATGTATAACAAGCTGAAACAATCTTTCTGATGGCCAAGGATGAAGAGACAAGTGGTTGACTATGTGGCTAAGTGTTTGACTTGCCAACAGATTAAAGCAGAGCTTCAAGCTATAGTTGGTAAGTTACAGTCATTGCCTATTCCTGAATGGAAATGGGAGAGAATCACGATGGATTTTATAATGGGTTTGCCAAGGACTCCGAGACAATATGATGTCATTTGGGTCATTGCTGATAGATTGACCAAATCAGCTCATTTCTTGCCAATGAGAGAGAATAACTCACTAGATCAGTTAGCTCAGAAATATGTGAATGAAGTAGTGAGATTACATAGGGTTCTAATGTCTATTATATCAGACAGGGATCCCAGATTTACTTCGAGATTTTGGGGTAGCTTACAGACAGCTTTGAGTACCAAACTGAATTTCAGCACTGCATTTCATCCTCAAATAGATGGTCAAAGTGAGAGGACGATTAAGACTGTTGAGGATATGCTCAAAGCTTGTGTTTTAGAGTTTTAAGGAGCATGGGATATGTATATAGCTTTGATTGAATTTGCTTATAACAATCAATATCACAGTAGTATCAGTATGGCTCCATATGAGGCATTGTATGGTAGCAAGTGTCGTTTGCCTTTATTGCTAGACCCTATTTTCGGAGCCCAACTATCCGCATGTCATGAAAGCGTGAGCGTGTGAATTACCCTGTAGGTTATTTCCATAGGATCTCTCTAGCCAAAACTAGTTCCGATAGTGGAATCACAAATTAACTTCTTCAGAACAATTGTAGCTCCATGTTTCTAGCTTATTTTGAAATAATAATCGTCTCATTCGAAGCTCTACAGGTCAAGATATGATTAAACTTAGGAAAGCTTGGCGAGAAGAAAAAGAAGAGTTCAAGAAAGCAAAAATGACCGAGGAATTCTAAAAAAACATGGATCAAGAAGTTAACCCTAGTAGGCAACAATAGAGGACCCTCATGGATTTTATGAGGTTAGGGTTCAATCCTGCGAACCAAGGAGTGGCTAGACCGCATATTCAAGTGGTTTCTTTTGAAATCAAGCCAGCCCTCTTGAACATGCTTCAACAGAACATCCAATTCTATGGACTTGCAAATGAAGACCTGAATGCTCACATCATGAGTTTTCTAGAGATCTGTGATACTTTTCGGTATCACCAGATGTCGGAAGATGCAGTGAGAGTTAGGTTGTTTCCCTTTACGCTTAGGGATAGAGCAAAGGCTTGGTATCATTCATTGAGCCCCGCTAACATTACAACGTGGGAATAGTTAGTATGTGCCTTCTTGGATAAATATTTCCCACTAACAAAAGCCACCAAAATTATTAAGGAAATTACAAATTTCTAATAAGGTGATGGGGAGTCCATTTATGACGCGTGGGAGTGTTACAAGGATTTGCAGAGGAGATGCCCACACCACAATCTACCCAAGGAGTTCTTACTACAGACAATTTATAATGGAGTAAACCCACATACTAGAGGCACCATCGATGTGGCATCAGGAGGATCTTTAATGCAAAAGACGATCGATGAAGCAGAGGAATTAATAGAGGAGATGGCTAGCAATAGCTGCTTATGGGCTAGTGAACATAGTAGGCAAGCTACTAACTTTGGGGAGCAGAAGGGATTTGTCACTGTCAATCAAATGGCAAAAATGCAAGCTAAGATCGACAACTTGACACGATAACTCAGTAATATGAAGGCGTCATCCTTAGCTACGATAAAAGTCGAGCAATTGAAGTGAGAGCTATATAGCCAGTTTGATCATGATACAGTGGACTACTTTTTGATGAGAGAAGATAACTCGAAGCAAGTTCATTACATGGGAGCCTAATTTGGACGCGGAGGGGGTAATAATCCCTACTCCAACACATAAAACCCTAGGTGGAAGAATCACCCAAACTTCTCCTAGTCTAACAACAACAATGGAGGGTAGTTTAGACCTTAGGGACAACGAGTTTCCCACAGGACAAAACAAGCTCGATGGATTCAAAATTGGACAAAATTTTGGATAAGATAAATGGAATGGAGGAAGCACATAGAAGGCTCGAGAGTAAATTCGAGCAAGTCACGAAGAATCATGCTTCGTCTATCCATAATTTAGAAGTCCAAGTGGGGCAACTCGTAGAAGCAATGTCAACTCGGAATGCTAGAACTCTTCCTAATAACACCGAGTCAAACCAAAAGGAGCATATCATGGTTGTAAGCTAGACTCAGGACGAGGAGCTGGAAGAGGTAGACAAAGAAGAAGGTCAAGTTGTAGCACCCCACTCTCACAAGACACGTACCCGACGTCCTGAGTGATGTCCAAGTGCGTACCCCGGAAGGGTGACATGCTAAATTAATCAAACACTTGACACTCGGTTTTTTTTGCACTAATGTATGTGGAAATCAATAATCAAATTCGGGCTCAAACTTTTATTTTATAAAACTCGAAATCATAATTATTAAAACACTTTAATCAATTTCATTTACAAAACGTTTCCAATTTCAAAAGTTATTACATCACAAAATCATTTACAAACATTTCCCATT
>JAOTAY010000189.1:11971256-11981591 GCA_025629805.1 Erythroxylum baracoense
TGTCCAAGAGAAGTTAGGGTGATTCTTCCACCCTGGGTTATAAGTGTTGGAGTAGGGATTGTTGCATCCTTATGCCTCCAATCTTATCCAAAAGTTTGTCTAACTTTGATTCCACCGAGCTTGCTTTATCTTGCTGAAAGCCCGATTGTCCTTAAGGCTTGAACTATCCTCCAGTGTTGTTTGTCCAGGAGAAGGGTGGTTCTTCCACCCAAGCTTGTAAGTGTTGTAGTAGGGATTGTTACCCCTCCTTGTCCATATTGTGCCCCAATATAATTTACTTGCTCCGGATTGTCTTTCTTCATTACATAATAGTCCACGGTATCATGGTCCATCTGTCCACAGAACTCACACTTTAGTTATACAGGTTTCACCTAGGCTGAGGACGAAGCCTTCATACTGTTGATCTGTCTCGTCAAGTTGTCAAGTTTGGCTTGCATTTTAGTCATCTGATCGACAACCACAATTCCCTTTTTCTCTCGGAATGAAGTAGTCTGTCTACTCCGCTCGTTCATCCAAAGGTAGCGATTACTTGCCATCTCCTCTATCAACTCTTCCGCTTCCTTAACTGTCTTCTACATTAATGATCCTCCTAAATCTGCATCAATTTTATCTTTCGTCGGTGGGTTTTCTCCATTGTAGAATGTTTACCATAAGAATTCCTTGGGTAAAAGTTATGGTAAGGACACTTCCATTGTGAATCCTTGTATCTCTCCCACACTTCGTAGATCGATTCCCTGTCACCTTACTAGAATTGGTAATTTCTTTGATGATCTTAGCGGTCTTGGTCAAAGGAAAATACTTATCTAAGAAAGCAAAAACTAGCTGATCCCACGTCATAACATTAGCTGGGCTAAGGGAATGGTACCAAGCCCTTGCTCTATCTCTAATGGTAAAGGGGAAAATCCTAATTCGGACCGTATCTTCCAACATCTGATGGTACCAAAAGGTATCACAGATTTCAAGAAAATTCACTATATGTGCATTTGGATGTTCGTTTGCTAATCCATAAAATTTCACATTCTGTTAAAGCATATTTAAGAGGATTGATTTAATCTTGGAGGAGGATACTTAAATGGGTAGCCTAGGCACTCCTTGGTTGGCCGTATTGAACCCTGGCCTCATGAAATCCATCGGGGTCTGTTGTTCACATGCTTGGTTCGCTCCGTGGTCCATGTTCTGCTAAAATTTCTTGACTATTGTTGACTTCACGATTTCCTCTTCTTCTTCATCACGTCGAGCTTTCCTAATGGTTTGTTCTAGTCGAGTGATATCTAAGTCTACAATTTCAGCTGAACGACTTGAACCTCTTGTGACTCTTGTGTTCATACAAGAGCACAAATTTTGAAATAAAAAGGAAAGAACGAAAACAAAAAATAAAAACTAAACTAAACGCCTTAAACTATAGAACTAAACTAATTGCCTCCCCAACAATAAAGCCAAAAACTTGATTGTAGGTTTCTGATATAAAAAATCTTTAATAATTAACCTCAATATTCCACAAGTGCACAGGTCATTTGTGTAGTACGTAAGGTGTCGATCCCACGAGGAGGGTTAATCTAATCCTAAATTTTAAGGCTGGAACAATTTACAATAACTCATAAAGAACAAAACTAAAGTAAGAAATTATTAATTCCAATATTCATTTCAAAAACATAAACAAGATAGCAGATGCAACATCTAATCACAAACAACCTAAAAACTACCAATTGAGAAAAAAGGGATTTTTATCCGACTTTAATGAAAGCCTAATTGATTATGAAATTACTGGATTACCGATTCTAGATAATCCTAGGGTTGATGACTACTCTCTCTCGAGTTATAATCATTAACGCTAATTTATAAACCCTAATTAGATTATGGGAATTGCAACCTCTCGATTCACAATTTAACTAAAACATAAATTAGATCTTAAGTTGTCCAAAAAACTACCGAAAACCTATGCAAGATCTCTCTTTACACAAATTTACCATGTTGATTTAATTATTGATTTATTAAATTACCTAACTCTCGTTAGCCTAATTTAATGATTTTTTACTTAGTTCTCTCAGTTTTTATTGAATTATGCAAATTGCAGAATTGAAATCACAAGAAATCCAATAAAAACATAACAATCAAATTTCATTAATATCGAAGACAAAATATCTCGAAGGTGAGTCTAGAAAATTCCTCAGCATTCAACAAATCTATCATCTATGGTTATCTCAAATTCTATACAATCATAAAAATTGAACTGAAACTAGAATAGACTTGGAATGGATGATGAAGGCAGCGATGGCGGGAAACCTACTGTTCCAGGAAGTACTTCGTATAGGCTTCTTCTCCACGTCTCTCTTCCTTCATTTTTTCCTCAATCTCTCGATAAAGCTCTCCAGGGTTTTGGGATTGTAGACGATGAAAAAGCTCTCTCTCTTATGTTCTTCATGTTCTTTAAATACCTTTTTGGCCTTGAGTAGCCCTATGGTTTTTCCAGGATTGAAACGGTCTAAAAAATCCCTCAAAACTTGGCGTTTTCTCCTATTTATGCGTTTGCCCAACGCAGGCCACAATTATGGGCTTGCATGCCACGATTGTTGTTGGGTTAGCCATGGTTGCATGCATCACGTGCATGAGTATGCGGTTGAAGTGTCGAAATCAAGATTCCGACACCATGACAACCTAGAAACCACAAAATCATACATGCATGCAAGGATATGTAAAGAACATGAAATATAAAACCTTTTAACCTTATGTTTCTCTTCCTTTCTTGTTTCTTCTCGTTGTTAGGTTGTTGCAAACACCAAGCTCTTCCTTGATCACCCAAGAACACCCAAAGAAGATGAAGAAACAATGTATAAGGGTGTTTTGAGCACCGAACTAGATGAGTTCTAGTAGATGCTCAAAATGATAGAAGATAGGTCAAGTATCTTGTTGCATGTACTTTGATTCAAGCATCAATTGCATAAATTACAAGAACAAGACTCAAAACACCTCACTCTCACTCTAAAACTCTTCTAGAGCCCTTATGCTATCACTTGTGAGTATAAGAAGTGGAAGAAGCTCGTGTACACAATTGACGCCTTCGGCCACGATCGTGGCCAGCTTAAATTTAGCCATACACACTATGCTTTTCATCCGATCTTTTATACGTGTGACCCTTAAGTTCCTAGTTATTTTAGGCGCTTGAATTAACTCTTAATTCAACCAATTACGAAGCGTTTCATGATGCCAATTTTCCAGAATATAAGTGGATTAACACACAAACTCTTCGATAGTTAATTATCCAACTTATGAAACTTTCCATAGACAATTACTGTACAATTCGTCCTTGCACCATACTATACTCTACTTGGTTCAGAGTATGGGCTAAGTGTCAACTCCCACTAGACTGACTACATCACATCTAGTCCAAGTGATGTTAGTTGTTGTCTTGGGATCTCATTACTCTATGTGTTATTGAAGACTCTCTTCATAACACATAACTGATTTGGCTAGAGACTCCTGAGTAATGACCCATAAAGAGGTCGTGGCTATCATCTCCTTCTACCAATTGCTATGCCTAATCACCACCCTAAGAGTGACCTCATTTTGAGGTAACTAAAGAATAATGTCAAAGCACAGGATTAGTATCCAAGATATCCTTGAGTACCTCAAGTCTAAGGATAGTTGCACTGTTACTATGACGAGATTAATTATTGACATTTGCTAGATCATCCATATGATAATATCATAGCAGGTCATCTAATATACTTACGACCTTTAGTAAGCATCCACATATTAACTCTAAACAACTCATGCTTACAGTTTGTGAGATCCACTGCTTGATCAAATCAAGGAGTATAACATGTATTAGTTTGTCTGGATTAATAATGTCCTGTCTTATTAATCCTATGACTAGGGATTATTTAGATACTAATATAATTGCACATGATAGGAATCTCATTTTCATGATCTCATCATGATTTCCCTCATACTATGTTTTATATCATGGACTTCATTAATTTTATTTAAGATCATTATCAATTCTTATATAAATGAATATCAAATTAATGAAAAATGCCTTTTGCTTTATTAATCAAAACAAAATCAGTACAAAAGTGTTAAAGGTTATTGCCTTTAGAGCACTACTTTAACAATCTCCCACTTACACTAAAGCCAATCGTCTTTGTAGCTAATACTATAGGCAAGTACACAAGAATCAAATTTTATTTGAGGAAGTGGCTTAGCCAAAGGATCAACGATGTTCTGATCTTTGGGCACTCTCTCTATCTTCACATCACCTCTATCAATTATCTCCCTGATCAGGTAATATCTCCTGAGTACGTGCTTAGACCTCTCATGAGACCTTGGTTCCTTGGCTTAAGCTAAAGCCCCATTATTGTCACAGTACAACAATATTGGGTCTACTATGCTCAGAACCACTTCAAGTTCTATAACGAACTTCTTGATCCAAATAGCTTCTTTTTCTGCTTCTTCAGCTGCAATGTACTCTGACTCGATTTTTGAATCTGCAGTCGTCTCTTGTTTGAAACTCTTCCAACTGACTGCTCCACCATTTAGTGTGAAAACATAACCTAACTGGGATTTGGATTCATCTTGGTCAGATTGAAAACTGGCATCTGTATGTCCGCTCACTATGAGATCTCTATTTTTATATATCAAGAATACATCCTTAGTCCTTCCCAAGTACTTTAGGATAATCTTGACAGTGACCCAGTGACATTCACCAGGATCTGATTGATATCTACTTGTAATACTTAGATCATACGATATAACAGGTGTTGTTCATAACATAACATACATGATTGATCCTATTGCTGAAGCATAAAGATCATACTCATGCGAGTCCTCTTATCTTGCATTTTGGGACACATAGATTTCGAGAGTTTTATCCCATGAGTCATGGGAAGAAACCCTCTTTTAGACTGCTCCATGCTAAACCTATTTAGCATTTTGTCTATGTATGTTGACTGTGAAAGACCTAACAACTTCCTTGATCTATCTCTATAGATCTTTATTCCCAATATATAAGTTGCTTCTCTAAGGTCTTTCATGGAAAAATTATGGGACAACCAAACTTTGACTTATTGTAAACTTGAGACATCATTTCTTATAAGTAATATGTCATCCACATATAACACAAGGAATATTATAGCACTCCCACTAACCTTCCTGTACACATAAGGTTCATTATGATTTTGTTAGAAACCAAACTCTTTGATTGTCTCATCAAATTAGATGTTTGAACTCCTAGATGCCTGCTTTAATCCATAAATGGATTTTTGAAGCTTGCATACCTTTCTGCCATCTTTAGATATGAAGCCCTCAGGTTGTATCATATATACATCCTCAACTAGGTTTCCATTTAGGAAGGTCGTCTTTACATTCATCTGTCATATTTCATAATCATAATAAGCAATAATGGCTAGGAGTGTTTTAATGGATTTAAGCATAGCTACGGGGCTAAATGTCTCGTCATAGTCAATTCCTTGTCTTTGACGATAACTTTTACCAACTAGCCTCACTTTATAAGTAATCACATTACCTTCCATGTTGATTTTCTTTCTAAAAATCCACTTACACCCTATGGGTTTTAACCCTTCGGGTGGGTCAACCAAAGTCCATACTTTGTTTTTATACACGGAATCCATTTCGGACTTCATGGCTTGAAGCCATTTTTCAGATTCTGAACTCTTCAGAGCCTCTTCATAGGTTGTATGCTCATCATCCTCTATGAGCAATACGTAATTTTGTTCGCTTATGAGAAATCCATATCTCTTTGGAACTTTGCGTATCATACTTAACCTATGAACATTTTTTGTGTCAGAAGGTTCAACTGTTGTTTCATCTCCATAAACAACAAATTTGAATTTAGGCAATTGATTTGTGTCTGTTTGAGAATCATGAACTTCATCAAGTTCAACTTTTCTCCTACTGTCTTCTCTTAGAAGAAACTCTTTCTCTAAAAAGACAGCATGGTTTGAGATAAACACCTTTTGCTCTAAAGCATTATAGAAAAGATATCCAATTGTTTCTTTAGGATATCCTATAAATAGACATTTATCAGACTCCACTTTAAGCTTTTCTAATTGAATTCGCTTCCAAAAAGCCAGACAACCCCAAACTTTCTTGTGTGAAAGATAAGGCCTTTTGTTAGTCTATATCTCATATGGAGTAACTTCAACTACCTTTAAAGGGACTTTGTTTATCACATAAATAACAGTCTTGAGTGCATAACCCCAAAAGGATTTCAGTAGAGCTGCTAAGCCCGTCATCGACCTTACCATGTCCAATAAGGTTCGGTTTCTCCTTTCAGCCATACCATTATGTTATGGTGTGTAAGGTGGAGTCTACTGGGATGTTATCCTATTATCTCTAAGATAAGTTAGAAATTTCTCGTTTAAGTATTCACCACCTCGATCCGATCGAAGTGTCTTAATACTTCTACTGAGTTGATTCTCTACTTCATGTCTTAATTGTTTGAACATTTCAAATGCTTTAGACTTGTATCTCCTTAGATACACATACCATATCGTGAATAATCATTGATAAAATTAATGAAGTAAAAAAACCCACCTTTGGCATAAATGGACATCGGACCATATATATCAGAATGTATTAGGTCTAATAACTCATTCATTCATTCACCCTTTCCTTTAAAAGGTAATTTAGTCATCTTGCCTAATAAGCAAGATTCACATTTGTCATATGATTCATAATCAAATGACCCTAGGCTACCATTCTTATGTAGCTTAATCATGCGTTTCTCATTTACATGGCCAAGTTGATAATGAAATAAGTAAGATGATTTTAAGTTATCTCGTTTTTGTCTTTTATTGTCATTGATATTTAAAATTGGAATGGACATATCTAATATGTAAATTCAATTGCACAATGTAGTAGTACCATACAACATGAAGTAAATCACACATTAATATAGAAATTAAGTATAAGAGATGAGATACACAAGAAGGGGGTTGAATTGTGTATTCATTTTGCAAATACTAAAACTTTAATTTTTCTTGATAAGAACTTCTCTGACTTGTTAAAAGAATATCACTAACAAAAACTGTTATGAGTTAAATCGCAAATAACTTCCATGTACTTGTTTAAGAACAAAATATACTAAGTTAAGAGATAGAGGATAAACACAGCGATTTTATACTGGTTCACCCAAAACAATGGGCTACGTCCAGTCCTCAGATTCCTTCTAAGTATTCACTATATTTCAACAAATGTACAATTATTCTTTCTTTCTTCTCGAGCCTCTTCAGGTCTCGTACACCAAGTATTCTTTTTCAGCTATCTTAGCCTCTCTAAGCTCTCAACCTTTTCTTCCTCTCACTAGAAAGATATCCTGAGCTATTGTTACAGTAGTTTAGCTCTTCCAATATCGCACTACAGAATTTTTAAGTAAACACTTGAACGCTCAAAAGTTGTAGGATCAAAGATCTCTCTCCAAAAATTATTTATTCTTCGACTACGACTCGTATTTATAGTCTAAGTCTTCAACTGCTTCTTTAAATCTTGATAACTGCTTCTTGAGTCTTGTTAACCTCTTTTTGACTCATAAAAATCGCTATTTATTTTAGTTCTGTAACTAACTCCAACTAACTAACTGCTCGACCTACTTGTGTACCTTCTGCTTTGTATCGTCTGTGTTTTCTTCTGTGTCTTTATTTCTTCTGTGTTTTACTTCTTTTGTGTTTTGTTTATTTTGTCTTTTACTTCCTTTGTGTTTTGCTTCTTCTGTCTTCTACTTCGTCTGTGTTTTCTTCTCCTGTGTTTCGTTTCTTCTGTGTTTCGACTTGGTCTGTGTTTTGCTTCTTCTGTCTTTTACTTCTTCCATGTTTTCTTTTTCTGTGTTTCGTTTCTTCTGTCTTTCACTTAGTCTATGTTTTCTTCTTCTGTCTTCTACTTCTTCTATGTTTTATTTCTTATGTATTTCGACTTCTTTTGTCTTCCACTTCTTCTGTGTTTCTACTTCTTCTGTGTTTTATTTCTTCTGTATTTTGACTTCTTATATCTTCTAGTTATTCTGTGTTTCTACTTCTTCTGTGTTTCTATTTCTTATGTTTTTTATACTTCTGCACACTTAACACACTCATCAAACTAGTTCATTTATTTCTAACATTATTATTATTTGATTGTCATAAAAATTAATTATCGTAAAGTCCTCCTGACTTAACACTAGGAATATTATAGATGAATAATTGATATACAAGAATTTTGGAAACCTTAAGGATTAATTTAGAATTAATCCAAGTAAAGCATAGCATTTGTAGTGTGACTAGATAAAGGCATATAAGCTAGGAATAAAGTATTTAATCTGGACATCAAAATAATTGAATTTTAGGGTTCCTAATCAAATCACATTCATAATTCAGATTAGCCAAGTCTAAGATTAGTACCTAATTAGGTTCAAGAGTTGGATCGAATCACGAACTTTAGATGCATAGTCAAGTCACAACCTAAATTAACCTCCTTTGTGTGATACATGCATTAGATGCATTTTAAGGGTAGTTATAGAGATATGTTCAATTCAATTGAGTTGTCCATAATCTAAACGTATATGTAATATACATAATCAAGATCATCCAAGTATTAATGAGACTAAAGGACAAATCCCTCAACAAAATATTAGGACTTACGCCTTCCATTGATATGGCAAGAACTATAGTTCTTTTAGAGTTGGGTTGTTGGGCAAACCCAAGCCCGCTCTACATGAATATATTCAAACCATGAAAATTAGATTTTCGGATTAATGGGTTGGTCATAACTGGAAGCGTTGATTTGTTGGGCAAACATAAGGTCAACATGGATAGAGGCAAAGTTGGGTTATATACATGGGAAGTATACAAATCAAGAGTTGATGACCCAATGAGTGTGCTAAATGAACAGTTGATGGTACAAGTCGATAGTTGTATAATTAAATACAATTGGTATGAATGATACCTACCGATTGATCTAACGTGGCTTATTGGGCAAACCTAAGATCATTCTTTGTGACATTGGATATCTACCCATTAAGAAAATTATAAGTTTTCTCAAATTCGTAGTGAGGGCTATAGATTTGAATTAGAATAATGGGACCTATAATGCATGTGATTAAAGTCCTTACTGATATGCATTAATGTACATTCTAATACTTTCTCTCATTCTTCTAGGTTATTGAATTGACACGATATCTTCTAGTGTGAACTTACGCTTCCTATTAGATTCCAACAAACTCACGAGACCTAACTTTTTGGATTGGCTACAGAATTTGAGAATTGTTCTCAAATCCCAAAAACTAGGTTATATCCTAGATGAACTAATTCTCGATCCTCCTATTGTCGATGCATCTGATGAAGATCAGAAAGCTTATAAGAAGTTACTAGATGATAGTGAGTTGGCTAGCTATATAATGCTGGCCTCTATGTCACCAAAACTACAAAAGCAGCAAGAGGCTATGAATGCTTATACCATAGTCTACCATCTGAGGGAACTGTTTGATGAGCAAGCTCGATCTGAAAGATTCGAGACCTCAAGGTTGCTTTTCTATTCTAATATGGGTAAGGGATCATCTCTAGTGCAGTATGCACTGAAGATGAATTGATACATTAAGAGGTTAGGCAGTTTGGGTTTCATAATGGATCATGAATTAAGTATAGAGTTAATTCTGACTAGTTTGATTGATAGTTATTCGAGTTTATGCTTAATTATCGGATGAACCAAATATCCAAAATGATATTTGAGCTGATTAATCTGCTTAAAACATCTGAGCAAACTATCAAGAAAGACAATAAGGTTGTGATGCTGGTAGACTCTGCTTCTGGTTCTCGAAAGAAGAACCAAAAGAAGAAGAAGAAGTTTAAAAGGCTAGTGGGAGGTGTAGTCAAGAAGAAGGCAAAGGAGACAACTTCAAAGGGGATATGCTTCCATTGTAACAAAGAAGGACATTGGAAGAGGAATTGCAAGGTTTATCTGGAGTCGCTGAAGCAGAAGAAGATATTAGATGCCCCATCGTCTACTTCGGCTATGATTTTTTTCATTGAGGTTAACACTATTTCTGATCATAACATTTGGGTATTAGATACCAAATGTGGCTCACACATATGTGTTGATATGCAGGGTCTCAGAGATAATAGACCATTCAAGAAGGAAGAAATGGACCTATGTGTGAGAAATGGAGCAAGAGTTGCTGCATTAACAGTAGTGACATATGTTTTATGTCTTCCTAGTGGGCTAGAGTTAGTTTTGGAAAATTGCTATTATGTACCCATTATGACTAAAAACATTATATCTGTTTCATGTCTTAATAAAGCGGGATTTCATTTAACTTTTTCAAGCAATGGTTGTTCAATTAAGTTGAATGAA
>JAOTAY010000189.1:11996601-12010135 GCA_025629805.1 Erythroxylum baracoense
TGGCTATTCAGGTTTGAGTTTTCATACCGACACCGGGATCCTGGATTTCGGGAAGGTCCCGGGAATTAAAAATTTTTTGTTTCCGCTGCTGGAACATGTGATGTTCCTCCCGGGATTTCCTACAGAAAGTGTGCATAACTCATACTTCTTTGGAAACTATAAGGAATTAACGCTCTTCCTTCCAACTCGAAGGGGATTTCAAGGTTGAAGAACACTTTTAAGCATCTCTTCATCTTATTGTGTTGTTCTCTCTCTTTAGAAATGGTTTGTATTATTCTTTGCTTAATGTTTTGGGATTCATGTACGGATGATTTAAACACTTTCAATAGATTGTTAATATATGAATTCATATCCAAAATCTAGATTACAATACATAATCGTTGTAACTCTTATTCATTTGTGGTAAACTAATGGTTGTGAATCATTAGAGATAACATATCATGTGTCAAACGATCCAATCTTGTGTGGTTGTTGTCGAGATCAAGCTATTTTCCTAGTTCATAACACAATTGTCACACTAAATCTAGAGAGCTTATTCTATGATGTTTGATAGCTAGACCTAATCAAATTTATTGTGACAATATTGGAGCAACCTACTTATATTTCAATCTTGTCTTTCCCTCATGCATAAAGCACATTGCCATTGGTTTGTACTTCTTCATGATCAAATGTCCTATAAACAATTTTTGCATACCGCATATTTATACTATAGACCAATTAGTTGACTCTCTTACTAAATCCCTTGTTGGTCAACCGTTACTTATTCATTATTCCAAGTTTAATATCCTTTGTGAACCTTTACAGTTGTGGGAGTATATTGTCTTAATTGAATTTTTTTACTAGAATTGTGCTACAATTACAATCTCAAATAGTATAGCTGATCCTTCTTGATAATAATATACAACAAAAACCTTAACCTTCAAATCTCATTTGTTAGTCTCCCACCCACATTAAAAAAAAAATTTGATGCACCTAAATTATAATCTATAAATAACATTATTTCTATGTATAGATTTACAACTTACGTTCAAACTTTTGATGTTACTCTAACTCACATAAGAGAATAATTAAAGTTTTTTGAGAACAATATTTTATACATCTTAATACTCTTTACAAAGTTTATCCTTAGTAATTAACGTACCAAATATTAACAATTCGTATGATTTATCTTATTAAAAAATATTAATACAAATCATAAGTTAATATAAAACTTTTTATAAGTGTTAGTACCCAAGATTGCTCAAGTTACCCCTCACCAAATTTTATATTTGGTGAATTTTGATAGCAAAGAAACTCACCATACTTCTTGTGACTTGAAGTGAAGAAGTGTCAGGAAAATTATAGTGCAACTGTGTCCTGATTAAGTAAATTCTGTATTTCATGTGTAATCTTTTTTCCTTACCGAACTCGTTATTCAACGACCATTTAGTCAATATTTAATATAATTCATGAGGAAAAGACAACTGTTGGCATTTCTTTTGAAAATGAATATACAAATGCCAATAATTGTTAGAAGAATTCATATGTTTATACCCAAAAGGGGAGCATGAGTGATGAGCCATGGATTTCCAACATTGAAAAATTCGACTCTGTTCGTTAACGGCTTTAATTATACTATCGATCTTTGATATCATAAAAGACGAAGTCAAATAGTTTCCTTCAATAGTCGAATATGTTTTAAATGGGAGGAATATCCAGGTTATGGGATGTTTCTGAAGGAAAAGATGAAACGAGAATTATGGCCGATAAAAAGCTAAAAGAAAAGTTGAAACGTAAAACTAAATAGGCACCTCACTTTAAGGACGACTTTGACCGTTAAAAGAGTTCCCTTTTCATGACAATTGCCTAGAAGGATGCCTCCTTTTGGCTTTTATATATATGCCATTGCTTTTGCTGAGAACCTGATGACTCGTAAGCATATGCCATTTTAGAGAAGAAGATATTATGAGAGTGTTGTATTGCTCTTGATGGTAAGAGGCATGAAAAGGTAATACTGCTGCGGACTTTCTCAAGTTTCAAGTAACTAAAATAAAAATTACCAACTTTTAAGACAAAAGCTTCTTTAATTTTTATTACATCCAATCCAGCCAGTAAAATTCAAGCAACTCCAGTCTCTAGGGAGAGAGACGCGTTTCATTTTCAGGACTCTCCTCTGCGCCCTCTCTCTGCACTGAGTCTCCCAAAACCTCTCTCCAGATCTACTCATTGTCTATGGTAACAACCCTCTCCTTTTCGATTTCGTTAGGGAAAATGTTTTCTTCTCTTTTTCTGGATCTGCTATTGTATTCTTAATTTTCTTCTTTTCCCATTTGTTACTTTCACTTTCTTCTTTCTTTTTCTTTTAAATTCTAGGTCTATTTTTACACTCGCCGAATCCCTTTTTGGTTCTTTTTTTTTAAATCTTTCAACTCTCTTTTTGCATGATTCTTTGTTTATATAGTTTAGGTCCCCTGCCTTTCCACATTTGAGTTTGAAGCTGCTTTAAAGTGACGCTATAGTCAAGTTTTTAAAGCAGTCTATTGATTTTGTTTTTGGGTATTCTGTTCTTTTGCAAATGAAGTGGGGGATGGGGTACATAGGGTCGCATGGAGTTCAAGCGCTTCACAGATACAAGTATAGTGGTGTTGATCATTCTTACGTTGCCAAGTATGTGTTGCAACCCTTCTGGAGCCGATGTGTCACTTTCTTTCCCCTTTGGATGCCGTAAGTACCTTCCATTTCTTTTGTTTATTTATACAATTTAGTTAAAATGGTCTCTGTTGATTGTTCTCTTTGTGAGTCTTCCTTTGCTGTTCTTGGCTGTCATTACCTTTACATTTTAGGGAAGTAATGGGGCAAGTTGCTCGGGTTTGTTGTTGATCATTGGGATCTGTTTGTTGTTTATTTCCTGTAGTGATTATGTGGGGTTTTAGTTGGGACACTTCTCTATGGATTTACAATTGGTTTACCAAGTTTTTCTCTAGTTTAAGTTCGTCAATTCAACGAATGACTTCTGGCTAATATTTCCTTTTCTTTTTTTCCTTTACTTTTTGATCGGGCAATTGTTTGCTTCTGGGTTTTCCTGCAGTCCAAACATGGTACGATAACCCTTCTTTATATCTTGCGTCTTCAACAGAATCATATATTAAGGTGGTCATTTTCACTGATTTGTCACGGTTTTGGATTTTCAGATAACACTTACAGGATTTATGTTCTTAGTTACTTCTGCACTGCTTGGTTATGTGAGTTGGAATTTCTTTTTCTTCTTGTTTGGTGATAGGAAATAAACTTTTATTCATTCAGTGGTTGCTTCTCTGTTTTTCTGATTTATTCTCAGGTATATTCACCTACCTTGGATACACCTCCACCTAGATGGGTTCATTTTGCTCATGGCCTACTTCTATTCTTATATCAGGTTTAATTCTGATTCTCAGAGGGAGTGAAGTTATTTGTTTCTTGTGTTTGTTAACACTTCTGCTGTGCATCTTTATAATTTTCTTTCTGACAATTCTTCATTAAAATTCATAGACTTTTGATGCTGTTGATGGAAAGCAAGCACGGCGGACAAACTCCTCAAGTCCACTAGGGGAACTATTTGATCATGGTATATTTGACATTTCAATTTTTGGCTTCTTAATATTTGTATGCTACTTTGTTAATTACTGAATCATGTGTTGGTCTTCTAAATATATTGCAGGATGTGATGCGCTCGCATGTGCTGTATGTAGTTTCCCTCTTTGGTTCTATAGCTCCAACAAGTGGAGTTTTTGTTAACAAATGTTCGATATTTTTTCCTTTTCCAGTTTGAGAGCATGGCATTTGGTAGCACTGCCATGTGTGGAAGATATACTTTCTGGTTCTGGGTTATTTCAGCTGTTCCATTTTATGGTGCAACATGGGAACAGTAAGCGATCTAACCATTCTTTCTCTTGTTTGTTTAACCCTTGGCTACATATTTGCTAACCAGTCTCTCTTCTTTGATCCAGCTTTTTTACCAATACTCTGATTCTTCCTGCAATTAATGGGCCAACAGAAGGGCTGATGCTGATATATGTGGCTCATTTTTTTACAGCTCTAGTTGGTACATTTTTGCTCTCACAATGCCATGTTTCTTTTTCTTTTCAAGACCAAGAAAGACAATGTACACAGAAGGAGTTCATTTGTGAACTTTTAATCTGAAATGAACCATAATAACTTTATTATTTTTACCATCTTCATGAAGGTGCTGAGTGGTGGGTTCAGCAATTTGGGAAGTCTTTTCCATTTTTGAGTTGGGTGCCATTTATTAATGGTAAGTTTTCTAACTTCCTTTTGTATAATTGTAAGGAGTTTAGAGTTGAAATCTCTTACCTCTCTAACTTCATGGGAAAATTCTTATCCACTATTAGATACTTGATCATCGTCGTCGTCGTCGTCGTCGTCACACCCAGTCCGAATCCCGTACCAATGCGGGGTTTGGAGAGGTCTGATGGTACGCAGCCTTACCCCTACAGAGTAGGGAGGCTATTTCCGGTAGACCCACATGCAAATGTGACAATGAAAAAATTGATGCTGGTTAAAAGAGTAGATTTTTTTTATGTAGATAAATAAAACTAAAATAAATAAATAAATAAATAAATAAAATAAAATACCTAATATGGTGCCCCAAATCTGCTAATACCTGATAAGCTGCAAAGTATGACTCGTTTCGTAAAAAATATTAGTTGCATCTAGTTTTATATCTTGTATTGAGAATTTGTTATTCAACGCATAGTACCTGATCACTATTTCCATGATTATGTGCAATTAATCTGTGCTTCTGGCTTCTGGAAGAACTCTTACTTGTGATTTAGTTGATTGTTTTTTTTAGAGACCTGATAGACTTTATCGTTGGTCTCCCCAAGCATGACTTGTCTCCAAACTGCATTTTGCACTATGTTTTTGTACTTTCTGATACCTGATAAATTAGTCTGTGCTGAGATTAGCACTTGAAAATCCCACCACTATTGTGGACATCTCAAGAGAAATTACTCACTGTTTCCTTTCATCTTATGATTTCAGAAATTCCTACCTTCAAGGCTGTGTTGTATTTAATGGTAGCTTTTGCTGTTATTCCAACAATTGCATTCAAGTAAGTTATTCTTATTATTCTTAGGCTTGAGGTTTCTTCATCTGAGCATGCATTAATATTTGAAGATTACTTCTTTTTATGTTTCCTCATATTCCACAACACAGTTTTACTCCCTGTTGGAATAGCTCATGGTTGTAAATTCTTTAGCTGAGCATAAATTGTCAGGTCGGCTTGGAGTCAGTAGATTTCTGTTTGGTTAGGCCAGCTCGAATTCTACTTTTTTCTGGTATTTACTTTTTTTTGGGTAATATTTTCTGCAGTGTGTCAAATGTATACAAAATTGTTAAGGCAAGAAAAGGCAGTATCTTTCTGGCATTGGCAATGGTAAACTTGCACCAGACTAATTTCTCTCATAATTTAGGTATTAGTCGAAGAATCTTACCGTTATTTGTTGTTGTCAGCTTTATCCTTTTATCGTGCTTTTGGGAGGAGTCCTTGTCTGGTATGATTCAAAATGCACTAATATCTTGCATGTGATGAAGTCTTTGATGTTCATGGTCTTTATATGAATCTTATTCTCATACAGGGATTATCTTTCTCCTTCTGATATAATTGGAAATTATCCCCATCTAGTGGTTCTGGGAACAGGACTTGCATTTGGGTTTCTTGTGGTAAGGTCTTGACCTATTTGGAGCAGAATTTTTTGTTTTCTTAAGGTGATTTAGTTTTCAGTTTTTCACCATTTAATGATGATGAAAATTTAATCATATTAACCAAATTAATGATTTGAATACACATGGTATGATGGGGAATCATTATATGAAAATTGTAATATAAATAGCAAATGGGGGATACATGATGTCCGTTTCTGATTATAATTGGACAATTTATGGATTGACTCCTTTCTGCAGCTTAATACTTAGCATCCTTGTGTGCAACTCTTGAATGGAGCTCTTAACATGTTGATGTACTACTCTCGTGCTTATACTGCACCAAGTTTCTGAACATGGCTGCTCTTTCATATTGGGAATCAGTTCCATGTTTGGACTCAGAAACATACAAATTCCCCCGTTATTGCACAATTTTGTTTGTTTGGAATGACTTGCTGGACGATTGAGAGACGAGAGTGTATAAGACTTTTATAGTAGATCATTATTATAATAACTTTTTGAACTTAAGTAATGGGACATGGCATATAAATGCTGATTTAAGCTGTGGTTATATGATTAGATCCTTTTGTCATGGATGTAATCAGTATCACAAGGGAAGAGGACAAACTAAATAAGGATGTACGAGTAGACAGATTTTCAGAGACTGGTCATTTTTATACAAATTTACATGATATACTGATTCCTAGGATGATATCTGTTTCATATGACAATTTTTGTAAGTAACAGAGAGCATTTATCTGGTTCAGCCTCAGGATGTATGCAAACAATAGATGCTTTTTACTTGGTGCCTCACTGTGGATGTTTGATTTTTTTTAATCTTAATCTATGGTTACAGTTTTGTCAAGTCCAAATTTTCTTGGACTTAGAGCAGTTATATTTTATGGTTGCTGTACTGAGAAAAAGCTTTTCTTAACAGGGGCGAATGATTCTGGCTCACTTGTGTGATGAACCAAAGGGACTGAAAACCAACATGTGTATGGTATGTTCCATTAAGTCTTTTCAAAGGATCACTTGTAATGTCTGTGTATGTGTTTGATTCAACTAACATGTGTATTCAAACCAGTTACTGATTGATGGAAAAAAAATAAAATTAATAAATTAAAAGTAAACAATTGAATAGATAAATTACAAATGGTTGATTATTGATTTCTTTTTGGCAGTCGTTGTTACCTCTACCTTTTGCAATTGCAAATTCACTGACTGCAAGGCTAAATGATGGGTACGGTGATTGAAAGCCATGTAATTTCTATGACTTATCACTTGATCTATTCTGCTTCCATTGTAATTTTTTATGCTCTATGACAGGATTCCTTTAGTTGATGAGATTTGGGTTCTCCTTGGTTATTGTTTATATACTGGTACGTGTTATTCACTCTCTGTTCATTAGGTTTTATTCATCAAATCTGACTAGTTTGTTAGAAAACTTTGTTATCATGTTGATTGAATTTGCCTTCAAACTTTTTTTATTCAAGCTTGGCTTTCGTTTGCTACCTAACATTTGCATCTCTTGCCTGATCATTCTATTTCATGAATGTAGTGGGACTTTATCTGCACTTCGCTACATCTGTCATTCATGAGATTACTACTGCCTTGGGAATATATTGCTTCAGGTTAGAATGTGAACAGTTTTGTTGTCAACTTATATGAGCCTTGCCGAGACTAAAAAAAGTTCTGGCAAAAGAATTTTCAAAATTATCATTGAGTTTCCTTGAATCTCCGGCTTTTAAAATCTCAAATTCTGGAGCTTTAAAGAAAGCCTGTTCTTACTTGAGGATGTAAAGATGCAAATGTTATCTATCTCGACATCAATTTTTAAAGTTAACTCTCTTATTGGACGGAGGGGGGAAAAAAAGGGAAAAGCTAACTCTCAGTTGCCATTATTTATATAAAGTACCAAGGTTTGAGGTTCCCAAGCATGTACCTTACTAATTATGCTTTTTCAACCGACAGGATTACTAGGAAAGAAGCTTAAACTTTGGGCTCCGTTTTTGGTATGCATTTCCTTTTTCTAAATTTGATCTTTTTTAAGTTTGCTATCAAAATATGTCTTTGACATGTAATAGGTTGGCCCACCTCCCATTAAGTATTATCATATATGCTTGATTGTGATTGTTTTTCAGCTGGGAAGTCGGGAGAAATACAGAAAGATTGATAGTTCAGAAGGCCACTTTCTAAAACATAGACGGTGGAACTGTAGTAGGATATTGATGCAAAAATCGTTTTTAACTCCCTTTCAGAGAATCTATTTGTGACACAATAGAGTTGTTAAATGAGCCTTCTTGTATACGCTAGAGCATCGTAGCATGCAGGAGAAATTCCTGGTTTTGATCTATGAAGTTGACGAACTGGTTAATTGTTGGGATTGGAATGATTGGCATTAGGTTAATGCCATTGACGGTGAAAGGTGATCATTTGGGATCTGTCCTGTGGACTTACTAAGGTTGGAGATAAAATTTTGCTATTCCTATGACAATGGCCTTAATTTCGTTCAATTAACTTCTCCCAGTTTCTCCATGTTCTAAAATTTTTCAATACCTGAAAAAGATGTTGAAAAAACGTTTTCAGTGCTATGCCCCGACTCTCGAGCCTTTTCCTCTAGTGTAAATGCACTCGTTTAGTTCCCTGCGACTTGATCAGGACAATTTCATCTATGCGTATCATTAGTCAAATTGATTAAAGTTTTGACAATCTGAGAAAGGTATATCAATTTTCAATTCAAATGTGTTCAAAACTTTAAACTATAGTCTCGGTTACAGCAAATTAAAACTTTAAGAAATTATTAGATATATGTTTCTTAACGGTTAGTGATTAATTGTTGAACTTGATACATGCATAAATCAATTAATGAAGCCCACATTACTAATGTTAGGAACCAAACTCAGAAACCATTTCTTGCATTTTAACCAGTTCCCAATAGTGCTGGGAAGGAAACTCAAGGCCAACTTCATGATAGCCTGCTTGGTTCGATTGTCGGTCCCAGTTTCTTCCAAACATTCTATACAAGCTCAAAGTGCCTCAACGTTACACACGGTTTGGTTAGAACAGCGTCACAAAATGAAATAATTTTATCAAACCACGTCATTACTTCACACCAAGCCTACATCTCTCAGATCAAACACTCGTCGTAACTTAATGGATATCCAATTGGTTTATACGTTGGAATAAATAAGGAATGAAATTGTGATTCTTTAATAATAGAATGAAATGAATATTATTTAGTTTGGTTTATTCCTAAGAATTTATAATAAAGATGTAATGTTAATATTTAGTTTGAAAATATAAATTTGGAATGATAAAAGAATAACTAACAAAAAGACTAAAATATTCAAGTAGTTCTCACTAACTACATAATAATAATAATAATAATAATAATAATAATAATAACCACTACTACAAATAGTACTACACCCTTGATCGTGAAATATCGAGTGCTTGTTGAACTATGTGAATTGCGAGAAAGTTCTGGGATGGAAATTTCTTTTACCTATTTCTAGGGAATCGGTCTGATTCTATCTCTGTTCGTTCCGTTTGAAGAAATGAAGTATCCCAAAGAATCGATCTTTCTTTTAGTTTTAGTTATTGAATCTCTCTTTGATTGGTCGAAAGAAAAAATCTCTATTTGACTGGGCTTCTTCCTATACCTATGAATTCCATTGGACCCAGAAATGACACATTGGAAGAATTGTTCGTTTGGAAATTTCCTAAAAAGCTAATCTTAGGTTCTTCTCTCCATCGGAACAATAGGGTTGTTATATTCATTACTAAACTTGTTGAAGAGATGAAATATAACCAAGTTATAATTTGGATTGGTAATTATTACAATTACCAATTTATTACAATTTCGAATAAGGATTCCTTTCTTATTTTGCTCAAAGATGTTTAGTTGTATGTATATCATATCTATTACAAGACTTGAAAAAATCTCCTATGACGAGTTGTATAATCATTGGAATTTTGATAATAACCAAAAAAAATAAAAACATATGTAATGAGTTTATAACTAGATTCAAAACTTTAGATATAAAAACTATATATATATATAGCAATAGCATTCTATAATTATAGTTAAAATTAGAATTATATATAATAATATCTATTTATAGTTAAATCTTTTTTTGTTCATTTTCCCAAGTTTCATGTTAGTCAAATTATTCAACATTTATATCTTTCGATGCAACAACAAGATGTTATTTGTAACAAGTAGTTTTGTTGGTTGGTTAATTGGTCACATTTTATTCATGAAATGGGTTGGATTGTGGATTTGTCAATCTAAGCAGGAGACAGAATACTTGTTTCTTGATGCTGAGGGCATCCCCCAAGAGCGGGGGATTTGGTGACATGTTTTATTGGCTATCTTGTGTTCCTAATAAGTTGTTTAATAGTTGGCATCATTAACCACTAGGATTGAAGAGTGGGTACTAGTATTTCGAATTGATGTATATCAATTAAAAGACTCGAAGTCGCAAAGCATTGGGTAAAAAAATTTCATGTACTGATTCTTGAATACCTGGTATAGTAGAAAATTCGTGTGTTATTTTCTCAGATTTTACACATATGATACATATTCCTTCTATTTCTCCAAGCAAAGCTCTTCGCATCACAATAATTAGGATGGAGAAAATACCAAGTCAAATTGAATGGATTCAAAATGCTACATGGATTGGGATTAACAATTTTCCCGATTTCATCCATTAAAAAATTGGCAAATTAGGGCGGGATGTGATTCTCATCAACCAAACATAGTATTTGTAGTTTTTCTAGTGTGTTGACCGTGCAAAATAAAATACCTGAAATTAATAAATTTTTTATCATAAAATGAACCCTCCCCCCTCCCCCCTTTTTTTTCAAAAACTTTTATTAATCAGTAATTTTTATTAATTAGATAGAATAACTACATTAGATCTAATAGAATTATTATTATTATTATTATTATTATTATTATTATTATAGAATTTAGTGAGGTTTTTATTAGAGAATCTCACTCCCAATAGATAACTCAAAAATTTAAAACTCACCACGTTGATCTCGTCGAAGTACTTCATAAATATTACAAATCTTTTCTTTCAGATGATAATGCAAGGAATGAAAGTAAAGAGAATAAACCTGAACATTGAGAAAGGCCCAACAATCATACAAACTGTTCCAATTTTCTGGAGAGAGATGTTCCAGAATACCTAGATACTAAAAAGTGTTTAGTTACTTATAATAGAAAATGAAACAATATAAATGTGTAGAAAAATTAATAGAAAAAAAGAGTTCATAATTCCAAATATCTTTTCTATTCTATTGACTCCTCTTGCAAGTTTGGATGTGATGTAACCTTCTATTGGATCTCCTTTGATGTTAACTTTGTGATTTCCTTGTCTTTGAATCTTTGTCATCCCCTCTCTAAGTTTCTCATCTAAGAAATCTAAAGTAAAAGTCTGCTCTCATTTGTTTGTCTCTGTTCACGTCCTTTTATAGTGCAAACTAGGGTTATTGGGACGTACACAGTCACTTACACGACCATGTAGGAGCTTATGTAGATCCAAAAAACTCCTAAATCATTTACACGTTCAGAAAGACTTACATGGTCTTGTATATCCAAGATGCTTCAAATCTTCATTTTATGCTACGATTTCATCTGAATTTATCTTCTTTTGGTCCATAAAGGCAATTATAACCTATAAATGCCCTTGGGAGAGAAATAAGTACCAAACATACAATAAAACTATTAAATATTAAGCAAGGTACATCAAATATAGGTTTATAATTATAGTCAAATATGCTTTTATCAAACATACTCACATTAAGCTTTTGCTTGTCCTCAAACAAATCATAATCTCAATTATAAATCTTACAACATTTATCCTTCATTAAATTTTAACCTGTCCATCCATAATATAAATCACCATGTCATATTATTCAAATTAACACACAAGTATAGTGAAGTTTTTCTAAAATTAACTTCACAAGTCAATAATCTCATTCAAATCAAAAGTATAAATCTTCACACCCTCACTAAGATTTCATCAATATACTCAAGTGTTTAGGGTAAAAAATATCAAACTCTCAATCAATGCATAGTATAACTCTTACCACTAGCTTGTAATATTATCACATCTCTACCATTAAGTATAAACTGGAAACAAAATTCAAAAGGTTTTTATAAAAGTTGTAACGGGACATAGGTAAGGTATAGTTGAGATAATAAAAGTGTGATAAAAATTTGAAGGAAATTTATAAAAAGAGAACATTACTTGAAACTTGCTCATGGTATACACAGGTCCATTCATTGTGAATCCATTGGTATTATATTTTTTAACCACAAATTTTCTATGATCTTTTTTTAATCACAATATCGAGCATTCATTATGTATCACACTTAAAGAAATATTGGACCATTCAAACTTTTATGTTTCAAATAATCAAGTAACATAAATAACCTTTAGGGTTCAAAATAATAAACTTATTTTGAATTATCAGGTGTACTTAAACTTTCCTCTATTTATCTGTAAAAATAAATGAAAACATATGTTAAAATTAACTTAATAACTTCGTACGAAAATCAAGTTATGTGTAATAATAGAAAAAAAATCAAGCAACAACAATTTCTGAACAATCGTATAATATATATGTGGAAGTGACCTTTATCAACTTATATAAATTATTCCTTAAGAAAATTTGATGATTAAACACATTCTATTAAAGAAATTATCATATTTCTTAACCAAAACTTCAAATATATACATTGATTGTTACATTTTCACAACTATAATCTATTTTGTGTAATTACTTAATTTAAACATAAAGTCACAACTCGCAATTATAACTCATTTTGTGTAATTACATTATTATACTATAAAGTCACTATTATAACCATATTGTATAATTACATAATTCAACCATAATTCACAACTATAACTCAATTTTTATAATTATATAATTTAATCATAAACTCATAAGCCATATCTATAACTCAATTTGTGTAATCACATAATTCAACCATAAAGCTATTATTTGATTATATGATTCAAATACAAACTTACATCTTTAACTTAATTCGCATAATCACATAATTCAATCTAAATTAACTAACTCATTGTGTATATTAAGAGATCAATTTATAATATATATAACCTAATCTATAATAAAGACCAACATTTAATTTAGTATTTCTCAAATTTCAGGCTATAATACAAACTTAAATTTTGTATTGAATGATTGAATGCCTAATTTCTAGAATTCAAACAACACAAATAACAAAATACATCCAAAATTATAAATTCCAAATTCCAAGTAATGTAATTTTACATAAAATCTTCAATTTCCAAAATTAAGATAAAACAAATACACCTAGCTGTTATCCTCAATTTCCAAAATGCAATTTCCAAACTCACTAAGTCATATTTACAACTATAAGTCACTCGTACACAACAACAACTAGTCAATTAACTCGACACTCAACATTTAAATATTCAACATAGCACAAAACAACACAAATCAACAATCAACGTACTAGCGTTGCACACATTTTATTTGTTCAAGGCTAAATGACTAATTTACATTTTGGCAATTGGAAGTTTGGAACCATGAGGCTAGAATAGGTGACGGTGGCGAATAATTGAGTAAGTTAAAGGCTTAATTTGAGGAACAGTGGCGGTTGACAACCTACTAAAATAAATCTACTAAAATGATAAGTACTTATTCTCAATAAGTACTTATGCATTTGAGATTGTTGTTTTGGTAACTGCTGAAATATGAAAATAGATGTTTGGCAAGTGCGGTTGCAGTTGCTGAAAAGAGATAAAATGACTAAAAAGTCCATTGATTTAATAAACTATTAATTGTTGTA
>JAOTAY010000189.1:12010235-12021525 GCA_025629805.1 Erythroxylum baracoense
TGAATAACTTTGCACTTGGAGTGCAAAAGATGACTTTCACTGCATGAAATAATGTTTTGGAACTTACATATGCATAATCGAGTCATGTATGCTACATGTATGTGTTCTCTTTTTGCTAAGAGCCATAGTAAGGTTCCATTTTATCAGTTGGACAGATAAATAAAGGCATGATACCTTACTTGATTTTAGTATTAAATATTGTATATGATTTTTTGTAATTGGCCATTCGTGTGCTAGGCATAACAGATTAAGCGACCCCCATACCTTAACGTTGGTACATAAAAGTCAAGTCCTCGTATCGACACCTTTCTATGGGACTTGCAGGTGATTGTACACCTAGAGGTCTAGTCGATCGTAGTCTGGACTCACCATAGATGAAAGTCGAGCCAACACTGGGAATCGGTAGGTGTGCACATTAGTTTGGTTGACTAGTGGTGACAAACATAACTATTTTGGCCTATTATGAGATTTGGTTTCCTGACAAGATTTGATTTTACATATGATGCTTTTCTGCTCTTTTGTACTTGTACTGGAACTGGAACCAATTTTCATGGAATGAGTGATTAATAGGCTAGGCTTATGTGGTTCCTAATCAGTATGAGAAAAGTTATAGACTAGGCTTATGTGTTTCTATGTTATGTATGTTCACTTCATAGGTGGTTATATGCACGTTAGATGAGTAAAACCGTCCTTAGGTTATCTAGACCGTTTTGATATAGACCGAGTTTGCGATTTATGTTTTTCTCTGCTCACTGAGTACATAGTGTACTCACCCCCTCCGCTTTCCAACCATGTAGGTTAATTTGGTGAGCTTGAAGCTCTAAGTGGTTCGTGCGGTCTTTTGACATTTTTCGGGCATTACTGCACGTAAGTAGCCTCTGTTTTGTACTTTTATTATATAGTGGCTCATGATTATGTTGATATCCTATATAATTTTGTAAATTAACTCTTGACTATCCTATGGTTTGTAAATGACCTTATGTATGAACCTTTTGTATTGTCATTGAGATTGTTCTTGAGTGGACTTAAAAGTCTAGAAGTTGCGGTAGAGTTTAAATGTGAATATAGAAGTGCGTTTAAAACTGATTTACAGGTGTTTCAGTTGAGTTTTGGGATTTTCAAAATACAGTTGTTATAATGCCCTAATATTTTTAAAGATATTCAGTTAGCCTTACATAGTCGGGTTAAGGGTACCACAAATATCCTTAGCCTGGGTATACGGCGGTTGTCATTTGCTCGATGTAGTTCCGGGTCCCGACACTTAGGAATATTAGATCATAATCTGATTTCGTACGTAGAGATTGAGAAATCCTAGGTTTGAATGTAATTAGAAGGAGTCAATTGTAACCCTAGAGGTAGGATGATATAAATCTTCTAGATTAGGGTCAAACTTAGTAGAGGGATTCATAAACTAGTGAAGCAATCCAAATTTTAACCTAAGTAATTCGGTTGAAAACCTTAAGGTTGCTTGTTAGTAGACTCAAGGTTAGCTATTAGCATACCATAGGAATCTCCATGGTCTAATAAATTAATAAAACAATTGAGAAATAAAAGATCAATATGTTAAGAGCTTAGGGGGATTTGAAACCTAGATACTAACTATTTGATATCGATAATTTTCTAAATGAATTCTTAATTCTCTATTCCATATTGTTGCCTATTTTATTTTAGTTGTTTTAGTTTTTATTTTCGTTATTAAAATCCAAAATTATTCCGTAGGTTAGATAATAATAAAAAGGTAATTACTAGTACTCACTGTCCTTGTGGGTAATCACATGTCGGTACTATGGTTATGTTGTGCACTTGCGGTAGAACATAATTGACCATACATGTCGTAATAACTACAACTATACCGTGCACTTGTGGTAGTACATAATTGACCAACTCATAAAATAAGTCAATCAAGTTTCTGGCATCATTGCCTAGGATAATGATATTAGGAAAACCTCTATTTTATTACTCTAACCATTTTTCTTTATTTTATTTTATTTTATTTTATATTGTTATATTTTTGTTTCTAGTGTTTATTTTAATTGAGATTTTGTATGTATTTCTTATTGTATTTTATTGTAATTGTGATTTAAAATTCATTGTTACAACCACAACTCATAATGGAAGGATGGAATAGATTTATGGGAGCTAGAATACATCCTCACAATCTATATCATCATCAAATGAGAAAGATAGGTGTTTTCATATATTTTCAGAGATTCAATCGATATCTAGACCGTGTCGTGCCATTGGTGGGAGTTATCGCTACAATCATGAATGTCGAACATCAACATATATGTGCGAGTAGCTGAGCATGTACAACCAACCTCAAAGTGAACTATATGAGAATGACTATAATTCAGAATGAAGCAACTCTTACGCCTATGGATGGAATAGTTATGCTACAGTTGAATATTTATGCCACCAAGCACCTCCAATTAACAAGCCAACTTTAGAAGATATTATGATTGATTTAATTCAAGAATCAATCATAAAGCATCATGAAACAGAGGCTTGCATACAAAATTTGGTGAATTAGATGGGCTAAATGGTAGAGATATTGTCTAATGAGATGCAAGGGAGTATGCCCAGTTCAAATGAAACTGATGTTGTTTACCTAGAGGCAATCACCCTTAGGAGTGGAAACAAACTTCTAGAAGAAGAAGAAGAAGAAGAAGAAGCAAGTCTTAGAGAGAAATTAATGGAAATCCTTGCTAAAATGAAAACTAGCTGACTCGAATTTAAGAGTAAAGACAAGACAAAGTTTAGCTTCATTAATGGATGGACATTCCAAGAAGAAATTCCTGAAGAAAAAGATGAAGAAATCTCCTTCCAAGAAGATAAATTAGAAATGTGCCAATAAATAATTGAATAAGATGAGCCAAAAACCTCTATCCAAGAAGAAGAAGAAGAAGAGTGGACAGAGGTGGTTAAGGAAGAGCAGGTAGAGGAACCAAGTAAGGAAACTACTGATGAGGTGTTGGCAGTAACCTTAAGTACGGAGGGTTCTCACTTCCTCAAAAACAAATTGTTCGAGTTAGTCGATGATTCATGGAGTTTTGTTATCCCTTATTTTATTATCATTTTGTCATTAATGCATGTGATTGGATTGATTAATTTATAAATGTTTTGATGATTATCTTATAACAGGTAACTTATTTACAAGCTACAAAACTACTTTGCGGAGAAAAGAGTGGAAGCAAGCTGCTGATTATTGATCCAAGATGACGTTAAATGCGCAAGTCACATCGAGCTATTGACGTTAAAGAAGCGCTACATGGTAGGTAACCCATGAGTTGTTAAATGTGCAAGTCACGTCGAGCTATTGACTTTAAAGAAGCGCTACATGGTAGGTAACCCATGAGTTAGTTTTACTTTTATTTCAATTCCTATGTTTTTTTTATGCTTTCATGTTAGTATAGGATTGTATTCTCTATTATGTTATTTCTTTTGTTTCTTTTTATCATTTCCTTTTATATTTTGCAAGGATGTAGTTACTATTGGATGGATTAAAATTAGAACAAAATAACCACAATCAGGAAAGTACCAAAAACCCTCTCACTTTCATATCTGCTTATATTGTGTACATTCGGGACAATGTATAACTTTAAGTGGTGGAATGAGTTTAATTGAATTTTAATAATTTTTTCAAGTTTATTAGTTTTTAACGATTTTTTAAAGGTTATTATAATCTTGATTATGAATCTTATTAACTAATCTTTTGAATTGATTGAAATTTGTCCATCAATACCATGTTTCATTGTTGAATATTGATTGAATTGGTATGTAGAAGGATAATGGTTAGAATAAAGTTAGTTTTCTAGGTTATTTTTTAGAAATTATTGAAATATTCAAGTTGAATGAAATTGCATAATATTTGCACACATACGTACCTATTTTGTTTTATGTGAGTTTTTTAGCCTAAAGAGCATATTCAAAATTTTTAAAGCTTTTGTTATTCTTTCTTATGTGTGTTTTCAATGTGTAGTAGGTTGACTCTAGAACTTGGTTTTATTATAGATATTGAGACCATATTTGTTAAATTAGAAGTATTGACATGATAAAGGCACTTAGATTTTAATAACTTGCTTTAGTCTATTTCTTTGAAAATTACCACACCCTTTAGTTTATCTTTAGGATTAACTAAGTTGAGCCTTAGCCATTTTCATTGATTTAATCCATATATTAACCTTTATCTTATTTTTTGATGAAGACTTTTTTATTGTTTCGAATCTTGAAGGTTATTTACATTATTTACTTGTTGAGACTTGAAATTTTTGAAAGGTTCAGTATGTTGATTATTATGGTACTAGATATTGTGATTCAAAAAAAAAGAAAAAATAAAAACAAAAAAGAAAGAAAAACAAGAAAAATCGAGTATAAAAAAAAGAGCAAAGAATATGTATATAGTGCCAATGGATTTACAATGGAAGGACGTGAATGTTTGTAAACAAATCTTGTAATTTCTCTTTAGTAAATTTCCTACAACTTAACCCTTTCTATATCCCAACCATACTATACCTAAACCCCATTACAACCTATATAAAGACCCTTTTATTTTTATTTCTACTATGCATTGATTGAGCGTTTTGATACTTTTCACCCTAAACACTTGAGTGCATTAAGTGAATCTTGGTGAGGGTGTGAAGATATATATTTTTGGTTTTAATACAATTGTTGATATGATTACTATTAATATTGCTTTGGAAGTTAATTTTAAGATAACTTGACTTTAATTATATGTTAATTTGATTCAATAGAATATGATGATGTATAGTATGAATGGATATATTGAAATTGATGAAGGATTAATGTTGTAAGATTTATAATTTTGATTATGGTTTGCTTGAGGACAAGCAAAAACTTAAATGTAGGAATGTTTGATAGATACATATTTGACAATATTTTTACACTCATATTTAATGTATCTTGCTTAAATTCTACACTTTTGTTGTATATTTGGTTTTTAACTTGTTCCAAGTGTGTATACAGATTGTAATTGCCTTCATAGACTTAAAGGAGAAGAATTCAGATGAAAACATGGTGTAAAATAAAGATTCGATGCACGACCACGCATCCGCCTGTATAGTTCTCTCAAACCTTATAGTTTCATGATTTTTAGGCATTTTGGTTATTCATGGTCTGATGCATGACCGTGCATCAGCCCATGCATCTCCCAGAACCCTAAATTTTGCCATAAAAAGATGTTTTCGAGGGCAAATGAAGAAAGCAAACTCAGGGAGTTGATTCTATACATGGAGATCATTCTCAAAAGGCAATTTTGGTTCGAAGAAGTGGAAAGCACAAAGAAATCATCAAAAGATCCATCAGAATACAAGATCAATCCTCTACATCACAAGAATACTCAATAGAAGACAACCACGGAGATTTAGAATTATGATTTCGTTGTTTTGAATTTGTTGTTCTTTCTATTTATGTTTGATTTAGAGTTTGATAATGTGTAACTAAACATCTTGATGGTGTTTAGGTTAGATGAACCCTATGTTGATACTTTAATATGTTTTGATTATTTTATTTATGCAATTGGGTTGATTGAGATATTACGATTCGATTACGTGTTTAATATATGTTCTAATAGACCCAGGAATTTCATATTATAATCTGATTTCGTATATAGAGATTGAGAAATCCTAGGTTTGAATAGATCTACTGTAATTGGAAGGAGTTGATTGCAACCCTAGAGATAAGATAACATAAATCTTCTAGATTATGGTCAAACCTAATAAAGGGATTCATAAATCGGTAAAGTAATCTTATAAACTTTAACTTGAGTAATTTGGTTGAAAACCTTATGATTAGTTGTTAATAGACCCAAGGTCAACTGTTAGCATACTATAGGAATATCCATGATCCAATAAATCAATAAAACAATTTGAGTAATAAAAGATCAATCATTTAAGGGTTTAAAGGGATTTGAAACCTAGATACTAATTATTTAATATCGGTAATTTTCTAAGTGATTATTAATTCTATGTTCAATATCATTGCCTATTTTATTTCACTTGCTTTAGTTTTTATTTTTTATTAAAATCCAATATTATTCCATAGGCTAGATAATAAGAAAAAGGTAATTACTAGTACTCATTGTCCTCCTGGGATGTCGGTATTAGCTACAGCTACGTCGTGCACTTGCGGTATTACATAATTGACTAACTCATAAAATAAATCAATCAAGCACAAAGCCAGGCTTATTGCAAAGGGATATGCATAGGTTTTTTGTGGAGATTTTTAGAGACATTTACGCCTATGTCCAGGCTTAATACTATCAGATTGCTTCTTGCAGTGGCAGCTCATAAGAGCTAGAAAGTATTCCAATGAGATGTATTAAATGGCTTCTTGAAAGAAGAGATATTTGTAAAGCAAACTGATGGTTTTATTGTGCAGGTCCAAGAAAACAAAGTCTAGCTGCTAAAGAAAGCTTTATATGGACTTAGATAGAATTTAAGAGCCTGATACAGCTGGATTGATGATCATTTGATAAGTTTAGGCTTCAATAAAAGCTTAAGTGAGGCAACCTTGTATGTAAGAAATGAAGACACTAACATTATCATTATTCTCTTTATGTTAATGATCTTTTAATCATAGGAAACAATCAGCAACTCATTGATGAGTTTAATTCTAAAATGCTCAAGGAATTTGAGATAAAAGATTTAGGATTGATGACCTATTTTTTGCATCTGGAAGTCAGGCAGCACAGGAATGAGATTTTTATCAGTCAGAGGAAATATGTCAAGGAAATATTGTAGAAAGTTCATATGGAGGGTTGCAAGGCTACAGAAACTCTATGCAAGTAAAAGTGAAGTTTTGCAGAAATGATGATTCTGTCAAAGTGGATAAGAATCTCTATAGAAGCTTGATTGGTTGTCTCATGTACCTCATAGCTTCTAGGCCTGACATACTATAGGTTGTAAGTCTTTTCTTCAGATTCATGCACTGTGCAAGTGAAAAACAAATGCAGACTACCAAGAGAATTCTCAAATATATTAAAGGGACTGTTGATTATGGAATCAAGTATGCTAAAAGTGATCAATTTCAACTGGTTGGTTTTTCTAACAGTGATTGGGTAGGATCAGTAGATGATATGAAGAGCATAACTGAATTCTATTTAAGCCTTGGTTCGGGTGTGATTAATTGGTGCTCAAAGAAGCAAGTAATTATTACTCAAAGTACTGAAGAAGCTTAATTCATACTGTAGCAAATCAAGTCATCTAGTTAAGGAAAATACATCAGCGTTTGAGTTAAAGCAGTAGAATCAACACAAATCTTTGTTGATAATCAAGCTGTCATTTTAGTGTTTCATGAAAAGACAAAACATTTTAAAATCAAATTTTACTTTCTTAGAGATATTTAGAAAGAAGGGAAGTTTCATTGATTTATTGCAAATCAAAAGATCAAATTGTTGATGTATTCACCAAAGCTTTGCCCAAAATTAGGTTTGAAGAAATGAAGATCAAGATGGGAGTCTATTGCTTCAAAAGCAAGGAGTGAACATGTCAAACGTGTCTAGCTTTGAAGATCAAGTCTTTAGAATAGTTGTAGCTATTTTTTTGCTGTCTTTTTGGAGTCCATATACTAAGTTATGGTTTCTGATCTTTTGCATTTTTGCTTAGTTTTTTCCACGTTTTTGTAAAGTTTCATTTACAAACTTTTGAATTTAAGCAAGCCTGACAAATGAAACAAGTATAATAAGTTCTCTGTCCATTCTTTGTTAGTATGTATTCTTCTTTATTTCCTTCAGTTACTTTGACGACGGACCGTCTTTTTTTGTAAGGAGCTATTAGAAAGATGGATACCAACGTGACTCTACCTCTCAAGCTTTTTAAAATATGATAGCTATTTAATAGTTTATGGGATAGGGAAGACGCACTGTAACGCTCATCCAATCCTATCAACATGGGAAGACATTATAATGCTTATACAATAGTATCGACTCATGACATAGTAAACTTCTACTTCTTTGTTTGTTGTGAACATTCCTATAATGTTCTTCCTGACAAATTTAACCCTGTGAAAGTTAAAAGTTCATGGTTGTAACAGAGGCCTGTCATATGAGAATATTCTAACCATAATGGGAAGGGGTGACTTCAGAAAGCTTAATTTGGTCCTTTCTGTAGTTAACCTCTCAATCACTTCGGTGTGACTACGTGGGCTGAGCATTTAGCCTGTATCAGTGACAAACGTAACTTACAACAGTGCAACTATCTTGTCACCTTTTCCCAACAATCTACTAACTTACTTGGCAAAGATGACTTTCGACGCTAATCTTTTCCTTTTTACAGCTGTCAAAAAGAAGAAGCAAGTCCTAGAAAGGAGCAGGACATCCAAGGAGTAATCTAGAGCGCTCAGTATGCAACATTAACTACGAAAAGGAACTGAAGGGGAAAATGGAGAAATCATTAAGCAAGAAATAATTCCACTCATTGATGTAAATCAGGTAGCAGTACAACTGGTGTCTTTTGGAGCAATTCTAAATGGTGCTAATGAGAATCCGTGAAAAATGACACAGAATAACTAATGAGAGGAGTTGTTTCGAAGTCCCGCTTATCCATGTGCAGAGGCATCGTTTAGTATGATTTCGCCTTGTTACGCCATGATTTTGCTTTGTATTTACTTTGCTGCCGGATAGCTACTCTTCTGGGAGACTTCTATTAGTCAATTTTTCCAAAAACAAAAAAATTGAGGATTTGGCGTTATCAATTCAAGAGGACATGTTGATTTCATTTTAATACTCACATTTTTTCTCGTTAGATAGTAAATCGAACCGTCGATTGTCAATTATCTTACATATTTCATATATTAACAAATAACAATAAAAAATGTAATATGCTTTCCAAATAAGGATATCTTTATTATACATCTGACTTAACACACAGGCAACGCTGATTTTGGGATTTACATTTTAGAAAGGTTTCTTTACTGCATTTTTGGGAAAAAGGGAAAGCATTAATTCTTCAAATCTGAAATGATAAACTAATTTAATACAATAGAATCAGGGTATGAGAATCGGACATAATCTGTCAACTATTTAAGGTGGTTCACATCCATCACAATATGATGGAATACTCTGAATGAAATGGCTCATCGTTACGAACGACTGTCTTTCTTTAGCGTTATAGTAATCTGCGCATTCATGGCAACCATTCTTGTCTTCTGTTCTTTGGGTACGTAAGTCTGGAACTCGAGCACTTTTGTTTAATTATGGCTACAATGTATTAATTACGGCGCGATAAGTTAACCAATGTATAAACTTCGGTTTGCAGCATGAGATTAATATCTGAAGTTTATTTCACTGCAGGAGAGGCTGCCTATGTTTGCCAAGGGAAATGCGAAGACATTCCCGACTGTGACGGCTTTTGTAGCAGAGCTGGTTTTCAAGGAGGAACATGTTTGCCACCACTTTATCAATACTGTTGTTGCAAAAATAATTGATTAGTGGTTTCTTTCGTTAGTAGGACGACTTCAAGGCCACTCAAGCGATGTTAACAATAAAATTTGTTATAATTTACTGCAGTATTGTAACTGATATGTGCATGTTATCCTTTCACCGAGAGAAAAATATTTGCCTGCTCCAGCGAAGAAAAATAACATAACAGAAGAATTGGAGACTAATAACTAATAGATGAACGGATTAAAGAATAAAAAGTGCATGGAATAGAAATACAAAAATTTTACGATTTAGCATTTTTTTTTAAGTGCATGGAATAGAAATACAAAAATTTTACGATTTAGCATTATTTTTTCATACTCTTTCATTGAGATTTGGTGAAAGCAAACAAGTTCGCAATGTTAGAAATATATGGACTAATATAATCACAACATTAATTCCATATTCACAACCATTAATCGAATTACCTAATGTATGTTTAATAATTATAATGGGATGATTAGTAATTTACCAATTACATTTTAGGCACATGGTAGTACATTAATTGTAACATCCCATTTTCTCATGTTAAGGGTATAAACCCTAGAATATTGAACATGATAGGTGTTAATGAAAAAAATTAGGGAATTGCATTTCATATTTATGCATAATATAGTAAGCATACACGTGAATTTGATTATTGCACACATTACAATAATTGTTCATGCACTCATTTGACATTTTCCTAATATAAATGGTTTTATTAAAGTGATTATAATGTGCCTAGTGAATAAATTGTGTTGGAAATTGGTTTGATGAATTATATTATTGATGTAGAATTTTGGTGAAAATTTAGGAAATTTCTAGAATTTTGGGTTTTTTTGGACTAAGAAAAATATCGAGTGGAAAGATAATTAATGAGTATTAGTAGAAATAAATATCAAATGGTAGTAGAAATTTTTGATAAGTGATATTAAGATTTAATGACAAGTGTCATAAAAAATTGGGAGAAAATTTGATTAGAATTGGGCAACAAATGGACTGATTATTAAATGACTTTGGGTACCATTATTAGAAGACATTTACTTGGTTATTTGTGTGGTAAGTGTCATGACTGTCACGACACTTACCAAGCAATTAAAGCCACGAAACTCATATGAAAGACCATCTTTCATCTTAGTCTTTCATTTCTTTGCTACTTGCTCTCTTCTTCTCTTCTTCCATCTCTATATACGACACTCTCTTTTTTTCCAACCAACAACATTAAGCTTTGTTATTTTTCCTCACCTTGCCACTCCATATATTCATGCCTTCACCTTGATGATGAAAGCCAACCTTTTTCCTCCCTAAAATGGTGATGACCGTGTGGTTCAAGGAAAGCTAGGGTTAAGTGAGTTTTTAAAGATCTTGAAGTAAACAAGTAAGTAATATGTTATTGTTCTTTTTGATTTGTAAAATGAAGCATATATGATGAAGGATTGATGAATGAAAGAATAAACATATTCTGTTTTGGAGAAATAAAAACTTGGATTTGATTGATTGATGGTGTTACTGTTGATAAAGTGTGATGAAACGTTGTTGAAGATATGGATAGATTTGTGTTCTGTTTTTGTATAAATGATCAATAATAGTATATGAATGTTAGTATAGATGATTTTGAGTTAGGAATGAGGTGAGAAGGATGAAGTTATGAACTCTAAATGATGAACTATGGAGAAGATTTGTTTGACGTGTTATGAAGAGTTAAAAATCTGGAAAATTGGAAGAGAATGGTTGGAATATGTTAGCTATAGTGTTTCCACTGAACATGCATCAATATTTTAGCCATATCCTTATCTGTAGATATCCAAATCAGATGATTTTAATTTTAGATTAAACTAGAGACATATTGCTACACTTTTCATGAAGCAATTG
>JAOTAY010000189.1:12027834-12040137 GCA_025629805.1 Erythroxylum baracoense
AAGGAGGTCTTGAGTTCGAGTCACCATAACAGCCGGGGGTCTATAAGGAAACAGTCTCTGTATCTCTTAGGAGATATAGGCATGACTGCGTACATCTTACCCTCCTCATCCCCTGCTTAGGCGGGAATTTGAGTATCGTTGAGTTTTTTTTTTTTTTGTTAAACTGGTTTACGTGGCATATTCTAACTGGATAGGAATAGCATGTGGCATGTTGATGTGGTATTCCTGATGTACTTAATGATGTCTCTATGGTGAAAATCTGTATGAAGTAAATACAGAATACATGTCTTTCTTGACTGAACCAAACTTACTTTATGTATCCTCAGTATGCGAGGTGCACTTAGTTTGCCTTGAGTGAGAATTTGGAAAGGAGAGCCTTCACATGGATGTAGATAGAAACTGCACCTACAGAACGTGAAGTGTCAAGTTAAATCTGCCACTGTAGAAGCAGCAATATGTTCCTTTTGCTAAACCATACACAGTTCAGCAGAAGTACAAAATATCTTAAGAAGTTCTTCACGCCTGATGAATAAAAAGATTTTGAAGAAAGGACACTAGGAAGAAATGCATGCTTCTTTTGCTATCTACCCAAGCTAAACATTAACAAAGGAAAGATGGTATTGAAAATACTTGGAATTTTCTCTTGGGGGCAGGCGATTGTTCAACAAACAATCCAGACACCACCATGGGAAGTCCTTCTCATCTTCAGTACCATCTAAATCAGTAATTTTCTTTCTCCAAGGGCCACCTTGAGAGCCTTCAGTGACAATAGAAGGAGGGGAAGCCGTAGAAAATTCAAATGGAGGATACACCACAGCATCATTATCAGCACCATCCACCTCAACCCTCGAATGAGAAAGACTTCTAGGAGGAATTTCCTTTCCAACTAATAAATCACCATTAGCAGAAACTTGCGTTCCAAGTCTTTGTTTTCTTTTGACTAACCAATGAGCCAATAAGCCTTTAAGCGTTTCACGAGCTAGATTCACCTATGAAAATTGAGCCAATTCAGTAGGTAGTGCAAATAAAACTGAGGACACAATTCTGATTCAAAATCAAAATATTGCAATAAAGCACTTCAGAGGACCATACATAAATATTCGGGCAGAGATTAATATGCCAATCCATGTGTAACAAGAATACATAATGACAGAGCTTAGACGATAAAACCTAAGCTTCATGGTCTACACTCATTGGAGACAGCACTTACAGATATCAGCTCGAGTCCTTGGGCACTATAACTATGATGTTAGGAAGTCTGTCCCATTTCTTTTATTCTTCGGGTAAAAATCGCATGAATCAAATTCAAAGGGCATCCCAGAAATTTCTCCCAAATTTCCACCTTTTAAGGCTATTCATTCCTACCTAAGAAGAATATATATCTTACAAAACAAAATGGAAGGATTTTTAGACCCCTTGACACTCCCTACAGAAGTTTGGTCAAATCCTTGAGCTGTGGCAAAGGGTTTTACTGATTTACCTTATCATCTTCAGGTTTCCCAGAAATGTTGAGGTCTGCAGAATACATCTCCGCAGAAAAACATTGTGGTGTATCCAAATGAACAGACAAACTTCCGAGCCTGGTATCCACAGTGAACCATGCAGGAATACTCACCTAAACCATTAAGATAATCAGTAGTTAACAGAGCATCCTAGTCAAAGAACCAATTTTAGATTATTCTCAGTGATTCGACATGTACCATTTCAAACAATTGTTCCTTCTTATCCTCAAATGAGACCTGAAGGAAGAGAATATGTGAATTATGAGCATTAAAAGTAGCATTGTTACACCAAACCTGAAACTAAGAATACATACATAGCTATTATTATCCCCAAAACCCAGTGACACTATAATTCCAAGAACAAAGTCATAGCACTCTCAAGAACAGAAAAGCAGAAGGATGTTTAGATGGTAACCTTTCCGTAGTCCTCAATTACAACACCCCTCGTAATCTCCCACAGCTTCACTGAGCCATCAGTATCCTGCCAGATAGGTGTTAGAAGTAAGTCATCTATAGGCATCAGCTTCGAAATGTATCAAAACTCATGTATGAAGGCAAAAAAGCAATTCTTACCTTTGTCAAAACATGCCTTCTATCATTTAATATTTCATGCTGCACTATTGCTGGAGTTCCTTGGATGGTTAATATTGGTTCTTTATATACAGGAACCTACAAAAATGAAAATGAAGTATGCCAACCAATCATATGCAAGGGCGAAAGTGAGACACTAAAATACAATTTTTACTTAACAAGAATCAACCCTCATCATATAACTTCATCATCAAAATAAAATATCTTTGTGGCTACTAGCTGAGGGTGTGGGGATAGATTACCAATAAATAGACTTAAAAGTATCAAGAATTTAGGAAAAATTTTCCCCTCCATCGATTATTTGAACAGACGCTAAATGTGTGAATGAAGTATAGATATACTTATCTGGATCTGTTAATGAAAAGGAAAAAATGGCACATTGCAGCCTCACTTACAAAAAATACTACCATAATAAATACTTACTGGTGTAGATCCTTCCAAGGAAACCCTTGCCCTGGAGAAAGAAAGGTTTCCAGCCAAGAAAGAACCCCCTTTCTGAAAGACCTTCTGTGGACTCTGCCCTTCAGCAGGCCATCTGTTAACTGAAGAATCTGTTGTTGCAACCCATATGCTTTCATCATGTAGTGCCAACTGAAGAATAGGATGATCCTTCGTGCAAAGTAAAATACTCTCTCTTGTTAACAAGTCTGTCAAGTATAACTGAAGGTATAAACAGAATGAGTATCAAAATTTTGAGCACTCAAGCAAAAACTGTAAGAAACGGAATAACATGTTGCAGAAAGGTTTTTGCATTCATTATGTTTGGAAAAGATTATACTTACAGAAGAGTCCCTCCCACCACTATAAACATGACTAAATGTTGGTGTGCTAGCAAGTGCCCAAACTGAATCAGTATGCACTGCATACGAATGCACACATCGTTGCTGACCAAGATCCCATAATCTACAACATGAATTAATAAAGATTTTGGTCTTCTTCTTTTGTCGAAACAAAGATAGATACATTATAGTAAGAAGATAGTTCCAAAATATACACCTGATCATTGAATCAGAGGACCCAGATAAGCAAAACCTGCAAAACGTTATTCAAGAAGCCATTTTTAGCTTGAATCATGGAACTGACAGGACAACCAAAAAGATTGGCTGTACCAATGAGACCAGGAAATCTTCCTAAACTCAGAAAACTGTTATTGAACTCCTTTTGCTTATATTTTCAGTTAGTATCATTTTGCAGAGGAGTAATAATCCATGTAGTATTCAATTACCATTTTAAACTGTAATAGGATTAAAATATTCCCGTAGTCACCAGAGTGATACAGCAAACTTAACCAATGACAATTTAAGTCAATTCATTTGCAGGCTTAAATATGTCTCAAAATTTTCTCTTTAGCTAGCATTATCTATTGGCATTAGCAACGTCAATATCAGATAGGACATTAAAGATTCAGATGCTTTATGCTAGATCATTCTTCAGTCTCCACTCTATGTGGCAACCCAGGATCGCAATATGTTCCCATTTATCCAACCATCATAGATTTCATCGTTTCCAAGAAAAAGCATCAAGGAGATAAAGGAATAGAAATGCACTCCTCTTTTTTCCCCCTCATTCAAAAGTGTGCTGCACACACTTCATGCAACTAAAAGTCAAAACACATCTAATGTTAAAAACCACCTCTTGCTTCATATAGTAAGTGTAAACATGACATTTTTGTTATCATCTGAACATTTTCGAAAGCATTTACAGATGCCATTACACAGATCAATCACATACTCGATAAGATTCACGTGAGTGCTACAAAGGCAACTAAAAAAGCCCAAAATATATGACATAAACCAGAATAATTAACACCAAACTGACAAGCATAGGCAAAAGAAAGACAAAAGTACAGGAGAGATGACTCAAACATTCCACAACTTGTCATCAACATACTATGTTGACATAGACGAAGAGTGCATTAAGCCAACCTGCCAGTAGAATCCAGAAGCAAAGCTCTAATATTATCGGTATGCCCTCTTAGTTTCATAGTCTTTGAACCACTTCTTGGGTCCCAAACACGAACAACCTAGACAAATCAGGACAAGAGAAGAAAATCAGGTCTCAATGTATTCTGTTTATTTCTTTTTCCTAAAAATTAAATCTGCAAAGTGTAGAAACATGAAATTGCAAGTGTTAACTTAAAATCGGAGTTACCTTCTCTGTCCCACCGGAAACAAGTATTGATCCACTGTCATTCATTGCCAATGCATAAACAGACTCTTTATGGCCCTTGGCAGTAGTTGGGACATATCCATGGGAATGAGTTGTGTGACCCGAGATGCTGTTGCTTGAACTGATTGAACGTAAACTTGTAACAGGCAATGAACTATTAGAACCATTGACACCATTAGGGCATTCATCTTCCCCTGCATCACTTGACTTAGAGATCGTGGCAACAGCAGCTTCAACGTCCCATATGAAAACCTCCCCACCAAGACCACCAGAGGCAACCATATTGTTCTAAAATGCATGACACTAAATGAAGGTCAGGAAATGGCATTGATAACAAGTCAGATCAGACCATACCATACCAACGCACACCAAGAGTGAATCTACCAGAAGAGATAGTTCAAACTTAATATTATCAAATGCAAGGAAGGAACCTTTCATACAAGCAGTTCATAAGATCCATAAAAAGTTTGACATAGAAATTACATTTTTTTCAGCTGCAGCTAGACAAGTTACATAGTCAGAATGCTGACGTAGTGTCCTGATACAAGCTCCATCTGATAAGCAATTCCACATCTGGTTTATCAAGAACAACAAAAATCAGCAATTCGTAGCAAAATAATTGTAAGAAGACAATCAATAGCTAGGATTGCAAACCAGAAATAACATCACAAATAGAAAACCTTGAGGGTAGTGTCTGAAGAGCAGGAGACAAGTGTGTTATCGCCAGCAAGCACAGCATCATTTACCTGCATAACCAGATAAACTAGCCTATAATCAACTAGATCTCAAATAGCCACCACTAAGCGAACAAAATTACAAACTAAACTGATTTTCACAATTTAAGGAAGCTTGAAAAAGTTTTCCACACCAACCAAAAGTAAAAAAGTTTTTCTCTCCAGAGAAATTTCTGGAACCTGGGCACCTAGCATTCAATACTAGAGTACTATGTGCATTCTTTTCAGTTCTGATATCAGCTAAATTGCTCAACCACCATACCAACCAACTAAAATTCCAGAGCAATCACCTAAACTATATATTTGAAAGGACAAGATAAATATTTCAACATTCAAAAGATCCAAATTAGAGGAATACTACACAATAGTGAAAATAACACAAAAGCCCCTTTACCATTCTGTATAAAGCAATCACCTAAACTATATATTTCAATGGACAAGATAAACATTTCAACATTCAAAAGATCCAAATTAGAGGAATACTACACAATAGTGAAAATAACACAACAGACTGAAGATTTACCCAATCCACATGTGATTCGAATGTTGCAGAACAAGTTGCAGAATCTATATCTAATGTCCATCTCTTCAACGTGCCATCACGACTCCCAGTGAAGATGAAATCACACCCAGACTTTGATACAGCCAAACAATTGATGCCAGCACAGTGCTGCGTTAGAAATGTTATGTTAGTGGCAAATTTGACAATAACTTCGATAATATTATAACAGGTTCAAAATGTTTGACCATAAAATAAGCATCGTAAACCTCATGACCTCACATTAATCTAGGGGAACATTTGGTAGAAAAGTTTGTAAATGCATAAGCAGCCAAATGAACAACTAAGAAAAAAATCGAGAACATAATAACAAGATTTAAAAAAGATACACAGGTAAACCAACTAACAACGTAAGTTCCTTGAAATAAAGAAATTGGCATACATAAAAAGTAGCAGCATATTTACTTCAAACTCTAAAATAATCAACCCAAAAAAAATTAAAAAAAAGTTGACAGACAGCCTCACCTTTCTATCATCAGCATCAGTCAACACATATGTTAGCCTCTTCTCCTTACGCGTGCGAACAGAATTGGATGTGTTTCCTGCACTGCCCACGCGGTGCATTGCTATGATCCCTAAAACAAGAATGAAAGCACCGAATCAATCCCTAAGCATACAAAGAACAGCCATCACACGGTCCTAGCATGCATCAGTCTAATACTGATAACAACGACCTCCGAGTAGGAAAGTGTCCAAAGGACTGGGAAACCAATAGAAAATTCCAAAATGGATTGAATCATGCGCAAAAGATAATCAAGAATCAACTGTAAAATTAAAAATCAGTCTGTAAACTATACAGATTGGAACAGATAACCGAATCTATTAACACGGATTATGAAAACAACTCCTGTAGAAATCCCCAATCCTCATCGAATTCCCACTTCCTAGTTAAAGCCTCATATATGGTAACCCAATCACGCACAAAACCACCCATAACTAGAAACATAAGAGTCGTAGCAAATTTCTGCTTTCTATTTCCTTAAGATTGCCAATAAATGCGATCCGACTCTAATTTAACGGAAAATAATAAAAGCATAGACAGATAAAGAGGTGTAAATGACGGAGAAGCGAAATTGGGAAGATCATAACTTGCCTGAAATTCCAAGGCCAGAGAAAGGGTAGGATCGATGGCTGAAGAGAGAGACAGAGAGAGTGTGTGTGAGTTTAGAGTTAAACCCTAGAGAGAGACGAGATGGTTACTGCCTTTTTAGTGTCGTTTTGTGATGGTTGCCGTCGAGTGTTACATAGCAGTGGAGAGAATATAGAGAGAAGCAAGAGATTTGACAAGCACTGATCACACAACTTTTCTTTTTCCTTTTCTTTTTCTGGTTTTAAAAATTTGTTTCGCTTCTCCTCTGACAACGGAACGGGGAAGTGACGAAGAAATGTGAGAGTCAAAGGTTTATCAAAATTTGTAACCGTTCTTCTTTCGCTGCCTCATTCCTCAACCCATACGGCGCAGTTTGGGAGAAGAATTTTGTCTAAATGTAGCTCTTGCGTAGTTCGTAGCCTTACGTAACTTGGTGTGTAAAATGTTCTTTTAATCTATTGGGCGTAGACAGATGTATTAAAAACTAATTTTTAATATATTGGATTGATCATTTGGTGTTATGTTAAGTAAAGAAGTGATGATACCCTTTTTTTTATCTTCGCATAAGGACAAGTAGGAGAATAGCTTATGTCACTGCTACTATTATCTGACTTCATTCAAAAATCGAGACATGTTTAAATTAAAAAAATTAATATCATACTCTGCAAGTCTAAAAGTAGATTGAGTATATATGGAGAAGTAAAAATGTATTTTTTAATCTTAATTTTATATTCAAAAGTCTAAAAAGTATATTTTTAATCTTAATATATTTATTAAAATACAAGTTAGAGTCTAATATTTTAAAGCTTTCTAAAACATTCAATTTAAATTCTAAAATGATGGAACACTTAATAAGATTATGTATCTATTAATCATGTGCTATATTAGTATTAACGTGATACTATATTTTTATTTTTTAATGCCTATGTAAGTCCAACTGCACAATATGATCTTCACGTATTTTAATTACACTTAAATCAATATTAAACTAACTATTTGTAATTTTTAATAATATATAATTAAAACTAATAATCTTAATTTAACCTAATAATCCAAAATTGTTTTGTTTGTTTTCACATTTTCTTCCATAGTTATTTGAGCGGTGGTAATAGTTGAATGCTAATGGTTTTAGAGGAAGGAATTTAGGTGGGAGAGGCCTCAGTGACTTTGATAGTGAAGGCAGGGTGAGTGAATAGCAAGTATAAGAAGTTGTAGACATGAAAAGACGCCAATAAATAAACAGTCAAACCAAGACTTAGAAGCTTAGAAAATAGTGACTTTTCTATATTTCGGGGTGGGGAATTTGGTTTTGTGTAAGATTTGGGATTTGTGATATGAATAACCAATTGCAACTTATAGGCTAATAATAACAATTGTCAATAATGAGCTAACAATCACCGATAATGATGAACCCGATCTTCACCCAATCCTAAATATTGGATCACAGTCAAGTCGTAAATCAATAACATTAATGGATCAAAAAGGTTGGTACAACTCATGGAGTAGTCAGGATCTGAATTTTCCTTTGAAGTTTAACAGCAATTTTGTTGCTTTAAAGTCTAGAAATAATAACAAGAAGAATTTAAAAAATGTTAGAACGAAATGGAAAAATAGAGAATCTCAAATAGTCATCAAGTCTAAATGAGTTTCAAGCACAAAATTGAATAAAAGAATAAAAGTTTTATCATCTTAGATTAAAATTAGATTAATTAAGGGTAAGTTGGATTATTTTAGTTAAATTAAGGTTATTAGCTTTAATTAGGCTTCATTATACGATCAAAAATTAAGAATTATAAGTTCAATATTAATTTAAGTTTAAATAAATTATATGGGTCACCTATTTTTACATAAAAGGCCTAAGATATAGTAAAATTGACGTAAACATTAAAAAATAAAAAATAATACTATATCAGTACGTATGACATATAATTGATGGAAACATAAAGGTTCTATCTGTTTTTAGTTTAAATTAAATGTTTTGAAAATATTAACATTCATTTGAACACTTCAAAGTCTATATTTTAATACAAGTACTCGTAATGCTACAACCTTCAAGTCTTCAAAACCAGGTAAAAATGGAACGTGGACGCGGTCAAAAAAATGAGTGCAAAGATCATAATCATATGTGCCCTTAAACACATTCACATGGGGTTAGAAATTGGGATTTCTATGTTTATAAAAGTTCTGTGTATAGAGACGACAATTTTTGTCCGGACTAATTAAATTGAATCAGTTTTAGTTGATTAAACTTTATATTAGATTCGGGTTTGAACTGAATTATAGGCACTTAGTGCCTGTTTAGATGAGCTTATATCTATAGAACTTTTGTCAGTAAAGCTTTTATTGGTAGAACTTTTTTTAGAAGAGCTTTTCTAAGAAGTTAGTTGACTGTTTGGTTGTCATTTAAAGAAGAGCTTTTTTGAAAGAGCTTCATACAATAGATTGTTTGACAACATAAAAATAAAAAGCACTTTTAATTTTAACTATAATTTATTTTGTAATAAAAATTATTTATGCATACAAATATTATTTAAAATATATTAAACAATATGCAAAGCACAATATATTAATTATTATATAATTTTAATCCATATGACACTTAAATGAAAATATATCTAGCTAAATCTTTTGTATAGATTATAACATAAGTAAAACTAATATCAAAAATAAATATTAAAATGTATTTAAAAAGTCAAATAATATTATATAATAAATCTTAAAATCGTGAAGATGTGTTTGTGGGTATTGTGAGAATTATATGTAAAACATAAGGGTAAAAAGGACTAAAAATAGGCTCATTAATTGATCTGAAAAATCTACCTGAAAAGGTGCTTTTTGGAGAAGCTCCAAATTTGAGCTTCTTAAAAAGCTGTATTTTAACTGCCAAAAAAGCTATATCTATTAAAAAAGTACTTTTTCATTTTATAGCTAAACACTCATTTTTCTTTAAAAAAGCTTTTGCAGTAGAAAAGAGTGCTTATTTACCCTCCAAAAGCTCAACCAAACAGGCACTTAGTTAAACCTAAAATTCAAAATAAAATAACATCATTTTGAATAAAATAATATTATTTTTAAATTTTAAATAAAAATAAAAATAAATTAATCATGTTTAAATTGACACTATCCAACTTCAGACCTAACTTATTGTCAAACCTACTATAAACACATGTATCTATTTATTTTAGAGTTAATACTCAAATGTAATTTTACTAATTTACTTGGTATTAGCTAAGTATTCCAAAGTTATTGCATGACACATTAACTGGTTCAAAATTTTTGTTTATATTCTCTTCAATTTTTGAAAAAATGTATTTCCGGAGAAAATTTTTATATGGTGTATTTAAAATAATTTTATTTTTATAAAAAAGTACTTGAACCTAAAATTTTATTTGATTGAGGGTTCGAAGTGTTTGGATTTTCAATTAAGTATGGCCTTTAATTGATTAAAATGAAAACACCAATAAAATTGTGACTAAGCTATTACTAATAGCATGTCCTTACACATGTCTACTATTCTTAGTTGTTTTGTTTAAATAGTATTACATTAACTGTACAAAAATTTTAGATAATGAAATAAGGTGTTATATTCTCAACATTTATAAAATTAGTAACTTTTGTGACTAAAATATTTAGTATATTTTATATTATGTAAACCTTGGAAACATGTAACATATATATGAAATTTTAATCAATGCATAGAAGATAATTTTGGCAAAAAGATGTTATGGATATGTTTTAATCAAGGAATTGATTGATGAAATCTTAACATTAGATGAATTTCTTGTGAATTTTTTTCTTTATAATTGTGCCTTTAATTAAAATGAACACCCTTCAAGTATTTCTCATTTATGCAAATATTTTATGTTTAATTTTTTTAATAAATCGCATTTTACTAAAATGTTTTTAAAAGTAAGGTAAAAAAACTTTCCTCACCACTTTACACCAATCAACAAATTTAACCTTAAGATTTTAGATTGTACAAATAAACCCCTAATATTTGGAAAACGTTTAAATATAAACCTAAAGTAATAAAAAAGCTAACCGTTATATGACCCCGTCAATTTTCTATTAGGTCAATAAAGATATGATAATTTTTAATATTAATTTATTAATTTTATGGATCCTATCTTTTATGTCAAAGTTGATGTGACAATGTAGAACTCACATTCTTAAAATAAAATATAAAAATTTTATTAATTTTTTACCTACTACCCTTTAACTCCATTGTTATTGAAAAGCTTAAGGAGCTGATGGGGCAGCCAATAAGACCTACCCCTCATGAGTAATAAAGCAATGAAGATCAGCCTCTCGCTATGGCACCATCTGTTCCACTTCCAAATGCTTTTTTCCTCGTAAGGTGTAGTTCTGCTCCTACAAAGAACTGGCTAAAACAGAAAGGAGAAGAAAAACAAGAAGGAAATGAAGATGATGATAAGGAACATGGAGATAAAGATGAAGACAGGAAACAAGAGAAAAAGGGGAAGAATCAAAAGACTTTGATGGAGGAAGAGAAAACAAATAGTAAGAAGGAAAGCTAACTTCCATCCACCGTCCCCCTACCACCACCACCACCTATTGCCAGAACATGGAATATTATCTCTGCTTATCTCTATCCCCTTAAACAAATTAGTGGCGTTACAAAGTTATTTATTTTTTATCTGATTGTGGTTCTGAAGTTATGGCATTGGACATCGCAAGACACAACTATGATGTAGTATAAATAAAATAGACAGGTTTTAAAGAGATTTCACTATGTTGATCAACTCATAAATGTGAATTCTGCAAATTTCAGTATTCAAAAAGTGATAAATAAATAATTAACTAAATTTAGGTTAAATAATTTTATTTTTGAAACCCTTATATACTTTAAATATAACGTAGATGAAATGAGAAACTTATTAACACTTTATAAAATTAGTCATCAAACGAAGTGAAAACTGTACGACATTAATATGCAAAGAACCAAAGCTAACAAACTGTGAGAGATTCAAAGCTATAAGCTAGCTTAACAAAAAAGAAAAAGTTACAATTTTTATTTTATTATAATTTAATTATAGGATCAAAAATTTGAATTTATTATTAATAGGGTATGTGGCTAGTAAGTACTGTTCTCATCTTTATTCATTTTCTTCTTTAGAATTCATTATGGAAGAAGCTAGGGTCTATTAAAAATATTGAAGTGCATCTATCCAATGACAATATGAAAAACAACTGAAAAAAGAAAAAAAAAGGAGGGAAAAGGAATCAAAACCAAGTCTAGTCCCTATGTATTTATCTCTTGAAAAATGAACCTCATAGTCTTAAACAAAAACATGACAGTAGTTTCAGTAAGGAATGTTCTTGCTATATAAGTGAAAGCACAAATGAACCAACGGTAAGATTTAGCAAAAGGGTGTCAAAATCTTGTCGGTGGGAATGGTTTTTCTCACTTTTCTGCAATCATACATTGTATAAACTCGAGAAATAGCTTAGATGCCGCAGAGAATATGAACTTATGGACTTCTATTGGGAAATCGGGTCCGGATCTGATCCCGACCGTAGCGGAATAATCACGAAACTTTTCGTGACTTTTGATTTCCCGAAAACTAAGATCTATTTAATTCTATAAAATGATTAACATGAATCATAATAAAGCGAAATTTAATTCGTACCTTATTC
>JAOTAY010000189.1:12043410-12082400 GCA_025629805.1 Erythroxylum baracoense
CATGGTTTTATCCAAAATGACACCGTTTTGTATTGTTTTTAATTAAAAAAATATAGACGGGCCGAGACCAACCTGACCCTCCCGTGGCCTACCGGGCTATGGGCCGACTATTGGCCAGACGACCCATCGGTGGGCTAGGCTGCAGGCTGGTCCATCCCGGCCTACGCGAGCCACGAGCTGGCCCGCAGCCCAACGTGACTGTGGCCGGGTTGGGCCGGGCCGAGAGTGGCCCGAGCTCGGCTCGACCCATAGACATCTCTACTACTCACAAACATCAAAAGTAACAATTACAGATTACATTCAATGTTTTAGCAATAGGTTTGAAATAAAACAATCAAAACATCATATTAAGATCATTCATCCCAAAACCCAATCAAATCAACACCAACAAAACAACAATCCAAAAAGAAATTACAACGTTAAAATGATAAAAATAGCTTAACCATGACTTGGCGTCGATATTCCCTTTGAACCGACACCGAGAACTTAGCCTTCTATCTTCATTTTTATTCTCCAGGTGTGAGCCATCTTCTTCCTGCTTCGGTGGTGAAAAAAATAATGAGGGAAACCTAGCTCCTCCACTCTATTCCACGCCACTCCTCTCTTCTCCCTTTGCTACTATTCATGTGATATGACAAATAAAGATTAATGGACCACTTCAGTGTTCACGTGTGTTAAACACTCTCTGCCGCTAGCTCTCTCTTCTCTTCTCCTCGCTACATTAAAACTAGTCTCCACTCACGTTTTCTTCACCAAAACATATAGGAGCTTTTTTTTTTTTCTTCTCCAATTTAACCCTCACATTCCTCATTTTATTCTCCAAAATGCAGTAACCTTTCCACTCTCTTTTTATGATAAAAACTAGCTTCGAAGCATGGAGAGATGGCTTAACTGAATAGGTGATCCAGCTACTACCTTTCCTTTGGTCTTCACCTTGTTTCAGTTGTCCCTTCTTTTGTTCTCCACTTCAGCCCTCTCTAGTCGACACTTCCTCCCTCTTTTCTCTAATTTCGTAGCCCTCCTTTAGACTCATGAGGCAGGTAGGCTAAAAATTAGACAAAATGTACATGTGTTGCATTTTTACTTCCCCTCGATTCTAGCTCTCCACGTTTTTATTCTTCCACATTTTCTGCAGCACTCACACACTCACGTTCTCTTGTTTAGCCCAACACCTCAATATCATTTGTTTTTTTATACTTTAAACATGGAATAATAGCTGTAACTCACGTGATATACATTCAGCCCATGCAATCTATGCAGCCGTGAGTAAGAGCCCTCCAAATGTGTAGCTGTCCAATTTTTGTTTTATTATCCCAGCTTTTTCATGCTACAACTGACACCATTTTAGCTTTGTCCTCTTGCCAGTCATCTTCATGTCACACTTCTTTATTTTTCTAGCCCCTGTTCATACCACACATATGTATTCTTTATGCCTTAAACCTTAGTGGAATTAAAATACTACACAGTCGTGAGTTACAATGCAGTATTCTTCTTTATGTTTCTAGCATATGTCTCATCTTTCTTGGAATCTAATTGTCTTCTCTTGCTTTCAATCTTCTTCTTCTTCATGCTCCATGAATCAATAACATATGAAAAATGAGAAGATGGCTTCAACGGACATGCTTTCAGGTCGATTTAGTTCTTAAACTTTTGAAATGTACCTAAGATCAAATATGAGCTAAAGTGAGTATCCTAAGCATTTCTAAGGCATTAATCACTAAGTGTAATATATCAAATGAATTAACATTTAAACATATATTAGCTCTTATGATCTAGTTCAACGTTGCATTCCAATCATATGATGTGCAGTAATTTGCCAACTTGTATAAGATTTGACTCCCTACAAATTTTGAGTATACACAGTTGAAATAGAGATGGTTCCTGTCTTTAGCTATTTATAAAAAATAATTAAACTACTGTTTTGTCAATAAATTTCCTAGATTAATCTATAAAGAGCAAGCTAGCTATAATTAATGTGATAACTTTTAGGGAAGATGCTATTTTCGAAGAAAAATAAGTTTCCAAATTTCATAGTTAATTCTCTTACTATGCTTCCATTGCTTGACTTTGATCCATCTTCATTTCAAGGTTAGTAAATTCCACTTCTCTTATGAAATTAGGTGTCTAGCATGAGTAATAGATATAGATATCAATAATATAAATAAGAAAATAAATTTCATCATAGTTTTTTATCTAATTAATGCTGCATATATAGTCATATATTGTCCATATTAAAGATTCTAGGAGTACCATATGCATGCTTATTCCTACTGTGGCCTAAAATTTTCTTTTAATAATGCCCTTTGTAATATAAAGGTGAAGGTATTGGAAGAATAAACTAATTTGAAATTTTCTATGAAATCTCTTCATAATTTTAAAGTGATCTTCAATAGTTTCTATAATCCTTTTTAATTTCCTAAAAGACCTCCTAGATTTCCTAAAAGACCTCATAGTTAGTTATCTTCCTATGCTTCCATTGCTTGACTTTGATCCATCTTCATTTCAAGGTTAGTAAATTCTACTTCTCTTATGAAATTAGGTGTCTAGCATGGGTAATAGATATAACTATCAATAATATAAGTAGGAAAATAAATTTCATTATAGTTTTTATCTAATCAATGCTACATATATAGTCATATATTGTCCATATTAAAGATTCTAGGCGTACCATATGCATGTTTATTCTTATTGTGGCCTAAAATTTTCTTTTAATAATGCTCCTTGTAACATAAAGGTGAAAGTATTGGAAGAATAAACTAATTTGAAATTTTCTATGAGATCTCTTCATAATTTTAAAGTGATCTTTAGTAGTTTCTATAAACCTTTGTAATTTCCTAAAAGACCTCTTAGATTATCTAGGAAACCTTTTTAAATGCTTAAGATTTAATATATCTTCTTTAGAAGTTTCATTAAGTTTTTATAAGCTTGATGTACTAATGAAGGTAGAGTGAAGAAAAACCTAGAGTCTAATAATACAAAAATGTTATTGTAGCCATAGCACTACAATTTTCTTAGATACATTTATCAATCTACTTTCATCTTAATTTTCTACTATCTTCAACTAATGCCAACAAGATTTGTTATTTATCTTTTTTTTAAGAATTCATAAACTCTATTGTTATTCTCCATCTATATAAATCAAATCCTCATGTTCAATAGAGAACATTATGATTATTGGAGTTCACAAATGGAAAAAAAAATCATTTCATAAAACTTATGGAATGTTGTAGAGAGTGATTGTGTAAAACCACCTTAAGAAGGAAGTTTAGAGTCATGGTTAGAGGAAGAAGGAAAAGAATTCAAGGATAACATAAAAAGAAATGCAGAAACTTTTAGAGTTATTCAACTAGCTGTGAGCAAGCCAAAATTTCCCATAATTTATAGAATGAAAAAGGAAAAAAAAGGCCTCAAATGTTTTGAAGGAAAAGTGCCAAGGATCTAACAAAACCATTGTGGTCAAACTTTAAAAGGCTCTGGAGAGATTTTAATAATCTAAAAATGATTGAGATTTTTCTCTATAACCTCAGAAATTGTCAATCAAATAAAAAGTTATAAAGGCACTATTGAATAAAGGAGAATATTACAAAATATTTTAAGGAATATACCACAAAGATATGACTATATGGTTGTAGCTATTAAAGAGTCTGAAAATTTATTCCAATTTTTTATATATGAGTTATTCAGATCATTAGAAGCATATAAGTACATGATCTAAAATCTGAAAAGCAATCTTTGAAATAAAAATTTTAGTCTAAAATTAACTTGTAAGAGAAGAATTCCAATAATCAAGACCAAAGGAAGAAATGGGGATCATCATTCAAAAAAGGCTAACACAGTAAAGGTCATGAAAACTAAAAGAGTGGCAATCAAAATTGCATCATTTACAAAAAAAATCCAATCATCAATCAAAAATATTTTAATTCAGATGCAAGAAGTGTAAAATTCCGAATCAATCTTAAAGAATTTATTGGTATTAAGATAAAAATGATAGAAAAGAAGACATCGATGAAGTAATTAATTTCTCAAAGGAAACTGAACTATTATTTTCTTATATGGGTGTTGAAAAAAAATCAATATGCTTGATATGTTAATAGTTGATGTAGCAAGCATAAGATAGGAGATTGAGAACAATTTGAAGGCCTTGATGAAGGTTATTCTTCTTAAATAGAATTTAGTGGTAACAAGATTATAAAAATTGAAGGAAGAGGTGTTGTTATAGACTAGTCCAAATAAGGCAGTAGGAGACTCATACACGATATCTGATATATGCTCTCAGTATTATCAATAATATACTAAGCATTCGATAGATGATATGGAAGGGTTAAAACTAATTTGATGATGACTTATGCAATATCATTGATAAGAAAATAAGAAAATTTTTGTATAGGTAAAAATGTGCTTTAACAATGTTTTTCCAATCTCCTTAAAGGCAAATTGAAATTTAATTTTGCAAAGTGAAGAAGTGAATGAAACCTTTCTCTGGCATTTACGGTATGGGCATTTCAACTATTAAGCTCGACGACTTTCGAAAAGGAAAACCACTGTAATCGAACTACCTAAAATTTGTGAAACTGAAAAAGTATGCGAAGGTTGTATGTATGGTAAAATGTAACATCTTTCATCTTCTAAATCTTCATAGAGGACACATGCTCCTTTAGAACTTATGCATACTTTATCACTTAGTGGAAATAGATGTTTTTATCCCTTTTTGTTGATGATTATACAATAATGTCATGGTTGAATTTCCTAGAGAAAATTTCAGATGGTTTTCCTATCTTTATATAGTTTATTGCTCTTATAGAAAGACAAACTGGAAATAAATTAAAGAACATGTTAGATGCTTTTCCTACCTTTGCATAGTTTATTACTCTTGTAGAAAGATAAAGTGGACATAAACTAAAGGCAGTTAGATCAGATCATGGTGGTGAATTTATTTACTAGACATTTATAAAGTATTGCAAGAAAAATAAGATTCAAAGACCACTAACTATTTGTCACACACCTCAATCAAAGGGGGTTGCTAAACATATTAAAATAGCAAGGAGCATGTTGCAAGGTAAAAACCTTCCTAATTTCTAATGGGCTAAAGTGATTCATACAATTGTTCATAGCCTTAATCATTCATCCATAAAAGTAGTTCACAAAAAAGCCCCACTTAAAGCTTAAAGCTTAAAGTAGTTGCAAACCAATGGTAGATCAATTTAAAATCTTTGGTTACATTACCTACACCTTAAAAACCTTTCATACAAAATAGAAGTTTAATAAGAAAGGAAAAGAATTGGTTATAGTGATGAATCCAAGGGTTATCACCTTTTTAATCCAAACACAAATCAATTACAAATATATAGAGATATTTGTTTAATGAGTTTACAAGTTGGAAAAAGAAGGATGAAGATTCCAAAAGCATTTATATTCTTTTTGAATTTGTAAAAATTTAGCAACATGAAACTATATATGAGTCAGTTTTAGGAGAAAGCTTAAGTGAAAGATCTCATTGATCAAATCCAACTGAAATTGATTCTTCAATATTTGATTTTGACTCATTCTAAGAAAGGTGCATTGTCTAATTGATATTTATAAGTCAAGTAATGTTTCTTTCTTATTTTGTGAACCTTAGTCTTTTAATGAAGCTACAAAAGAAGGAGTATGGAGAAAAGCAATTAATAACAAAATGGATAGTATATAAAAAACACCACATAGGAGTTTAGACATGCTTAAAAGAAGAGATTTCATCAAATTAAAATGGATGCATAAAAAAATCAATGAAGATAGAAGCATTCAAAAGTATAAAGCTCACTTGGTTGCAAAAGGTTTTTCTCAACATTTTAGAGTTCATATTAATAGACATTTGCTCTGGTTATTCATATAAAAACTATTATAGTTATTCTAGCCATAGCTACCAAATTGGATTTAGAAGATTTTTAGCTTGATGTGAAGATTGCATTTTTTAATGATGATCAAGAGGAAAGGGTCTATGTGGTACAACCATAAGGTTTCACTGGTAAAGGTTACGAAGATAAAATATATCACCTTAAAAATTCATTATATGGCTTAAAGTAAGCCCACGTGTATGGAACATGAAGATTAATTCTTATCTTTAACAAAATAGTTTTTTCAAAAACCAAAAGAAGCCATCTCTTTATGTGAAAACATAAGAGTAATTATAACTTTCTTATGATGTGTTTATATATAGATGATTTGATCTACACTAATATAAATTTAAGGATGGGTAGCAAATTCAAACGTTGAATGCAAAATTTTGAGATGATTCTTTAGGTACATGAAATATTTTCTTAGTAATTAGGTAAAGTGATTTAAAGGGAGATTTTCATCTCTCAAGAAAAAGGTACTGAAATTTTCTCAAGAAATTTTACATGGAGTCCTGTATACCAATGTCCACTCATTTGGCTTTAAAGTTATCGTCATCTATCCCATAATCAAAACTCACTATCCTTTTCCCATACCTCATATTGAGGTGCCTATCATTGTAGGTGAGCAAGTACATAAATTAATAGACACATTAAACTTGGTGAAGAGGTATTAATGCTATATATATATTATTACCACAACTTTCTTTTCGTAAAGGAATTACTATTACTACTTTAGTTTCTTTTCAAAAGTAGTATCAAACTTATACTCTTTAAAAATTACCAAACATTATTATGAATGATACAAACAAAAGAGTAGATCTACACAAAGATTGGCATAAGATTCTATACAATATTCGCTATAGGTTCCAAAATCAAGATGTATAATTTTCAAAACTAATAATTAACATATTATACTAAAATGTTAAAGAATATTTTGTAGACAATTCAAAAAATTATCAAAATCAATTCTAGACTCCTTTAAAATTTTTTAAGAATTAAAATATTATTCCTTAGAAGGAAGTGAATGTATAAAGTCTACAAGGACTATGTTAGGAGCAGTTGTAACTTGTTACATTTTTAGTCAAAGCATAAACATTTTCCTAACTTGAATTCTAGTTATGCGAGTCTCTAATTGGTGATGGTCTTGAGCTAATTTTATGCTTAATCTTGAATAGGCTTATATGCAATTTGATTTTGTCATTTATAGATCTAGTGAACTCCTCTTCATCTCGACTTAAATTAGAGAATACACTTTCGTTTCTTTCATCCTATACACTTATGGTTAGATATGATAAAGATATGTCAATCACTGATCTATTTGTTTTATTCATGCTTATGAGCTTCACACTCCAATCTATTATCTCATTCCACCTACCAGAAGGATTCATCATATCACATAAGTTCATTATATATTTCCAAGCCTTACTTGTGAAATAAAATTGAAAAAAATGATCATCATATTCCAACTCCATCTTGTAAAGAATACACCAATTAAGAATGCAAAAATACATCCCTAATCTAATATAGAGAGCTTGTATTAAACTGCTAGCCATATTGTATATGATACTTTAGGATAATGATCTTTAAACCATAACACTTTAATCGAGCTTATTTGGGGATTAACCTAATTGTATAACAATCTACATGAAGTATTGGAGTAGTTCTAAAAAGCTTCTAATTTCCATATCACTTTATCCTCTATATTATTTTATAGTATATAATTGTACTATTAATGGCCAGCCTAGTGACCTGTATCTATACTTAAAGCTATGTATCTATAACTTTTTTGTTTTAGATATTAAAGAATATTATAAATCAACAAAAGAGCCAAATTATAAAATGATTGTCTATCCTGAGTAACTAAGTACATAGCTTAGGTTATTAAGGATGGTCAAACAATCAACATTTACTAAAAAAAGGATGGCTTCAAAGCATAAATCCTTTAAAAACAAAAGTAAAGACCGGAACAAGAATATCACTAGGAATGATTAGCAAACCTGAAACTCTATGAGCATATAACAACCTGAACTTTAAAGATTTCAAATAGTGGTCATTTTAGGAGAAAGATTGACTCCTCTCCTCTTATCAATGCTTTCTTTATTTTATTGATGTTCCTATTAGTAACAAGCTTCACATTTATTTATTTATTTCTAAAGATTTTTAAGTTCCTTTTCCATCATATTGAATAGATTGCACAGCCAAAAGTTGCCTTAAATAGTTCGTAATCCTCTTTACTAATTTGTTGAGAGTTAGAGGCCCAATGAGCAATACTACTATAGTCTATAACATGACAAAAGTGGTTGCATCTTTGTTACTTATCCTTCTATAGTAAATTGGAAAAGGGGTAAGTAAAGAAGAGGTTGAATAATAGATTCATAAGTTTATGTATAGCTTATAATTAGGATTAGGAAAGAGCAGTGCAACATCCTTAATCTTGTGCTAAATCTTTCTTACATTGCTAACCGCAATATAAAGATGATATTTAGATATAGGAACTTACTCCAAACTATTTTGTCCCAATAGGAACTTGGTGAATGGAGTTTGAACATGTCCTTACAGGTTTTGTTCATGATGATCCTAAGTGAGTGCCTTAAGCTAAATAGGGATTTGGTTGGTATGATGGAAAGCAACTCAGGAAAGTCCCATTGCTTCTATTATTGAAGAATAAGTTCCCACCATCTATAAGAGCTTTAACTTTTGCATTTTTAGAATAGAATAGCCAGAGACTATTATAATTAGGAAGAGGATGGGACCCCAATTATCAAACCAATTACGTATCTTCACCATTTATAATTTTGATTTTGATTTCATAAACTTTCTCTCTGTTTCATAACTTGGTGCATAATCTGGTAAGAGTCTTGTCTAGGCTTAAGAGTTAAATTTTTTTTGTTCAATAATTAATTTCTATAGATCCATTTTACCAATAATGACTCTTTTATCATTGATAATTCTTCATATTCTCTTTGTTAGTAAAGCCTTGTTCATCACCATTATGGAATGTATTCTCAAACCACCCTCACTTTTTAGAAAGCATATGTGTTACCATCAAACCTTAGTATATGATTTTGTACTATTGTCACCTATCCTAAACAAGTTTGTAAAAGTTTTTTGATATCCCTGCATAGCTTCTTAGGAAGGAAAAGATGGGATGACCAATATATATATATACATATATGTATATATGTTGTTAAGAACAGATAAAATTAATTGTAATCTTCCTACATAAAAGAGATAATTATCCTTCTACTTATCAATTTTCCTAAGTGAGAGGAGGGCCGTTAAGCATTAGACTTAATATATTTGCAAGATCTTATAAAGGATGAACTACAACGTTAGAAAACATTATAAAACTCTTATTCTTATTAATGCACAATCTATAGAGATTAGAAAAAAACATTCAAAGATCTTATAAGGAAGGAGACATAACTTGAATTAGCTTTATAAAATAAAAGGAGATTATCTACAAAGAAAAACTTAAATATCTCATTTCCTTACACTTTTTTTGGAACTCGAAACTAATCTCCAAACTAATGTTGTGAGAGATGATCTTAGAAAGGACCTTAATACATATTATAAAAAAAAGTAAGGAGAAAGAGGATCCTCTTATCTGATACCTATAGTCCCCTTAAATAACTTAGAAGCTTTCTTATTAATGAGAACATTAAAGGAAGAAGTGATGATACGTTAACCAATCTAAGATATAAACAGAGTAGGAAAAATAAAATCCTCCTAGTAAGTTAAGGATGGGTGTAACATCCCGTTTTCATACAAAGGGTTAGAACCTTAGATTTTTGTAAATAAGAAATAACAATGAGAGATTATGAAGTGCATTTCATGCCCATGCATACTATAGCATTCACGCACGTGAATTTGAATTTTCGCAAACATTACAATGGTTATCCATGCACTCATTTGACAATTTCTAAGTATAATTGGTTTATAAATGTGATTATAATATGAATAGTGCCTATGTTGCCTTGAAATTGATTTGTTGAATATAAGTATTGATTTATAATTTTTGGTGAAAATTTAGGAAAATTCTCAATTTCTGTATATTTTTGGACTAGGAAAAATGCCAAGTAGCTGGATAATTGATAAATGGTATTAGAATTAAGTGTCAATTGGTAGTAGAAATTATTGATAAGAGACATTAAGATTTAATGATAAGTGTAAAAAAAAATTGGGAGACAACTGGATTAAAAATTGGATGACAAATGGACTAGTTAATAAAAGGACAAATTGGGGACCATAAGGTGGTGACATGTGGCAAGTGACAAGTATCACTTGCCATGCCACACACCCATCCACTATTTTATGCCCATTTGAATGACATCTTCGTTGTTTTTCATTTTGTTTCACAAACAATCTCATTTTCTTCATCTTCCTCTCCTTCTCACGACACTCTCCTCTTATAACCTTATGATCTTTGATTTTTCCATACTCCTTCTCTTATTTCTTCAAGACCGTATCATCTTCCTCATTTGTCATTAAAAACCTAATCTCTCCTTCGTAAATGATGATGATCGTATGAAGTTGGGAAGCTAGGGTTAAGAGCGATTTGAAGACTTTGAAGCTAAACAAGTAAGTATAAAGCATTACTCTTCTTGATTTGTTGAATGAAGCATGTATGATGATAGTTAGAGGGTATATGATCATAAAATGGTGTTTTATATATGTTGGACGTGGTTAATGAAATGAACACATTCATTTCTTTCTTTTAATATATATGATGATCAATATTTCATAAGATGTTGTGGAGATGAGTTTGAAATAGAAAGATCATTAAAATGGTGTAGGAAAAAGTGTAGAAAATTTTGATAGATAAATGGATGTTTCATGTCCTCTTTTCTATGTATAATAACTTGTATCTCTTTGGGTGTTGTAGAGATGAGTTAAAATGAGTTTGATGCTAATGAAAAAGAGTACTATGTCGTTTTGAAATGAGATGAATTAAGGTGATAGTTTAGAAATGGAATGAAGGTGATAATGGAGTAAAACATATGTGTAGAAAATTGAAGATGAAGGTGTATATATAAATAAATTTTGTTTTTAGTGTTGATGATCAATCATGGATTTTAATTTGTGTGTGGATGATATTGGGATGAAATGGAGTTAAGAATCAAGAGGAAATGAAGAGATTATGAATCTTAAGTGATAAATTATGGAAATGAATTATTGATGTATTATAAATGATATATATATTATGGAAAGGGTTAGGATTTTATATATGATGAGATTAAGTTGGAGATGGTGAATCAAATGAGTAAAGGTTTGAGAGTTTAATGCAATCAATTTGGTAGTTGAATTAGTATGAAATGATGTTGCATTAGAGGAGGTGAATTTTGGAAAATTTAGAGTCAAATTGATGTTAGTTTATATGGGGAAACGGTTGGGAATGTGTTAAACATGAATATGCCTTTTTGATGTTTGTTGGGTGCACTTTAGGTCCGCTAGGTGGACATGCTCTGAAATTCCAATGTTCCATCCCCGTTCATGTCCATTTGGAGGGATGCATGTCCGTTGGGTGGACATTCTATGGATACCTACATAAATATGCAATTTTGACCTTTTAGACGGAAAAAAACTCTCTTCTAGGTCTTCACGGAAGTTGTAGAACTTTAAGTCCTCTTCTAACATATACTTGACTGACCTTAATCCTACATCTATAGCAAAAGTTATGCCTACTGTCCCAAAATCATGTATGTATATAAATTATTGACTTTTTAATGCTTTCCTACGAGGTATTTAGGCTCAGATGAGATCTTGAATGAGCCTAGTTGATGATGAATTGTGTGATTAAAGTGAGTAAAGTTTATTAGGTAATAAATAATGATTGAAAGATGTTGGTGAATGATTACGAGATGTGTATTAAGGAAATGTACCTGGAATAGTCAAATTGAGCATGGATTGTACATTACACATATACATATGTGTACAATTGAAAGTTTATGTGATTGTGCAATTAGCAATGTGTGCAATGTGTGTATTGCATGATGTTAATACACAGGGTTGAAAGTCGGCATCCAGATATTTCCAGATCATGGAAGTTAATGCTAATCTGGAGCGTACTGTGAGTCGACCTAGATGGTCTCCTCTTAATTAATTTGTTTGTTTTAATTTCTGTATTGAATTATTGTGTGATGTGAATGTGTTGATTCCAAACATTGAATGTCCGAGGCTTTTAATATATAAAAATCATTGGAAGTGCTCATTGTATATGAACTTGACTGAATAAGTGATTCTCAACTTAAATATTGAATGCCTGACCAAGGTCCGATGATAAATGCGAATGAGAATGTGAACGTGAATATGAATGTGTAAGATTAAACACAATTGATTGACTGAATACATGTGATGCATTCCATTACATGAATGCATGATAGCATAAAGGTAGTTGTCACCGGAGTAGCCATCGAAAAACAGCTTAAAGCTCAAAAAGTTAAAAAGAGCTTAAAGCTCAGAATGTGGTAAGAGCCTCTGGCTCACTATGATAGCCTCTGGCTCACTATGATTTATGAGCCCTGTATCCCTAACGAATAAGGGACAGTTATTAATGAGCTTGGTATCTAAAATAGATACGGGACAGTTACAAGCACTCGGTCACAACAATAACAATTGAAAGTGAGTCTCACGAGCATTGCATATATAATTGATATGTATGATTTTAATGATTGAAATAAATCGTTTGAATGATTTTTGAATGTGAAATATGAATTAAGCGAATATAAAGTGTATGTGATTCAACATGTTGATTAGTGAAATGAAGTGAATTATGTGATTACATGAATTGATGTGTTATGTGAATTGAGTGAGGCATCGAGGATGGTCCGCTCACTGATTTCTCAAAACTCATCCCAAAATTTGCAACATATTTTTCAGGCTCAGAGGAGATATCCAGTTAGACAAATTAGAATATAGCCACTAAAATCGAATAAGAGATAGAGGTCGGGATCAGTTGACACCTGCATATATCTCCAGTCTCTTTTGTAAAATGTATTCTGCAAATATTGTATAATGTTTATGTGAATTGTAAAGTGTAATGACATTATGACTGAAAGTGTTTTGATGAATGAAATGATCAAATTGAGAATCGATTTAGACTCGATATGTGTATAAATGATATGGGTCGTGATTGATTTTTGATTTGTTTAAACGTATTTGAAGCGTGTGATGTGAGAGAAAAATTCGTATTGAGTTTGATTGACCGTCCTAGTGTACCACTCTTGTAAAGGGTATTCTCAAATACCATCGGTTTGTTCGGGGATATGCACTATAAGAGTGGGACGCTACAATGGATTCCCAATCCTATGAATCTAAAGCTCTATGTAGGTTATTCTTTAAAGCATAATTCTTACTATAAATCTCCAAGTGGTAATTTTGATAGGCTTTTGAGCAAGAAAAATGGTTTTTTTATAGTCCTTCCCTTAATGAAAGTTGCTTAAGAGGAATTGATAAAGGATGAGAGAAAACTTAATGTTTGAGACTATTAATATTGAAATAATCTTATAATCTTATAAAATATGTTATAATATAAAATTGGTCTCTGGTCCTTTATAAAATAGGGATTTTGGATATTTGTAACTAAGAAAATGTGAGTTTAATTATAAGCTTTCAGCATCTTTGAGATGGAAAAGAATTTTAGTACTACCTCACTCATTGGTAATTTTAAAGATTCCAAACCTTTTAATAGAAAAAAGCATTAAACTCATCATGATCAGGAGCCATATCTGGGTGTTGAATAAAACCCTATTGATATGCTTAAAAGAGAAACTTTTGGTGAGGGATTCATATTGTTAATTTAACAAAAGCTTTGGAATTTAAGGGCCAAGGGAAGAAGCAGAAGTAGTGTTCAAGGTTAGAGAATCAAAAGTGTTTTGGAAGTACTCTCTAACATGGGTCAGAATCATAAATTGATCAATCAAAATTCCCTCTTTCTCATCTTTTAAAGTAGAAATTCTACTTGTATTCCTCCTAAAAAGAAATCTATGGAAGAACTTAGTGCTACACTCCCTATATTTAAGCCATAAAACTTTATACTTCTACATTATCAATGAAGAATAATCATCCACAACTTTAGAATAAACTTTCAAAGTTTCTTTCTCATTTAGTACCTTAATAACATATGTTTAGGGAGTTATAGAGCTCTTGTTTTTTTCTCTTTTGAGTCAAACTCTATATAACATTCTTTAGCACTAAGCTTATATTTAATTGTAAGATAAAAATAGGTAACTTAAGTTCCTTCTTAATCTCAATAAGTTTCATATAGAATTTATAGGATTTATAACTTGATAGGGATAATCTCAAACCTCTAACAATAACTTCTTAAAACCCTTTAGCATCGATTGAAAATTTAACGAATTTAAGTGGGGAAATTCTCTTTTAAACTAAGATGAGGTCATGGATCTCAATAGGAGAAATATTTGAGCACAAGGAATTGTTAAACATAGTACTATTATTTTAAAATCCTAGAAGCCAATCATAATTTAATAGAGTCATGTCTAGTTTTTGTTTTCCTCATAAACCAAGTCCCCTCTTACCTATTATTCCAGGTGAAAAAGTAACCATTAAATTTAAATCAGTGACCTCAAAGTTAGAAAGGCGAGATCTGAGTTCATAATAAGGTCTATTAGAACATCTTTCTCCTTCTTATTATGATGCTAGAATAATGTTATTAAAGTCCCAAAAAAAACCAAAGTTCATTAATTGTCTTTTATAAATTTCTTAAGTCATTCCACTGTGCACATTTCTAAAAGGTAAAATAAGATGTATAGATGAAAGAGATGAAAGTGATCTAAACTATCCTAATTCCCTTTAACTTTACTTTTAAATGGATACATTGGTCTAAAGTTGTTTAATTGGGAATAATATAACCATTAGGATTATAAGCTACTAAAATCCTTCCATAATGGTAATCAATATCATTTGTAACTAGATTTTGATGCTTCTTAAACATTCAAAGGCTTACACATTTATCTACTTTTAATTTGGTCTTTAAAAGGCCAAAAAGAAAAGGATTTGTTGATTTAACATAATCAAAAGTCATTTGTTACTTCTAAGGGCAATTAAGGCCCCTAGTATTCCATGATAAAATAGATGTAAAGGTTGATAATAAAGTTTGGAGATCTTCCCTTTGGCCTTATAACTTACTCTACTTTTCTTAACTAGTTTGAATTCTTCCACTAGCTTAGTAGGCGACTTACATAAAGCTACTTTAATTTTCTAAGATAAAATAAATGAACAAATTAATAGGAAAGAGTAGACATCTTCCTCTTGGCCGTATAACCTAATCTCCTTTTTTAACTAGATATAATTCTTCAACTAGCTTACTAGGTGATTAGATAGATCTGCTCCAATTACTACCTCAATATTCTTCCTCAATAAGTTCTTATCTGACATATAAGGTGAAGTATATATGCCTTCACCAACGTCTACCTTAGTGCTCATCCTCTCCTAAACCTAGTTTGAGATAGAATTGCTAGTCCCTTCTTGACAAATAGAGGAATTGCATACAAAAATGAGTTGAGGCATTTGTTCCTCCTGATTAACTAAAAAACTTCATCTTAAGAATTATAATCTTGTAATTCCTTAAAGGTAATCCCCTCTGAGGCTTGAGAGTTCCCCTTCATTTGAGGGAGAATTGATAGGAGGGATGACGTACCTTGGATATCTAGTCTTATAAGTTCTTCATAGTCTCCTTAAATGAACTTTCTTCTAGTAAGCTTCTAGGCTTTCCCATCATTTTTTATTATAATAGATTTAACTATTGGATTTTATTGAAAAAGTTTAAATTATAGCCATATCAATTGATAAATTTGAATATTAAAAAAATTGGGTTAAATTTATAAATTAAAAATTGAACACTAAATTAAAAATATATTTATGTTTAAATTTGTTAAACCAAGGGAAGTTGCAATTAATTTTTTGATGATAACAAAACATAAATCCTACACATGAGTTTGTTATCTTGAAGAAGCCTTATAGGAAGTAGATGATATCATACATGACCCAAGAAGATACTTTGTGAAGATGATAAAAGAAAAGATGAAGTTTGTAACTTATAGCGTGAAGATCAAGTTAAGAACAAAAGAAGATCAAGGAATATTAAGGTCATTTTATATTTTGTAATATTAACTATAATCTCACTTTATTAGTTTGGTAATATTAAAGGCTTACCATGTGTAAATATTTTATATCACTTTATTGTATGAGTCTTTTTATTCATCAAGATGTATTAAAGTATTTGTTTTAATTGACAAAAGCCTACTAATCTTTCAAACATTCTTTAAGGTATATTTTAAATGTTAGTTTAATTATAGTTAAACTAAAATAATTAAGTTTGAACATTTAAAGTTATCAAAATTATATTTTGGGGTGATTAGTTGACTAATATAGGCTAGTAGTTGACCAATGCAAGCTAAAAGTGTAACAAGTGAGTCTATTAACCATTGGTCAAGCAATATAGTGGTTTGGTTAAACAATGTCCCTCTAAAAATCATATTAGTTAATCAATATGATTGAGTAAATGTATAGTAGTTGACTAATATACTACACTAATCGTCCAGTGCTCTATAACTAGTCATTGTAATGGCTAGTTTTTAGCTTTAATAGCTAGTAGGGTCTGAAATCCCTAAAACTATGTATTTTTTATTGTTTCTTATATAAAGAATCATTTGGATGTCTTTTACATAAATTTCTAAACATTTTCCAATCATTTGAGCATTCAATTTCTCATATTGAATGAGTGAGCCTTTTTAATATTATCAAAGTGATAAAGTGAGCTACTTTAAGTTATAAACTTCAATTGGGTTATTTATTTATTTTATTTTGGGATGTTCAAAGTGGCATTAAGGTTCCTCTTCACCTTAGAAAAAGATTGTAAAAGGAATCCTCTTTTTTAAGTAAATATTATACAAAGGTTAGTCTTTACCTTGAAAGAAGAATTATAGTGAAATTTTTAGAAGAGTTTTAAGAGTGGACTTGCATTATCTCTTCCCCATCCTCTCAAAATTATTATTCAATAGTTTCATTGATTATTGTTAAGCAATTTCTTTATTCTTATATATACATATATTGATTATTGTTAAATTAAGTTTATTGGTTACAAAATTTGTCAAATTTTATAAACACCCAATTCACTTCCCTTTTTTAAAGAAATCAAATTTAATTCTTTGATAAAATTGTGGTTATAGCATCTTACGTGGTCTTAAAAGACAACACATACATGGCCTTATCTCGTTCTCACTAACTTATTCCCTAGAAAAAACAATTACGTCTTCTCACTTTAATTCCATAGTGATTAATCCCTAGAGGAAACAATTACTCACACCCTACTAAAGGTTGACTCTTAAAGTGGCAAGCTCACAGGTGTGAATTCCTCTATCTACTGATTAATTGGTGGTACCAGTCAATTTTAAATCTTGTCTATGACTTGCTTTCATAACGCCCAAATGCAATTGGAATGAAAACTCACAACCATCTCATCTGCCATCTTTTGTAAGTTTTGATTAAACATGTTTAGTGTTTCAAATTCATTTGATCGATAATTTAAACTTACCGAATACATGTTTGAATTAATTATGTTTTCACTTTAATTATCACCTAAAACGTGTCATGTGGGATCCTCTAAATGTATATTGTTTCTATACTAAAATTGAGATTTTTTTTGATGAATTGATAACTGCTTCCTTATGGAATTAATTATTATGATGTTTGGATTTATTGCATTCTTTAACTCCTTTATAAAAATTCTCATGTTCCTCTCTAGCTAGATATTGTAAATCATATTTCTTAGAGATATTTTAGCCATTATCCACTCCACAACCCCCTTTCTATGATTTCTACTACATCAGTGTATAAGATCTAGCCATTTTTAAAAAAGGAGACACTTTTTCATTTACGATTTTGACTTATTCCCAGACTATAAAAGTGTATTAACATTTGAAAAACAATTATTTCATTAGTTCCTCATTTTGATTGCATACCACACAACTTTTTAAACCCTGAGAAAAATTTTTAGCCTCGAGAGTGTACTAAATTCACCTTTGTTTGCAAGCCATAAAACAAATGCAACCCTAAGAAAGGCAAATATATGCCAAACTAATTCATGTAATGACACTCAACTATTTTTGGCCTTTAATAGTTTCTTGTAGGATTTATTTGTGAATAAACCCTACTTGCTACTTTCCTAAATAATTTGACCTTATTTTTTGAGTTTGAATGAACTAAAATACTCTTGAGAATAGTCTAGGTCTACTATAACATTACTATGAATAGTAAGAGCTTGTTGAACTATGATGTTTTTTGGCATATATCTTCTTACATCATGTAGTTCTTGAATCTCATAAATAGGTCCAAGATTAGACCAACTGTCATACTAGAAGGAAGTTTTATTTCCACTACGTGTCTAATACTGAAATTAACCTTTAAACTTATCTTTAAGTATGAATATGTTAAGCAATGTTCATAAGCAATCAACTTTTGGTTAAAAGTACCATAGGTTTTGATATTTTATAAAATAATCACAAATCCACCTAAACTATAATGAGATTTTATCAATAAGTAATATCTATACTCTCTTCAACATTAAAACAAGTTTTATGGTTTTGACTGGTAATATGCCAAGTCCTCCCTTCTTTTGATCTTTACAAACCTCACTCCATCGAACTTTGGTCATATATTTCCCCTCCTTACTTCCTTTCCAAATAAACCTTCTCACCATTTATTATATGTTTTTAATGATGGTATTAGGACAACATATATGTGAACACCAATATATGTGTAAATTGTTTAGAACTATTTTTATTAGCTAGATTCTTCCTATTACTATGGGTGTTTGAGCTATTTTGCTTGATATTCTAGCTTTAATTCTTTCTAAAAGTGGCTTAAATTCACTACATGTAGGTTTTTTAGTTATGACAAGGACTACTAAATAATATAAATAAGGTTTAAAGCTCTTTATCATAGTTAGGTTAGCTAACTAACCTATAATATAACTTATATTAGTTGATACAAATAGTGTGCTCTTCTGTTTGTTTATTCGAAACCCAAACAAGGATTTGAAAGTGTGTAAGGTTGTCATTAATAGAATTATAGAACTAGGATCTACTTTTGAAGACGTCATTAGATTATTAGCAAAGGAAATAATTGCAATCTTCATTACTTTGCATTTTGGATGAAATATGAAGTTGTAATCCCTACTAATTATATGCTTAATTAGTTTGATTAATACTTCCATTGCCATTGTAAATAGATAGGGGATGGAGGATCTCTATGTCTTAGGCCTCTTGCACCTTTAACTAGCTTAGTAGGCTCACCATTTATTGATATCCTATAAGAGACTATTGTAAATCATTATGAGATCCATTATATGACGGGGGTAGGAAAACTAAAGCTTTGTGTATGAAATCCCAGTCTAAAGAGTCATAGGCTTTATAGAAGTCTAACTTTACAACACAATTCTTATTGGATTTTTTCCTAAGTAGCATTTAAGAAAATCCTACACCATAAGATGCTTTTCTTCTATTGATTTTCCCTAACATATGCACCTTGGGCAGAATCCACTATATGATTCAAGATTGATTTTACCCTTTTAGCTAGGATCTTTATAATTAGCTTGTACATAAAGATCTTTGTAATCATCTTTGGTAGAATCCACTATATGATGTTTTATTACATGCTAACCAAATTCCCAATATCTTCTATGACATGGCTGGTAGGGCTCACTCTTTTGTCATCAACATTCCTTATAAAAATACCACCATCCAAGCACTACAAAATATTATTGCTTGAGTGCATTGGATCAAGGCCAAGGAACATAAAATATTTTCACATTTCCATTAAAGTAAGGACTAATATAAAATGAATAAATTCCTCAATATGGAAAAATAGGGAGGTGATTTCATTCTAAGAGGACCTAAAGGGTGAAGGTTTTAGATTATTTAAAGACTCTATTAAAACAACAGCTAGGAGCAGATCCTTAGAGCATTTACTTAGCTCTTTTATCAGTATTTAGATTAAGGATGAGGAAAAGGAGTTTTTATGCATTCCCCTCACTACCTAAAATGTAGAAAAAGGTGGTCTGTTAAATGAACTCTACTAAAGCACCAGGCCCAAATGACCTTAATGGGTACTTTTACCATAAAATATGACCTTTGGTAAAAAATTAAGTGATTGATGCAACCATAAGGGTAAGATCCTAAAAGATATAAATAGTTCCTCTATATGTTTGATCCTAAAACTCTATAATCTTAGATCTTTTGGTGAGTATAGACTGATTTCTTACAGTAATTTCTTATACAAATTCATTTCAAAATTGTTGGCTTTCAGACTGAGAAAGGTGTAAAGCTATTTGATAAGTGACATATAGAGAGCCTTTCTATAAGGAAAATAGAAAGGTGATAATGTATTGATAATACAAACACTCTTTGAAGGATATACGAGGAAAATCTCACTTAAAAACAATGCTCTAAAGGTGGACTTCCATAAAGTCTATGACTTAATAAGTTAGGAATTCATACTGCAAGTGCTTGAAGTGTTTAGATTCCTTACAAATTTAGTGATTTGGTCAAGGAGCGCCTAAATTCTACTTTGTTTAGTCTGTTACAAATGGAGAGCCAACCAATCTTTTTAAGGGGGACAAAGGGCTAAGATAAGGGAACTTAGTTTCTCCTTATCTATTTTTGTTATGTATGGAAACTTTGATCAAGTTAGTGAGGCATAATATGTCTATGAATCCTAACTTGTGTTATCATAGTAGACATAAGGAAGTTGGATTTTTCAACCTCTCCTTTACAAATGATCTGCTACTATTCTCCAAAGCATATGGCATGTCAATCTACATTTTAATGACATGCCAAGCTTGAAAGTAACTATGATAAGAGTCATTTGATTGTATCTTCGAGTGTATTGTATTTATTGAATTAGTTTTCAAAGGTTTCTAAAATACAAAATAAAGATCCTCCTTTTACTTACCTTGGACTTCCTTTATCCACAAATAGCTTTAATATAGACTACAATATAGGGATTATGTTCTATTAATAGAAAATATGCCAAAAAAGTTGGGAAATTAGTGCAAAAAATATTTTATCATATGCTAGTAGATTATTATTAATTGTATTATTTCTAAATTCTCTACATATTGCTCAACTCATATCTTTCTCTCTAAAATCTTAATTAAATCATTGGAAACATTAATGAGAAGTTTCTTATGGGGTGGTAGGAGGTGTGACAAATTTATTACAACGTCAGGTATAAAGAAATCAATAAACCTATGAAAGAGGGGGGATTAGGAATCACTTCGATCAAATTAAGGTGTTTATAGCAACAGGGTTATCGAGACTAATAGAAAATAAGGATACTTTGTGGATTAGGTGAATGCCCATATATTTCTTAATTGGGATAAGTGTATGGGAGATTCAAACAAATCTTAACTTCTCTTGGTTCATTGCATAGTTGGTAACATTAAAAGAAAGCTTAGTAGGATCTTTAAAGTGTAGAATAGGAAATAGAGATAGAGCTTTATTACTATATCATAATAATTGGAGTAGAGTGAGGCCTTTAATTCAATCCTACCTATGACTTTATACGCAAAATAAGTTTCTTGAAAATGCTAAAGTGAAAGAGTGGATTTAGGGGAATCAATATGCTAACTTCCCAACAAAGCTAGAACAAGTATTTCCAAACTGCAATATAAATTCTAATAAGGAGGATATTTATCTTTGGCTTGGGTATTCAACTAGTCAATCTACAAAGATGTCATATAGGAAAGTGTTAAGAAGGGTAAGAGAAATAATAAGCTTGTATAAGGTTATTTAGAATAAGAACTTAATCCTTATAGTGTACTTTTTAATATGGTGAGCTACCAAAATAAGGCTGGCTACAAATTATGTGGAAAAGTTTCTCAATATATCTTATCAATGACCCTTATGCAAAGAAGCCTTTAAAAACACCCACATACCTCATCTTCGAATACAACTACTTAGCATAGGTATGATGGAATGTATAGGAGCCATGCCTTACATATAGAGTAGATCTCAACCATGTGGACTTTATAAAGTGACTATAAGAGGACAAAATTGTTAAGAAAGGAGACCTTGTTATGTATATAACAGTCTTGGATTCTTGTTTGTACAAGATTGATAAATAAAGAATTCAAGTGTTTTTAAGGTATGGAAAACTTTAAGCAAAAGGTACTTAAGGAAATCACACAATGAATTAGAGAACATCGATTATACAATGAAGAAGCAAGTAAATGTCAAGTTATAAAAATGTAGTTTTAAGAATATAAAAGGATAAGTATTTAAACATTTTATTTTATTTTAAATATAATTGATGATTTTAACTTGAATAAATCTAAAATATTTAAAACCAATACATATGCATAATAAAGAAAGCATTAAGATATATAAATAATAAAAGAATAAATAATCAAATTGGAAATGAAAATAAAATGTAATTAATGGAAATATTTTTAAAAAATGAGAATTAAAGTTTGACATTGTTTATTGATGCATTTTTTTGTGAAAAAGAACTTAATTACGTCTAACCACGTAGTTTTATTATTGAGGACATTTTCAGTCATGATGATATTAATTGTTAAGTAAAACATATTCTTCATTCAAATTCAGAAACTTTCAAGCTAAATGCTCTGTGATGCATGACCTATCTACTCCGTGTGGTAAATGCTGCCATGAACTCCGTTCTCTTCTTCTCAACCCACGAACACAAGGTCATGGTAGTAGGAGAAGATGGCAATTACACCAAGGCATTGTCGACAAAATTTTTTTGTAATATCTGCTAGACAAAAAATAGATGTTTTATTACATGCTAACCAAAGTCCCAAGAACTCTTACTACATGGCTGCTAAGGCCCACTCTAGTGGCCTAAATATTTCTTATGAAAATACCACCATTCAAGTACCACAAAATATTATGGCTTAAATATTGTCCATTCTCTCCATCAAAAGATTCTCATGCCCTAAGAACCACTCCTATGAGGGTCCGAATAGAAATAGATTTGTAACAAGCATGATCAATATCAACTTTGTGACTAAACATATTGATGTGTTAAAAGCTTACTACTATCACTAAAAGGGGCATATGGAGATAATCTTGTTAGCTTATGCCCTATAGTCAATCGTTTGGTTATAGTGTAGTGACAAAATAATTTAAAGACATTATTTATCTTATACATATGTAGATGTATATAATAAAGTCCATGGGATAATTATACATTGCAAATGAAATTATAATGTGATTATAATTATGAGATTCATATTGCATTTATGTATTATCCCTAAATGTTCCTAGTCATTGTTCTACTAAGACTGGACATTAATATAATGTAAAAAAGCTAGCACACGTTTTTTTCCTTATAAAGAAAATAGTCGATCTCATAGACTAAAGTATAAAGATACTTAAACAAACATGTGGGTGCTTGTTAGAAAATAAGTTCATTAATATTAGTAAAAACATAAAGAGGGCAAGAGTTGCAATGTTTAGTGTGCATTGGTAGAGATCATTAACATGGGTGAGATTAAAATGGGAGACTAAAAATGATTAGTGCATTTAAGTCGTACTAATTCTAAGGGTATATGAAAGCATTTGACTTTAATGAAGAAGTCTACAGGTATAAAAATCTATAAGGTTTGTTATACAATAACTTGAATTATCTTACCTTATTCATAGAACATTGAGATTACACTATGAGTGTGCTTAGATAGAACACTTATCTAGAAAATTTAGGATAGTTAACTAAAGGCTTATTAAGTTACTTGTTTGTTCAAAAGGTAATAATGTTATGATATATGACAAGAACATGGAGTAGTGGGCTTAGAAAGTTATAGTACTTCTTTCATACACAAAAAGTTCGTCAGTGATGTGGTAGCAGAATGTGGCATGTTCCAAAATCATATTCTTCATGATCTTAGTAGAGTTAGCAATTTAAATGTTGTAACTCGCCACTAACTAGTAGAGTTAATGGAAGAGGTGGTATCACTTCATTAACTTAATAGATTAATAGTGAAGGTAAATAGTTTAGCTCACTTGGTTATTAAGTTCTTCTAAGTCTATGTAAAGGCATCCAATTTAGGTCATTTAGAATGTTTTACAGTCAATCATCTACTTAGAAAGAGTTTGTGAATTTTAAAAGAAAGTATCATTTTTAAAGAGTTTTAATCGGATTTCTTATGTATTCTTTATAAAGTGATTTGAGGAGGAACTATCTGAAGTCCTTTATAATGTTTATTATGAGCATAGTTGAACAAAAGGTTGATTTTATAATTTTTTTCTTAACCATTTATTTCAATTTAATTGTAGAAACACCTGTGTATTAAAAGAGAGTGAAATATTTAAACATGAGAGTGAGTGAGACATTTAAAATTAAAAAGAGTTATTTATCAACTATCACAAAAGAAAGTTGAGTTAAGTTTTGACAAACGTAAGCTTAGCTATGTACGAGGACTTTTGATTATTTTATTATTTATTTAGTTGTACTTTAAAAGGAGTTCCCTTCAAAGTTCAAAGTAACCATAGTGATCAGTTCAAGCTAGTTTGATAAATACTAAAATGTAATTTTATTTTATTTTATTCTATTATAATGCAATTTTAATTTATTTAATTATAATGCAATGTATGTGTTATATAAACTAGAGATTTACAAAATTGGGTGTAGTTGCTAATAATATATAAGCTTGGGGTTATATAATTTTAAGGAGTTAAGTGTTCACTTAGAGGTTTTTTTAATTAAAAGAGAATTTCTTTATTTTTAAAGAAAATAAAATATGTTTTCTTTATTTAAAGCTATATTGTTTATCATCATCATCATCATATTTTTTTTGATAGAAAGGATACGTCATTAAAATTAAATCATTAATTCGAAGCTATATGACCATAATCGGCCTCAGAAAAACAAAGACTGGAATTAAAAGATAACCACTGCATAAGCTTTACCAGAGGACTCGAAAAAACATGCACTCCTACCGGTAGTGCTACTGTATGGCGTGCTAGATAATCAGCTACTGTATTAGCTTCACGGAAGATATGTTCCACCTGAACCTCAGCGCACTGACTGAAAAGTTGATGGCACTCATGAACCAAAGGCCAAACCCCGCGGGGAAGTTCACGCAGTGTTAAAAGCTGCCACACCTCCCTGGAATTAGTTTCTATATGTACATGCATGCCTCCACGTTGACGACGTAACTCCAACCCTGTACTAACTACCAATAGTTCTGCTTCCAACGCAGTGGTCGAACCAAGAGAGTGTGAGAAACCCCACAGCCAACGACCCTGTGAATCACGTAGCACACCCCCGCACCTCCAGACCCTATTGGAGCAATCCAAGATCAATCACAATTCAGTTTTACCCAGCTCCTGATGGGTGGGATTCATCTAACCCAACGATGTTCCTGACGCCCTAACCCAGGTACCAATGAGCGAGTAATGCATAAAGCAGTCCAGAATTGGCGAGCAACAACAACAGCTGTAACATGGAGGTCCTCCACCTTTCGCGAGATAGTGTGGAACACCAGTTCATTTCTCTAGTGCCACAAGAGCCAACACACTGTACCAAACAGGACCAACCCAGGGATGCTGGCTACCCTAAACGAGGACATTGGGCTGAGATATAGTAATAACCAAACTGAGAGTGAAGCTGAAAAAAATTACAACTGCATACTAGCCGGCACAAGCCGTTCCCACAGTCGACGAGCATTAGGACAATCACGAAGTACATGCAAAGTAGACTCTTCCACAGTTGAGCAACGAGAACACATGGGATCAGGAACAAGTTGGCGACGATGACACTGCCGTTTAGTAGTAAGCCTATCATGACCAACAAGCCACAAGAACGCTCACACCCTCTTCGGTCCTTGCCACTTCCATATCGTCGACCATAATCTACTCACCTCCTTCGGGCTATGCTCCTCTAATAGTCCATAAGCTGACTGCATGAAAAAGTGACCCGTAGGTGATAATCGCCACATAATCTCATCTTGATCAGCATTGGCATGGGGGCACGGAACTAGTAACAAATAAGCAATAACTGTCTCAGGTAAAAACTGCCGAAGTGAATCGACGGACCAATGGCTAGAATTTGAAACAAAATAGCAAACTGGGATATTCCTCAGTGATAACAGGACCTTCTCTTGTGTCTGTGATATAAGAGGGCCCCCGGATGGCATCTAGTCATCCTCCCAAAAGATTATATTATCACCTCGTCCAAAAGACCATTTGCAACCACCAATAAAAACTGGCCAAATATAATAAATACCACACCAAGCAGGAGACGAACTCAGAGCAGGCTTCAAATGATGTAACAAAGAACCTATAAAGCCATACTTCATATATAGGAGTCAAACCCAAAGAGCATCTAGATAAGAAAAAAACTTCCTGCAAGCTTTAGTAAGAGAGCATGGTTTTTTATCACAGTCGGCCTTAATCCTAAACCACCCTTCTCGGTCAACTTATAAGCCACTTCCCACGATAATATATGCAATTTACGATGTTGATCGGTCAAACCCAAAATAAACGAGCGAATAAGTTTATCAATCTCCTGAGAAATCGAGGCAGGCAATCGGTAAGTTTGCATCAAATAAATTGGCACCGTCGATAAAATCGACTTGGCTAACATGACTCGGCCCGCTAATGATAATTAATTAGCTTTCCATCCATAAGGTTTTTGTCTCATATTATCCAAAATTCCTGTATAGTAGGATCTCGAATTCTGACCTTGTAACACCTGAATCCCCAGATAATGACTTCATGATGTGGTTTTCTGGAAGCCAAGCACACTACAGACTTGACTCTGTACCACCCCAGATGTATTATCCGAAAAGAGAATGGTGGATTTAGAGGCACTTACCTTCTGACCAGATGCCCCGCAGAACTGATCAAGACACTGCCGAATAACAAAGGCTTGACCAAAGAAGCTTCAGCAAACAACAGTAGTTCATCAGCGAAACAAAGATGAGTCATAGGTCATCAGCGAAACAAAGATGAGTCAAACATGAACCCCCGCGACTAACTCGAATAGGATGCCAACTCCCTTGATGTACAACATCGGAGATAATATGTGTAAGTCACTCCATGCAAAGAACAAAAAGGTAGGGAGACAAAGAATCTCCCTGCCTCAACCCGCGAGTTGAATAGAAGGCAGGCGACAATTTCCCATTCAACAAGACTTGCATGGAAGCCGTGCACGTGCATATCAGAACCCGTTTGATGAATTCCCCATCAAATCCAGCCCCGCTCAAGGTATCTATAAGAAACGCCCAATTAACCCTGTCATAAGCCTTCTCTAAGTCCAGTTTAATAATCATCCAACCCGTAGTGAACCACTTCCCGGACCACCAGAATATTGTCAATAATTTGACGCCTCAGTACAAAGCTGGCTTGTAACGAGGAAACCAACGATGACAAGTATGGCTACATATATTGCGCAAGAAGTTTCGTAATATCCTTACACAACACATTATAGAGGCCAATAGGTCTAAATTGAGAAAAAGATGTCGGATTATCAACCTTGGGGAGTAATACCAGTAAAGTAGAATTAAGAGTCGGGTCCAGGCAACTTGTTGGGAGAAACTTATGGATACAGTGAATGACAGATTTGCTAACAATCGGCCACTGGCTAGAGAAGAAGATGGGCTGGAGGCCATCCGAGCTCGGTGCCTTGTATCCTCCCATATTTTTGAACACCAGAAAAATGGCATGCTCAGTGATACCATCCACAATACTATCAAATGACGTCATAGGAACCAACGAAAAAATATCCTCGGTATGTAAAGAAATCGACGCAGAAATAACCAGGGCATAAAGTGCTTGATAAAATCCCACAGCCATTCGGTTCAACCTGTCCACATCTGAGCACTATTGACCCATGGAATCCTGCAATGCATGGGTATGATTTTGTCAGCACCGAGCCCACGTGGAAAGATAGAAAAAGTGAGTGTTTCGGTCGCCCAATTGAACCCAATTCACTTGCGACTTCTGCATCCACAACAACTCCTCCTAGGCTAAAACCAACTCATACTGTCGTTGAACCTGTTGGTAGAGTTGGTTTAAATATGTTGACCAACGGGCATCTAAAGCTTTCTCTAGGCCTCTCAGTCGAGCCAGAAGGTGATTTTTACGTCCAATAATATTACCAAATACTTCTTTGTTCCAAGTACCAATATTCTTCAAAAAGGCCTTATATGCAGGAGACCATTGCAAATCCAACGTCCAATGATCAGCCACAAAGGGAGAGAATCCCGTATGGGTGAGCCAAGTGGCCTGAAATCGAAACTATTTGGTCGCACGAGGTCGTACACCATCCACCGGTGCGAAGACACACAGAATAGACCGATGATCAGATTTAATTCTAGGAGGATGGATCACCCTCGACCTCGAAAACGATGCCAGCCAACCAGCATTGCAGAGAGCACGATCCAGACGCTCTTGCAGAGTACCATAAAACCAGGTAAATTTAGGACCCTCAAACCCAAGATCAAATAAGCCACAAGTAGTTAACACACCATGCAGTTCGCGATCGTGATGCAATCGGCTACCACTACCACTTTATCTCTCAGAGGAAGCAACAAGGCAATTGAGATCTCCAATTAAGAGCCACAGTTCATCGACACCACTCGCTATCGTGCGAAGAGATTCCCACAACTTAGCTCGCTCACCCATGGTAGGGTGAGTATAAATAGCAGTGCACAGACCAGAATATACAACTTGTGTCCAGCGAAGGTGAACACACTATCGAGAGGAAAAGATTATTGAGCAGAACTTTAGAAAACCCAAATACTACCAGAGAATCCATAAGCATCCTCTCTAATAAAATCAGACCAATCCAATGAACGAATCACCCCCAATGCCTTGTCTCCACTAATACGAGGCTCTGTGATAACAAGTATGTGCAGTTTATGCACTCGAACTAACTCCTTAACTGTAACGCAAAATCGGGTGCTAAGAGCACCCTGGCAATTCCAGGCTAATATCGACATGATAATAACAGCAACAAAGAAAAGCTGCAATCCTTACATAGAAGGACCATCAATCATAGTCGAATTCGGCTCCACTATAGGCACCGAAGTTGATCGTATTATATGATTTTCCAGCCTATCACCAGTTGTAGAAACAAGTGACGGAGAAGGCAATCGACTAATAGTATCACCCTTATTATCAGCATGGGACCATTTAGTAGTGTATCCACCTCCTATTGGAACAGTAGCCCGAGTGGCATCCAAGGGAAAAATATATTCCACACACTGTAGAGGTTTCTCCTCGTGGCGACTACGCCGGCCAGATCGGGTCACGACATCTTCCTCGCGGTTCCCCTTGGTTAAGAGCGAACCCGTCTGTTTAGCGTTGTTAACAAGTGAGTTAAAGGTATAGACAAATGTTGGTGGGCCACCTGACACAGGAGGATCTAACTTGCTCATCCCATCTGTACTCGATCTTGAGGTCAGCACCTGTGCTGTACCGTAACCGTTTCCTTATCACGCACGAAAAGATGCCTATGCACGGACGTACACGTCGAATTGGATGCCCTACAAGCCATACCTTGATTCGTGTATGTAGCAGACATAGGAGTGTCATCAGAGAACACAGAAAAATGTGATCCATGTTGATTCTTACTCACCTTACCCGAGCCCTGACCAACAGTGGAACCCACTAAAAATCAGGTACCCCCGTTCATTGCGCCCCCATGCTTAGCATGCTTCTTCAATGGTCGCCGGTCTCTTCTTGGAAGTATCATCCAAGGCCCATATATACTCGTTGCAAATTCATGTGAGTCTAGGTTGGATGTCGAGCTCGAAGCCCCCGTAATGAGAATCCCTTCGCCAACACCAGCAGAACTACGTACTGCCTGTGCATTGCTATTGGGACAAACTAATTGGTTGTGGCTGACCCTTCTGCATGAAAAACAAATATGCGGAAGTTTCTCGTAGACAACCCATTGATAGATATCCTCCAAGTCAAAATCTGATATTAACGGTGCAGACAAATCTAATTCCACCGTCACTTTTACAAACCTTCCCCTTTCTGATTCTAACGTAGGTATATCCACTTTGATTGGCTTTCTAATAATACTGCCAATCTCCAACAATAACGCTTCATCATAATATTCTGGCGGAAGATTCAGGAAATGAACCCAGGCGACGACGCATTTAGAGGCAGCCCCTGCCGTACGGAACCTTGGATACCAAAGCTGAACCATCAGGTAATGCCCGAAGATAATCCAAGGACCACCAAGGAGAATGTGATACATATCCTCTTCACTGTTTAGCCTTTGTAGGTAGAATCCATCCTCAAGATCAAGCACCTTTGGTGTGGTAGAGAGAGGCCACATCGATTTCAGCATATTGTTCATAATATAGAAGGAGGCCATGCGGCTAAGGAGCTTGACCACCACCGAAAACTTCCAAGCCTGTTAGAGACGCCCTTTCAACCCTGCGGACAATGAAACTCGGACCCGCGATTGGGAGCGATCGATGATCACATCCTTAACCTCTAATGGTACACGCGCATGAGACGAAAATGTCTGCCTTAAGCAATCCTTGTAGGGTGGCCGAGACTCCACCATATCAAAATCCTCAGTCAAGTGCAGTGTAGTTGCCATCGGCGCAGTACCCTCACCACTATCCTCAGGTTTACAACCTCAATCAATTTGAAATGTTTCATTAATGTTTCAGTTTCTTAATGAATTTTTATAATCTTCTTCACCCTTTTAGGCGTCTTAATAACATTTCTATTTCTATATTTGATAATTTCAGGCCTTCTACAATTCATAATTTTGGCATTAAATTACATTGCATATAATTTCTAGAAGCAAGTTAATCTATCAATAAACAAAGGTCCAATTAAGTCCAGATTTCCTCATTCAATTTGAACATTAACGCTTTAAACCATATATCTTCTTATATGGTCGGCAGATAATATGGTGAGTGTGACTGATAAAACATTGTCCAAATCTCCAGTAGCTATAAACTAGGTGAAATTATTGTTGGAGCATTTTCGTTAACTAGATATAAACAAAAACAAATCATGGATATTCAATCATGAAGCGTACAAATTAATCCATAGAGATACAGATGACTAACCCAAATAGCACTACAAAGTCCCATTTTTAGTCCCAACATTCTCACTAATTTTAGTTGTGCAAATGCTCTGAAATGGTAAATAAAACACCAAGTTTTATAGAGGGGTTCATACACGATAAAACTTATCGTTACCTGTTCTTTAACTGACTTAACCATCTCCTAACGTTCTCAAACTTGAACAATTTTGTCTGGAGCTTCATGCTTCCATAATTAACATTTGCGACAATTGGCTCGTAATGTAAAGGCACAACTACTAAATCCTTCTGGGTCAAACATAACTTTTAATCCCTTCTCAAACCACCCGATAAACATACTACAATGTCAAACTTTACTTAATTACTAAAACAATGTCAAAGGTTCACTAACACCATAACTATACAAGGTGTAATTTCAACTGGCATGTGACCATGTATATAAAACAAAATAAAACCGAATTTTATCTAATAGTTTATTATGATCCTATGACTTCAATATTGAATTTATTAGAGGAATAATTTTTATAAGAACAAAATTTGATTAAATTTTATTGTTTAATATTTAAATATATTAAATCTTTAATAAAAGGTTAAGTTGAACTTTAAATTTTTTGTCAAAATTTAATTTCAATATAAATATTTTAAAATGTCAAATTAAACTTCAATGTTTGGCCATTGCTTCAAACAAATCTTATTTTAACATAAGGTTGCTAGTGTCATTAAATTTTATTAATGACATTATTAATCATAGACACATATTTTAAAAATGAAACTTGTTTTAAAACTTTTACTCTAATAGTAGGGGAGATTAGGGTTGAAATCCCTAATTTTTCAAATATCCTACAAGCACAAAACTCTCCCTAAATGCATAAAAAAACTCTCCATAAAGCATAGAGTGCTGATAAGTATTAGATAAAATATGCTTAAAAGGAAACAAAGAAAAGAATCACGATGCCCTCGAAGACACTCTTGAAGACGTCCCTGCATCGTGATTCATGCGAGACTGGATAGCTTATCGGGGTATGTCTCATACTCCTATTCTTCTTTTTCTTCTTCTTCTACAACTACTGCTCTCTTTCTGACCATATTCCTCCTCCTCGGCTGGTATCTCTTCAGGTCATTAGATTTCGTAAGGGGAATTTCAGTCCCTCTAGATTACAACCCTTTTTTTGCCGACTTTCCTTTCCATTTCACCTTTGCCTTTTCAGGCTTTATGTCATGCCAAAACAGTTATATCCTCTTCTAGCTTTACTTTCCAACCGTATAGCCTTTAGCTGACAATGGGAAGGAGGATTTCCCAACTCCCTCCCGCCTCCTTCCTGAGCCTAAAACAAACACCACCACCACCACCCACCTTCCAATATCTTTGAACCCCTAGAAAAGCTGGAACTAAGTTGTAGGGGACAACCATACCTCAACTCTCAATTTCAAGCCCCCTAAGGAAACAGAAGGGAAATTCATCATCTGTCTAGAGATATAAGTCTTAGAGGAAGGGGCATACAACTAAGAAGCTACCTTAGTTGGTTTTTTCTTTGATAAACGTCGCCCCTTCCTAGGCATCCACAGATGGGCTCACCAAGTTAGGCATAATAAAGGCCTGAAAGATATCTTACTAACTGAGGAAAACCTCATTTTATTCACCTTTAATTCAGCCTCCTAAGGACATAAAGTGTTAGAAGGAGGTCCATGGAATGTTGTAAACTTACCAATATTTTTGTAGAAGTGGAAATTGGGGTTAAAGTTAGAATCTATAAAGGTTTAGAGCATTCCACTATAAATAATTTCCATAATGTACCATTGAAGTATTGGACTACATATAGGTTGAGTGCCCTTACTAGTTTCATTGGAAAACCTCTATTTTGATGAAAATACATCAAAGAAAAAGAGAGTGGGTTATGCTCGTATATGTGCTAGTGTGAAGCTCTCCAAAGAACTATTATCCAAAATCCTAGTTATGCGGCTGTGTGAGGAAAACAAACTATGGGAGGATAGTGTTGCTATATCTTACCAATGGAAGCCACTTCCAAAACACTAAGGAAAATTATGGAAAGCCACTAATAAAACCTTCAAAACAGGTATTTATCTGGAGCTAATGGGGAATGAGTTCATAGAGGATGAAGGGGTAAAGAATAATACTGAGGTTATTGCAAATAATGAGAATTTAATTCTAGTTGAGAGTCCAATTAACCCAGGAACTGATGTAACTTTGGATATAAACATAGTATCCTCCCCTAGTCTTTCACAACCTATAGCTCATACAATTGAGAACCCTCTGTCAGATGAACAAATAAAAACAGAGCTTTCTTATGAAACTAATAGCCTTGAAGGTTCACCAAACTCTCAAATTAGATTGAACACTCCTACTACTACTCATCAATCACCATGTAATAAGCTGGTAAGGAAATTGATGATGGACATGAGGAAGTAAGTCAGCCTTTTAAAATAGTTGAAAAGAGACGATCATACATGAGCAAGACTAAGGGCTCCATATACAAGAACTTTTAATTATGTCCATCGTAGTATAGAATGTCAAAGGATTAAATTGCCCTACAAAGCAAGATGCTTTAAGGGATTTTGTTAAGAGGGAAAGGCCTCTAATCATAGGTTTACTTAAGACAAAAATAAAATAGCGAAATTTTGGCAAGTTAAATATACTGGGATCAGGTTGGGAATAGATATCAAACCATTCACACAATGCTTTTGGGAGAATTATTATCAGTTAAAAGGCAGATGAAGTTAGAGGAGTAATGCTCTACTGCACATATCAGCTTATGCACTTTCATGTATCTTTTTTGTGCAAACAAACTGATATCATTGTCTCTTTTATTTATGCAAGCAATTTTGGTTTCCAAAGATCAATGTTATGGATTAATCTAATCAATCTTAGTGGAGGGATCACCTTGCCTTGGCTAATTTGTAGGGATTTTAACTATACTCTCTATAGGTCAGAGGCTCATAGAAACTGCAACTTTCAAAATTATACAAAGGATTTCAAATAACGAGTCGACAAATTGGGCCTGACAAACCTAAAATACACAGGACACAGGTTCATATGGTCCAACAAACAATCCTCTCGATGGAGCATAAAAAAGAAACTTGATTGTGCTTTGGTTAATACCAATTGGCTAACTTAATTCCCCAACAGCTCTGTTATTTTCCAAGACCCTCTATTTTCTGATCATAGCCCTATCAAAATTAAGCAACTATATTGGAAAACTACTAGCTTCCATCCTTTTCAGTTTAAAAATTATTTGGATTATGATCTAGGATACTTTGATGCTTGTGGAAAAGGTATAACCTATCTTTTTAGAGGAACCAAACAATATATATGATTCTAAAAGTTAAAGGCAATCAAACATGAACTTAAAGTGCTACATTCTTTTAAGGGATCAACTGATGAAGTAGTATTGAAAGCTAAGGATGAGCTCTCTACTATCTAGGCTATCCTTACAATCTCTCCAGACGATGTTGCACTTCTTGCAAAAGAGAAACAAGTTCTCTCTACTTATTTGCTTGCAGTTAAGAATTATAACTCCTTTCTTTAGCAAAGAGCAAAGGTAAATTGGTTGACGGATGGTGATAGAAACTCAAAGTTTTTCTTCAATTTAATTATTGCTCGGAAAAATATAAACATAATTAGCTCAATCAACAGCCATTAGGGGTTGCCTATTAATAACCAAATGGATATACAAAATGAGGTTGTAAAGCATTTTAGTAAACAATTGGGATCCCTAAGTGCAGTGTCAGCTTCTACTGCAAATTTCTCACCACTCAAGTTGAAGCAAATTACATTAGAGGACAATAAATTGTTTAAAAGGCTACAGAAGATAAGGAGATTGAGGAGGCAATTTTCTAAAAAGATAGGAAAAAAGCACCAGGTTCCAATGGACTAAATGGCTATTTTTTCCAGTAATCTTGGAGCATTACGAGTTCTGTTGCCAAAGCTGCAGTGAGAGAATTTTTCTCCATATGATTGTTTCTTAAAGAAGTCAATAATACTTTCTTATGCTTGATACTGAAAGGTCCTACTCCATCAAACTTTAATGAATCCTGACCCATTCCTTGTACAAACTTTCTATATAAGATCATATCTAAAATTCTGGCATTAAGAATGAAGAAAGTGATTGATCTACTCATTAGTGACAATCAAGGGGCTTTTATAAGTGACAAAAAGATAGAGTACAATATCTTAATTATGCAAGAGCTTCTCAAAGGCTATACAAGGGCTAATTCGGTCCCCAATTGCACTTAAAAATTGACTTTCATAAGGTGTATGATAGCATTAGCTGGAATTTTTTATGGGAAATGATGGATGCTTTCGGCTTTCCCATAACTTATACCAGATGGATCAAAGAATATATCTCCACAACAAGCTATTCAATCCTTATCACTGGCAGTCCTTCCAAGTATTTCAAAACTGGAAAGGGATTAAGGCAGGGAGACCCTATCTCCCCCTATTTGTTCACCATATGTATGGAAATGCTTAATTGTATAATCAAACTTAAAGTGCACGCTAATGCAAAATTCATACACCACTTAAAATGTAAGAGGATCAAACTGACTAACCTTGCTTTTGCCAATGATTTGCTTCTTTTTTACAGAGCAAATGGAGACTTTATCCACAGCTATATGTAGGCCCTCCACAAATTCAGAGACTTAACTAGCCTAAAAATCAACCTTAACAAAATTCACTTCATACTTTCAAAAGGAGCCTCTCGAATGGCCTCACATATTGCCTCCCAAACTGGAATACAAGAACAATCTCCACCTTTGTTATATTTGGGCCTGCCAGTCTCAACAAAACACCTATCCTTCCTTGAATGTAATCCTATTATAAAAAAGATTCAGCGAAGAATCAGCTCCTAGGTAAACAACTTTCTATCCTTCGCAGGAAAATTACAACTCATAAAATTGATTCTTAACTCTCTACACATATTTGGAGCTTACACATTTTTCTATCAAAGAGTATTACCAAGTCTATTATGAGGATCTTCAAAGATTTCTTATGGAACCACCCTATTATTATAAACGGTAGTGTTAAAGTCAAATGGTCAGACATTTGTTAACCCAAGGAAGAAAGAGGACTTAATATTATTCCAGTGAAGCTTATCAATCAAACACTCATCCTGAAAAGATTTTTGTGGATCCTGGAAGATAGAACATCCTTGTGGCTCAGATGGATCCACTCATACTTTCTTAAAGGTAAGAGCATTTAGGCAATACAAAAGAAGGCATCAAATGCCTTCTTTTTGAACCAACTCCTCTAATTGAAAGATAGTGTCTGATATAATTTTTCATACTCCATCGATAATGGGAAGCAAATATCCTTGTGGTTTGATAATTGATTGGGTTAAGGAGCTTTTATAAACTTACCAACTGATAAAATGATTCTTATTAATCTCCCACTTTGCACAAAAATGGAGTCACTCATCAATAGAAATGATAGTTGTAGATTGTATAATGTTTTAGTGGATAGTTTACTATGTGTTTAGTGGTTATATTGAATGTCTAGTTTATGTTTAGGTTAGGATTTTGTTATTTAGTTAAGTATTTGTGTTTTGTGGGTTAAAGAACACGATTGGGCTTCAATTTTATGTGTTTGAGGTGCCTTGATGTGTTTATTAGTGTTTTGGGACAAATATTGAAGAATGGAGGAGATTTGGAGGAGGGCTGAACCAAAACAGAGGGCCACGATCACGATAGAAATCTAAACAGGGGGTCATGATCATGGCTTGCACATAGATAGACATGGACAACCTTCCAGACTTAAGTTTTTTCGAGGTTTTTTAGACCTTTCAGACCCAGAACAAGCCTTAAGGTTACTCAAAACATAAATACTATAAATAGGAAAGAGATGGAACCTAAAAGAGAGCCTCCACTTTTTCCATTTGGGGAAAACTTCAAGGGAGAGAAGAAGAAGAGAGAGAGAGAGAGAGAAAAGGAAGAAGAGTAAAGAGGAAGCGGGTCTTCCGACGCTGCTGCCTTCTCAGGTCATTTGATCCAAGTTATTTCTCCTTTCTATCTTTATTTCTGTTCATTGAATGTATGAGATGATGATGGATCTTGGATTGTTGATGATGTTCTAACTTTTCCCTCAGGATTTTACCTTGATTCACTATTAATATAGTTCTTTGTGTGTTATTGTAATTGAGTGTTGTGATTAATTGTAGTATTTGCATATTTTGGTAATAAATCGAGAGGGTGAACTAAATAAAAATGATTGAATTGGATTAATGAGAGTTAAGTGATCCAATAGATCACGTGATTAATCATATCAGTTATTATGCAGAGAGAGATCCCGTGTGAGACCGATAGTTTATCAGAGAGCTTAAGATCTAATGAGAGTTGTGGGGTCTTTTGTTAATTGAGAGATTGCAAATTCTATAATTCAATTAGGGTTTAATGATTATAATTTGAGAGAGTAATCCACCCTATAATAGTTTAGAACCGACACCTCAATAATGCATAATTGACTATATCAACATTGATGATAGGGAAATCCCCTCTCTCATAATTTGGCAACTCTTCTTGGTTAATTCCCTTTGTGACTTTTGTGTTGCTCAATTTCATTTTTTTACGTTAAACTTGCAAGTTAAATTCTTGATAATCACTTTCCCATATTTAATTTTCTTTGCAATTTTTATTTTCAATTTATCAATTTTCTTAGCCTTAGATAACACATGATTAGATTAATTTACACTTCCTCATAGGATTGAACCTTCACGTACTACAAATCATAACCCGTGTACTTGTAGTATTCTGAAGGATATAAATTGTAAAGCTTGTAAACTGATCAACAGGGAATAACTGGAATTTCCCTACAAGTTTTTGACAATTGCAACCTTAGTACTCTCCTTGTCCTCTCACTCAAGATATGTTCTTCAGGCATAATTGACCTATGCACCAGCTTTGAAATAGACTCATGAGGGAGCTCATAAGGTTTAAAAAACCAACAGTGGATTGGTGCAGAATCATATGGAACAAGTTCATACCTCCTAAGATATCCTTTCTTTTATAGCTAGCTATTCAAATCTGTCTAAATACTACTGACAGACTCAGATATTTAAACTTTTATCTTTCATGTCCTTTTTGTTCAACAAAAGAGGAAACACATGAGCATTTAAAGTGTGAGATAACCAATTGTCTATGAGAAGTAGTTATGTTGCGATGTTACTAGTCAATACCTACTAATAAATTTTCTAGTACTATACAATGGCTATGTTCTCAACATGATTTGAAGTTGATACAAATTGTTTCTATTAGCATGTGCGTTAAAAATATTTGGAAAGAATGGAATGGTAGAATTTTTGAAACAAAAAAAAATTCTATCCCATATCTAATCTCTAAGACCATGGCCAACATCACTAAACTCTTAACTTTGAGGGGTGTTATATAAAGCTCTAACAATTTTCTCAGTACCTCAACTTACTTGTTTTTTTTTCCTCATGCATTATGAATAGGTAGTAATAGATAATCGTATATCTACGAGGTACCTCCCCAGGTTATGTTTTAACTTGTACTTCATTTTTGTTATCAATGAAATCTTTTATTTACTTTTTCAAAAGCAAATTTCATCCATATATTTTTTCTATTCATACTATTATTCTCGTTCTTATTCTATTCTTCTCTCTCTCCTCATCTTATATTCAAGATCACATTGTCTGCTCCTTTCCTCTTATTGGCAAGTAACAACATTGGATCTTAAGATTTGCATTCCTTTTTATTCACTTATACATGGTCCAGGAAAATAAAGTAAATTGGACAATGGCTGCAGGCTTTATGAGTAGATATTGGATTCTAAACACATTCTTAGTGTTATTGTATATGCATCTCTTATCAAAAACTTCTTTAAGGCTAGCGAGAAGGAGGATGGTCACAAGATGTATAAGGAGAATGTAACACCCCATTACCGTAAGGTACACACCGGGACGCCCGTAGGTCATTCCGATACATATCCTATGATAAGGGACGTAGATTACTACCATACTCCACATGGCATCATATCAATTTGAATAATTAAAGCAGTAATTGTAATTCACAAGATTTTTAAAACCAAACTCT
>JAOTAY010000189.1:12084996-12099592 GCA_025629805.1 Erythroxylum baracoense
AAGTGGAATTATTTTACACTGTGATTGATATGCAACTTTAAGAGCTCAACAATCGCTTCAATGAGGTAAATACCAAGTTGCTTATTTGTGTGGCAAGCTTGAATCCAAATGACTCTTTTTATGCTTTTGAGAAGCAAAAATTAATTCAACTTGCTGAATTCTATCCTTCTGATTTCTCTAAAGTAGAGTTTATTACTCTTGGTGATCAACTTGACAATTATATTGTTCATATGCAATCTCATGATCAATTTTCGATATTAAATGAGATTAGTGATCTTGTCAAGAAGCTAGTTGAAACAAAAAAGGATGTTGTATACCCTTTAGTGTTTTTACTTGTGAGATTAGCTTTGATTTTGCCTATTGCTACTGCATTGGTAGAAAGAGTATTTTCTGCAATGAAGATAGTGAAAAATCGCTTGTGCAATCAGATGGGTGATTGTTAGATGAATGACTGTTTGATCACGCATATTGAGAAAGATATCTTCAATAGTATTGACAAAGAAAAAATTTTACAGTGATATCAAAATATGAGGACTCGTAGGAAACGATTGTAATAAGTTACATACTTATATGTAAGAAGCTCAAGACAATGATGTAATTTTTTGTTTATCAAATGTACAAATATTTGTATCCTTTTCAGTAATATAAGAGTATTTTAAATATTTTGCCCCCACCCAAAAAAATTTCTGAATTCGTCCCTGCTCTCACATGGCTCACTAAAACACCAACCAGCTAAATCATAGCCAATAATTTATTCCGTATTTTTAAGCAGTCGGATAAGACAAACCAACACCTAGAAAAATCAAGCAATAAACCCATTCTAGAATTCTAGATTTTGTATTTTGGGTTTAAGGTGTTTTTGTTTTTTTTTACAAAGCAGTTTTTCAAAAGGTTTTAGAATTTTCAATTAGAACTTTTTAGATTGTTTAATCATGTAACAATTAAGAAATCAATTCCAAAATTAATCAATAACAATCAAACCAAGATCACTTTAATTATATAAAATAATTAACAATTAAATTGTAATAAACCATGAATCATAATTTGTACCTTATTCTAAAACTTGATCAAATTCTTGTTGTATCTTTTAAACCGTTTTTAAAATCCATCCATCTCAACCACTGTAGTCATATAAGTGTCTAGCCTCTAATGGTATTCATAGAATAGGTTGAGAGAACTTTGTAATTCTTATAGAGAGGGTTAAACAAGAAGTGTTAGCTCTATTAGAGATAAAGCCTATTTATAATAAGTTTTGGCCATTTTAGTAATTTTATTGAAATTAAATTCTAATTTCAATTAAACTTTAATTAGAATTAAAAATAATTCTAATTAAATACCAATATGCCCAAATAAGATCTAAGATCTCATATTGATCCTTATTTATTAAATATCTCATATTTAATCATAAAGTTTATCAAACTTTATGACTTAGTCTAACTTGATTAAAATATTTTTGCTCTCTTCAACCCATTCTTTATGTGAGACTTATTAGGGTCCCAAATATGTTGGCAATGATAATAAATTCTAATTTTAATTTATAATTAGAATTAGATAAAGTAAAACTCCTTTTAATTTGTCTTTAATTATCCATTTAAATAATTTATAATCATAAATTAAGATTGACATCTAGCAACACATCATGATCACATAAATATTTAGGAATGTCAAAGTAGTTTTGACTAACTTTTTTGTACCTGATTTTTTCTTGTAATTCATTTGTTTCATCCTACAATGTTCTTATTAGACATAGAATATAAAATTAATGTCTACTTTGTTTTGAGTCCAATCATTTTAGTTATCCTCAATTAGCTATTAATTCAATTAATGACATTTATAAACTATTTACAAAATATCATTCTACCTTGGCCAAAAATTTCCCAAATCAATATTAATTGAAAACAATAGAACATTCTCCCTAATTAATTTAAGGTAATGAATCCTATCTTTATCACTCAATTTCCTCTATATAGTTCATGCTACATCTAATGACTACTGATTAAACTACCTATAATTAGAATAGGTCATAAGTAGCATTAAAACATAGCAATGCCTATACAAGATAACTTTGGAGACCTTAAGTCAAATGATCACTTATACAATCATCACAATGAGAATTCCCATAGATATAGAGTAATGTCCCAAATAGATTTATCATATCAGGTCAGTTCAGTGAACATGTTATCTAACAAGCACCTACACGTTTATTTAAATATCTCCATACTTAAGTCTATATGATCAATTACTTACTTCACGAGGAAACGTAAAACATATGGTAATCTTTTTATTTATGATGTCCAATCTTAATAGAACAATGACTAGGAATAATTTAGGGATAATACATACATGTAATATGAATCTCATAATTATAATTTCATTTGCAACGTATAGTTATCCTATGGACTTTATCATATACATCTAAACATGTACAGGATAAAGAATGCCTTTAAATAATTGTCACTAAAACATAACCAAATTGATTGGTTGTATAACATAAACCAACATATATATCTTCGAGTTCTAATACTAGTGTACAAATGGGATCATTGGCCAATCTTTACAATTCATCATCCATTACTAATTATAGGAGTTTGAGTTTATCAAGTGTTAAAAGTAGTTGGTAAAAAATCGGATGGAGTTGATTCACTATCATATTTTCACTCTAGCAACTAAATAAGTAGTTAAAACCAATTGCACCAATGTTAGCTACTACTCTTCTTTAAAAAGCATCATAAATGGTTTAAATAACAAACAATCAATATTTCTTTAGTAACAATTTTGGACTCATAAGCCCATCTTCTTCCACAACACCTAATCCCAACCATTTCAATCATAATAGAAACAAACTACAATAAGTTTTCAAAACAAATAACCTGAGAGCGTAACGCCAATAAGTAGCTCTATAGATTACAATAATGGGCACAACACGTCTCAAACAACTTATGATGTGAAATAACGGAAAAAAGTGACCTATCTACATTTTGTGTGTGTGGTTTCTCATTTTCAAACTAATTTAGTTATCTTCATCAACCTTTCGTAATTATAAACCAATAGTGCAAAGATGGAGAGAAAAGCTCTATTAATGGAGGTTAGAGACGTAAAGCTTAAATCCTAAATCCCTAAAAACCTTTGGCTAAAAAATACGTTTATTTTGTTACATACATTAATTAGAGTTTCTTTTATTCCTTTATCATGCATTCTATAAAATGGATTGGTAACACCATTTTAGGAATTATCAGTCTTATAAGCTTAATGGCTATATGAAACTGTAATACATGTTTTTATTATATAATCATACACAACGTCTTCTAGTAAGTGACTAATTAGTTTCATATTTGAGTTCCCACCATACTTATTACTAACTTTAGCATAGACTTGAAAACTATAAAGGATTGTAATCACTTGATAACACTAATTTGGGATTTTTAAAAGCTATCTAACATTGCATTAACTGATGGGCTTTAAATAGCCAATAACAAATTGAATAACATAACTAACCAACATTAAAATAAGGAAAACACTCCTATATATTAGAACCCACTCCAATACTACTATAAGTTTACTTTCTCCATAATCCCACAAAAAGGACAGGGGACTCTATTGGAAGCTAAACATCACAATTGGAACTTGAACTAACAATAGTGTCTCTTACATTGATACATTATTAGGGTGAGGGATACGATTTACATGAATTTATCACCCTCCCTCATAACTTACCTCAATAATTTTTTTATAGGTAGGCATCCAAAAGAGATGGATTTAAGTAAATGACTTTATTAGCAAGTAACTAAAAACTAATTTGTTAGCTTATTGAACTAGGAATTTGTGATATTTTCCCAAATGTATGGAGACAAATTGATGATTTCAAATGGTATTGATGTTATCAATAGATGGAGGAGGCAAGGGAACTCAAATTAGAAGTTATATATTTGATGGATCCACGATAAAGAGTAAGGTCTCCAACATTGAATCTTAGGCTAATATTGAATTTTGAAGAAACATCAATATTGGATCCAAGTTTCTTTTAAATAAGAAATGGTCCAACACGTCAAGCTTACAACTTAATGAAAATTCTTGGCAGAAATCCCTTAGAGTGAATTAGAATGAGTACTTAGTCTCTAAACTCAAATGTAATGTCTTTGGTTCTTTTGCAAAATTTGCATTAGAAGCATAGTTATTAATATAAAGAGTAATTCATTGACATATTTCTTGGTGTAAATATGTCATATATGTCAAGAAATCCACCCCTGCTTCACAATCTTATTTAGGCAGAGGAAAAGGGCTTACATTAGAGGAGTTTGGATATAAACTCAATAAAATATTTGAAATGATATATTGTATCTTTTTTGTTTTACAAAATTATTGTATGCAAATTCAATGTATGGAAGTATGAGTTCCTAGCTTGTAATATGGTTGATGATCAAATGCCATGGTAGATTACTCAAATTATGAATGGCCACTTCTGTTTATCCATCTGTTTAAGATTGAAAAGCATTAGAAAAGGATAATTTTATACCAAGCTTTCCGTACAAATTTTTTCATAAGTAACTTACAAAGTGAACATGATTATTAGAAATGATGGTAGAAGGAATACCATAGAGACAAATGATTTCTTTGAAGAATAGATCCATTATAAGGCATTATAATACCACTGAAAAGGAAGGAAATGAGCCATTTTTAAAAATCTATCCACTACCACCATCGATGAATCATAAGGTTTTTTCATTTTAAGAAGTCTTAAAATGAAATCCATATTCATGTCAACCTAAGGTCACTATGAAATTGGCAATGGAGTATAACAATCAGTGATGTTACATGTCTCCTTGTTTGTTTGACATATTTAGCATCAAGATATTACTATATGAACATCCCATCTGTATAAAGGTCATCTCTTTCAAGCATTCTATTTCTATGATAATGTTGAAGCGTTAAATGAAGCATTAATAAAATAAGGCAAGACTATAAAACTTCAGACTTCAAAAAATGACCATGATGGAGGCCAATTTAGGTTGGTCTTTACTTTGATGGGATCAACTTCCACACCCTTGTGAGACATACTGAACTAAAAAATGTAGCTTTTGGCTTATAAAAGGAACATTTAACAAGATAATATAAAATTGATCTTTGTATAAAACTTCTAAAATTTATTGAAGATGACTTTTGTGATTTGTCATGGAATGAACAAAAATAAGAATATCATCAAAATGTTTACAACAACCTTTTCAAGAATAAGTTGAGTGATTGGGTCGTTACTCTAATGAAAGTATTAAAGGCATTTGACAACCCTAATGAAATAATTAGTGATTTATAAAGGCCAAACCTTATCTTAAAACTCATCTTCCATTCGTTGCTACAATGTAAACGAACCTAATCGTACCCACCTCGCATGTCAAGTTTGCTGAAAATAGTGACTTCACCTAACTGATCCAACATATTGTGTAAATAAGGGATTGAAAACTTGTATTTGGTTATGATTTTATTCATTGTATAACTATGCACATATATCCTATAACTACCATCCTTCTTAGGTATAAGTAATGTTAGGACAACATACAAATTTAAACTTTTATAGTAGAAACCTATGTATAACAATTGTTGCACCTGTCATTAGAGATCTTCATGCTTTACTGGACTTATTTGATAGTAAGGAAGGTTGAGTAAGGTGGATTCAAGTATTAAATCAATAACGTGCTGAACATCTTAATAAGGATATATTTTACATATTATTAAGGGCTAAATTAGTTATTATTTAACATTGTTATAACATGTTTTATATAGATTATATGATGTTTTCTATTGTTTTGTCTATTGTCTTGTAGGTGATGATTTTGAGGAGAAGCCACATATTAAAGCATAACTTTCTTCAAAGTTATCCGATCAAGGAAACTTCAAAGTTATTGGAAGCTAATATGAATCATAATAACTTTATAGAAAGCATCATAGATCAATTTAAACTTGTAGATGTTGAAAAATTAGAGAAGTTGGTGAAAAACACTTAACAGGCATTAGACACATTAAAAGAGAAAAATGTAAGCGAAGAGAAATACAAAATGATTTATAGTGGTTCAACAAACAATGCTTAACTACGTTAACTCCCAAGACTCTTCTTGGATTTCCACTATAATTCTTCTTTCAAGGTGAAAAATAATCTTTATCTTATCTTTACTTGGTAAAGAGGAATTTTTTTTTAATCTTTCTTCAATTTGAAGATGAATGTCAAAGAGACTTTAAACACACCTAAATACAGTGAACAAAAATTGCAACGGAAGCTTACAACTCAAAATTTCTAACTTTATCACTTTAATAATATCAAAAGGTTAACTCACTCAAAATGATACAATAAATTCTCAAATAATTGAAAAAATAATATGTGTATTCTTAATATTAAAACTAATGAGAAAATGCCTATTTATTAAATCTTAGGACCCCTACTAGCTAGTCGTTAGAGCCGAAAACTAGTTGATATAGCACTAGTCACCTGGTATAGCATATTGGTCGACTAGTGTGCATTAAAAACACCAGATTCACTAGTTGTTAAGACATTGATCGATTAGTAAGTATATTGGTTGGCCAATATGACACATTGGTCAACCAATACATCAGTTAATGTTATAAAAAGCTCTTAATACATTGAATTTAATAACTTTAACATATATTGATCGACCATTAACTCATATAAATTAAAAAATCCCCCTAAAAATAAGAATAATCTTTACTTAGTAAAGAGTAATCCTTTTTTTATCTTTATTCAAGGTGAAGAGGAATCTCAAAGCAACTTTAAGTATACCCAAATACAATGAACAAGAATCCTAATGGAAGCTTATGACCTAAATTTTCTCACTTGATCACTTTAATAATATCAAAAAGGTTTTCTCATTTAAAATGAGAAAATGAATGCCCAAATGATTGAAAAAATGTGTGTAAAAGTCACTCAAATGCTTTTTGATACTAAAACTAATGAGAAAACACCTATTTGTATAATTCTGAGACCCTTACTAGCTGTTGGAGCCAAAAATTAGCCGACAAAGCACTAGTTGATAAACGATTAATTGATTATATTTATGTACCCATTTTAGTGTATTTTGATTATTATTTAAGAGTTTTATAGTATTTTTGGTACTTATTTTGCTTCAAGTTTCTTTTTATGTGATAATTGCCTTTATAAACCAAAACAAGGAGGATTCGGGTTAAAACATAGCATAGAATGGAAGAATTGAAGCAAATTTAGAGATACACGATCATGTATAAGGACCGTGTAAATCACTGTGAATGTGTGGAGATTCAAGGACACTGTTTCTACCTATGTAAAGATACACGCCCATGTCTGTTGATATACACGATTTTGTATATGCCTTTGTAAAATTGAAAATCATGTAAAGTCCCGAATTAAGGTACTGTTTTTAAGATATACAGTCACCTATATGACTGTGTAAGTTTTGAGAAATCAAGAGATTGAAACTTAAATTTTATCTATTTCAATTGGGATTAATTTGTTCGATCTCAAGAAAAGGCAATTAAAACATTTGGATGTCTAGGATCAAGCATAGTTGAATTAACAAGGTAAAGGGAAGACAAAACAAAGATAGAATAATCCCTAAGTTTCCATTATTAAGTAACTTTAATTTTATTATTGTCTTTTACTTGTTCAGTTATCAAGTTTTTGATAGTTTACTTTAATTTTCAGTTAATTCAATCTTTTATTAACTTAGATAAAGTGTAATTCAAATTTTTAAGTGACCATATTCAATCTTCGTGGGAACAATATCAATTGTACTGCAATATACGACTCGTATACTTGCAGTATAACATAAAACAAACAAACAAATTTTTGGCGCCATTGCGAAGGATTGCAATATTAGCATCTTGTCTAATTTGAATCGTCATAAGAAGCAATTGAGCAACTTGCAAGCTATTTATTCCAACCCAGTAAAGGTGATACAACATGGATATGAGTTACTCTAACATATATAATCTTAAGTGGAAGTACCAACCAAATTATTCTTGGACTAATAATGAAGGAAATAACATGAGAGCACAAGGTCCACCAGGTTTTCAACAAGATAGGTTTAGATCTTTAAAGTCAAAGATGGACAAGTTAATAGACGTGCTAAGCTCCAAGTTCAATAGCCAAGATGAAATTCAAAAGAGAATGGAAGCCAGATTTCATCAAATAATGAAGAATCACTCCTCTTCCATCATAAATTGGAGGTTAGTTAGGCAACTTGCCAATACATTGTCAACAAGGAATGTGAGGAGTCTCCCAAGTAATACAAAAGCTCGATTGATATCTATATTGTGTTGTGACACTTGTGGGGTAACCATTACAATCATAAATATCGGGTACCTTAGATAAACTTTAATTTTCAATTAATTCAATCTTTTGTTACCTTAGATAAAGTGTAATTCAAATTTTTAGGTGACTATATTCAATTTTCGTGGCATCAATATCAATTATACTGCAATGTACAACTCGTATACTTGCAGAATAATATAAAACAAACAAACAATTTTTTGGCGCCATTGCCAAGGATTGCAATATTAACTTCTTATTTAATTTGAATTCTTTTGATTTAAGGAGTTTGATTTTTTTTCTTATATGATTGCAAGTGCATGACCACAAGAGCCATAAGAAGCAATTGAGAAACTTGCAAGCCACTTATTCCAACCCAGTGAAGGCAATACAATATGGATATAAGTTAATCTAACACATATAATCCTAAGTGGAAGAACCATACAAATTATTCTTGGACTAATAATGAAGGAAATAACATGAGAGCACAAGGTCCACTAGTTTTCAGCAAGATAGGTTCGGATTTTTGGAGTCAAAGATGGGCAAGTTAATGGATGTGCTAAGCTCCAAGTTCACTAGCCAAGATGAAATTCAAAAGAGGATGGAAGCCAAAATTTATCAAATAATGAAGAATCACTCCTCTTCCATCGTAAATTGGAGGTTCAAGTTAGGTAACTTGCCAATGCATTGTTAACAAGGAATGTAAAGAGTTTCCCAAGTAATACAGAAGCTCAATCGATATCTATGTTATGTTGTGACACTTGTGGGTTACCATTACAATCATAAATATTGGGTACCAAATTGTTTGTGGGAGCATCCATATTGCATGTGAAACTAGCCTTAGAATACACTATATGAGAATATTTATAATTTAGAGTGGAGCAACTCTTACACTGATGCATGGAATGATTTCACTTCAACCGAATCTTTACATTAACAATAGTAAAAATAACATCTTATAGATATATTAATGGAAGATCTTATCAAAAATGAAGCTAACCACTGCAAATTTAAAGAGTGATTTTCTTTTCCCGAAGACATTAAGCTGAAGACAACATATTATTTGAGCTTATTAATGCCTCAGAGTGAAGAGTAGACAAAGGTCAACTTCATGAATGAATTTGCAATTTAAGAAGAGAAAGTAGAGAGTGGACAAAGGTGATTAAGGAAGATAAAAAGGAGCGAAATAAGAAAACTATTAATGAATTATTGGTAGTCACCTTTATTATAGATGGTTTTCATTTCCTACAAAACAAACTATTTAAGCCAACTGAAGATTCAGGGAGTTTTATTATTCCTTATTTTATTAACAATTTATTGTCGAAAAGGGCATTAATGGAGTCGATTGGATTTATTAATTTGATACATTATGTTTTTATTATTATCTTATAACATGTAGCTTATTTATAGGCTACGAAACTACCATATGGAGAAAAGGGTAGAAGCAATCCACTAATTATAGACTCAGGTTGATGATAAACATGAGGGGCTTGTTGAGCTAATAATGTGACATAAGTGCTAATAGGGAGGAAACCCATGAGTTAAGATATATTTTGTTTAATTTAATTTCTTTATTTCATATTCTTTTGTTTATATTCTAAGTGCTAGTATAGGATTTAATTGATTTTGGGTGTTTTAAGTTAAGATAAAAAGCATCCCTAGTTGATTTTACATATTTGTCATTTTAATGGTATGTGTGTCAAGTTTTGTAACTTTGAGTGACCAATTTTTTAGTTTTTAAAACTATTTTTATTTTACACAGTTATGTACATGCTTGTGTACATGCTCGTGTATATACAATTTTGAATTTAACATATTAAACATAGTCACAAACACTTACACGGTCTCTAAACATGGTCATGTGCATTTTAAAGCTTTTAAAAAATTTCACACATGGTCATAGAGTGTTGCATGCTCCTTAGCACACCAATGTATACTTACACTATCAGTTATATGACTATATAAGTTAATAAAAACTCACATGCACATGTCCCTTATATTTTCATGAATCTGTGACCTACATAGTTATGTAACTAACCATGTACGTTCGCGATGGGTTTTTAAAATCCTATTTCTCTTCATTTTCTCCACTCCTTCTGCAACCCACCATTGCACCCTCTCAATCTCTAGCCTATTTTAGTGTTTTTCTACTAAATTACAACACCTAAGTAAGTTGTTTCGTTTATTTAATTAATTTATACTTGAAATTTTTGGTATTTTGCTAATTGTAGGATTTTTTACCCCCAAAATGCTAAGTTAGGGATTGTTGCAGAGTTTAGTTTGATTTACAGTAATTTTTTGCTTGATTTTGGTTTAAAAGTTAAATTTTATCCTTTCCCATATGATTTCTTGATTTAATTTGATGAATTGCTTGAGAATTGGTTGAAATTTGATTCTTACTAAACGTTTCTACATTTAAGATTAATTTGTTATTTTTCTAATCAATTGATGTTGTTTTCTAATTTAATTTCATTTTAATTTTGAATTCTACATGAATTGGGTGTTTAATTTTGTCAATTTTGGGCAATTGTTAGATTAGGTACTTTATTTTCACTTTTAGGTTTAAAATTTTAATTACATTGTTAGATTAGTTTTATTTGTTAGTTGCCATTCTATTAATTCTAGTATTGTGATTAATTTGGCTATTTTTAAGTAATTAACTAATTTATTTATTTTTTGGTTGATTATATGTTTGATTTTACTTTTAAGTATGTGTTTTTTATAACTCCAAGATTTAGTGAGCATATAAACCAAGTGCGAGGAAATATTATTGTTCATATTTTTATTTATTAGTTTCTCACACTTAATTTACTTTTAGGTACAATGACGAGGCAATAAAGAGTGAAGGAGGTATCAAGGAAAAGGCAGAGAAGAGAAGGTTCATCTAGAGACTCGAGTTGGGCTCACCAGCCACAAGAGTAAGAAAATGTAGTTCATCTTCCAGGGCGACACAATCTGTTATACTTTAATGCTAGAACCTACGAGGAGCAATATTAGAGGCTCAAGGAGAAATAGTGTAGCATCCCATTCTCCCATGCTAAGGGTTAAAACCCTAGAATATATGAGAGACATTATTGAGAAGCTAGGAAATGTATTTTCAGGCTCATGCATAATATAGCACATATACATGTGAATTTGATTCTTACATACATTTCAATGATTGTTCATGCACTCATTTGACATTTACCAGGTATAATTGATTTATAAATGTGATTATGGTGTCAATTGTGGATTATATGTCTTGAAAATTGATTTGGTGAGTATAAATATTGATTTAGAATTTTTGGTAAAATTTAGGAAAAATTCTAAAATTCGGGGTACTTTGGACTAGGAAAATGTTAAATGACAAGAAAATTGACTAATGATAGTAGAAATAAGTGTTGAATGACAATAGAAATAGTGATATGTGATATTAGGATTTAATAAAAAGTATAATAGAAAATTGGGAGACAATTGGAGTAGAAATTAGAGACAAATTGACTAGTTTTAAAGAAGATCAAGTGGAGACTTATAGAAAATAGGCATGTGGCAAGTGACAAGTGTCACTTGCCAAGCTATGTCTTAATCCATGACACTCTCCCAAATGAAAGACTTTCTTCTCTTTTAATTTGTCTTTCACTTTATTCATTGCTCTCATCTCTTGTAAATCTCTATTCTTTATCTTCTTCACTCCCATGACATTTACCCACCTTCATCAACGTTGAAATCTTGCTCTCATCCTTCACTTGCTACTTTCATTTTTATTATCTTCACCATCTTACCACTAGAAACCCTAACATACCCATCCCCATGTTGATGATTGTGTGATGCATAAAAAGCTAAGGTTCATGTGATTTTGAAGAGTTTGGAGTTTTATCAAGTAAGTTATACTTTGATCTTCATGGGTAGTTGCAAATGAACCAAATATGATGAATGATTTGAGATTTGATGATCATGATCATAGAATATATATGTATATATATATATAGATAGATAGATTTATGTTCTAAATTTTTAGTGTGTTAAAGTTATTCATGAGTTGTTTAATAAAAAGCATTTATGATGATAGATTAAGGGATGAATGATTATGAAAAAGCAGTAGAAGTGTGATGATACATGGATAATGAAGTAAGTAAGGTTATGTCTTGCTTTTGTGTTATGACGAGTAATGGTTCATAAGTTGAGGTAGTGATGATTTTAAGATAGAAAGATCATTATAATGGTGTAGAAAAAGTGTAGAAAATTTGACAAGTAAACTAGTGTTTCATGTTATGTTTTCTTTGTTTAATAACGTGGATTTCTTTGGTGCTTTTAGAGATGAAATGAGGGTGATATTGGAGTGAACATGTGTAGAAAGTTGATGATGTATGTAAATGTATGAATGTTTTGTTTTTGTGTTTATGATCAACAATGGGTTATAAATTTGTTTGTGATTGATATTGAGCTGAAATGGAGCTAAGAATGAAGAGGAAAATGAAGAGAAATGATTATTTTGATATGAGATGTCTTGAATATAGTAAGGAGAAAGTTAGAAATGCATACAAGATAGGATTTCATTAATGAATGAGATTAAGTAAAAGATGATGAATCAAATGAGTTAAGTTTTATGGATTTTTAATACAACTAATTTAGTGGTTGAATTAGCATGTATTGAAGTTGTATAAATGGATGTTAATGCTAGAAAATTTGGAGTGAAATTGTTGTCAGTATATATGTTGAATTCATGTGAATGGAGGAAGAAACTGCAGGGCACAATCGTGGCCTGACTCCACGATCATAGCCTGACAAAAACACGATTATGTCAAGATCATGGCAGAAACCCCCATAATCGTGGCCAATTCCATGAGTTTTTATCACGATCATGGGAGGGACATCACGATTGTAGGCGGACATATAAAGTAAAAAGGTTTTCTTTTGAGTGTTGTTTGAACCAACTAATATTAAGGTACTTCCTTATTATGTATTTAGGCTTGAATGAGATCTTAAATAACCCTATTTGATGATGAACTAGGTGTTTAAAGTGAGTGAAGTGTATTAGGTGTTAAAGAATGATTGAAAGATGTTATAAAATGATTATGAGAAGTGAATTAAGGAAATATACCCAGGATTGCCATTGAGCTTGCATTATACATAACACATATGCATATGTGTATGATTGAGTATTAATATGATTGTGCAAATTAGTAATGTGTAAATGTGTATGTGTTGCATGATATAAAAGAGCAAATAGATCGACCGTATCCAGACATTGCCGGGACCTTGAGGCAACAGCTAGCTGGAGCATACTGTGAGTAACATAGATGGTCTCGCATTGATTTATTGTTTTGTTTAAATTATGTATTGAATTATTATGTGATGTGAATGTGTTGATTCTGTACATTGAATGTCCGAGGCATTCGATGCATGAAAATCATTGGAATTACTCATTGTATGTGAATTTGACAGAATAAGTGATACTCAACTCAATTGTTGAATGTCGGACCAAGGTCTAATGACAAATGTGAATGTGAATGTGTAAATTGAAGAAAAGTGACTGATTGAAATTATGAGATTTGATGCATGTCGTTACATAAATGTATGATAAGATAAAGGCAGTTATGACCGGAGTCACCAACAAAAAAGAGCTTAAAACTTATAATGTGGTAAGAGCCTTTAGCTCACTATGTATAATGAGCCCGGTATCCCCAACGGATTCCATACAAAAGGTTAGAACCCTAGCTTTCTATAAATGAAAAATAGCAATGGGAGAGTAGAGGAATGTATTTATTGTTCATGCATAATAGAGCATTCATACACATGAATTTGATTATTGCACATATTACAATAATTTGTTCATGCACTCATTTGACATTTCTGGGTATAAATGATTGTTTTAATGTGATTCTAATGTGAATTATGGAATATGTGTCTTAAAAATTGAGTTGGTGTGTATAAGTAGTGATTTAGAATTTTTGGTAAAATTTTAGAATTTTCTGAAATTTTGGGTATTTATGGACTAGGAAAAATTTCAAGTGGCAAAACAATTGATAAATGGTAGTAGAAATAAGTAACAGGTGACAAAAGAAATGATTGATATATGATATTGGGGTTTAATGACAAATGTCGTTAAAAATTGGGAGACAATTGGAGTAGAAATTGGAATTAAATAAACTAGTTATTAAATATGGGACTAAGTAAAGCCATACGAATAAGACATGTGGCAAGCGGCAAGTGTCATGCCACTTGTAGCACATCCATTCCACGAAATGGTCTTTCACTCATCATTTTCGTTGCTTATGTTTGTTTCTTCATCTTCTCCATTTTCTCTCTTCTTCTCCATACATGATACTC
>JAOTAY010000189.1:12099692-12117107 GCA_025629805.1 Erythroxylum baracoense
TTCATAATTAGAATTAGATAAATTAAAACTCCTTTTAATTTATCTTTAATTATCTAATTAAACAATTTATAATCATATATCAAGATTGATATCTAGCAACGTATCACGACTACCTATATAATTTAGTTAAAACTACTTTAACTAACCTTTCTGTGCATAATTTTTCTATATAATTTAATCCTTTCATCATATACAATGTTTTGATTAGACATAGAGCATGAAATTAATATCTACTCTATTTTAAGTCTAATCATATTAGTTCTTTGTCATTAGTTATCGATTCAATTAATTACATTTGTAAACTATTTACAAAATGTCATTCTACCTTGGCTAAGGATTTCTCGAATCAATACTAATCGAGAACAACAGAACATTCTCCCTAATTATTTTAAGGTGATGAATCCTATCTTGATCACATAACTACCTCTATATAGTTCACGCTACATCCAACGATTACCAATTTACCAACCCATGATTAAATAGGTCATAAGTAGTATCAAACCACAGTAATTCCTATACAAGATAACTTTGGTGACCTCAAGTCAAAGGCATACTTATACAATCACCACAATGAGAATTTCATAGACATACAAGTAACGTTCTAAATGGATTTCTCATATCGAGTCTGTTCAGTGAACTTGTTCTCTAACAAGCATCCATACATTTGTTTAAGTATCTTTATACTTTAGTCTAAGAGATCGACTACTTCCTTCATAAGAAAAAACAAAATGTGCGCTAGTCTTTTTATGTTCTATTAATGTCCAGTCTTAATAAAACAATGACTACAAATATATAGGGATAATATATAAATGCAATATGAATCTTACAATTATAATCACATTATAATTTTATTTGCAATATACAATTATCTCATGAACTTTATCATATATATCTAAACATGATAAACAATATTTTTAAATTATATTTTCAGTTAACTAAAACTAAAGCGATTGATTATAAGACATAAATCAATAAGACTTATATAAACTAACTAGTAGGAACAACATTCATTAAAATATACTAGATATTTGTTTACATTCTTATATAAACTAACTAGTAGTAACAACATTCATTAAAATATACTAGATATTTGTTTACATTCATATATATATATATATATATATACATACACAAGCACTCGTAACACACATACATATGCATGTTACAAAACATCATTGTCCCTAAACATAATCCAGTCTATCACGTCATATTATTAGTGTCTGTCCGTTCGGGTACGCAGGTCCAATACAAAGAAAGCATATGTGAACTTTGACAACATTGTCCACCAATTCATCTAAAATGCATTAGTCAGTCAAAGTTAAAGGACATTTTACGTTAAACATCCTTAAAAGAAACATCTGGAGCCACAAGACGTATTTAAGTGTAACAATATATAACCGGTGATCCGTACGTGGAGACAATGCAGCCACGTTTATATGTCATTCAACAAAGGTTTAGAGCATTATAAAAACCGTGAACAATGTCCAGATTCATGATATCCTGAATAATATATAAACTAGATTGCCCGTCATCATTTCCTTAAAAACATTAATGGCTAGTATATGGTTAGTGTGTCAGATTTGTCAATGCCTAGTCTTATACATAAGTCGCACCTCACCAATTTGCGTTCTTGAAGTTAATAAAGAACTAGTTAGAATCCTTTCTCGATGTCCTGCTTCAGCTTACCAATTTGCAATAAAAATGAAGTTTACTTTTTATCTCGTTCAAATCACAAGAATCGATTGCATTATTTATCTGATTTCATGATATAATCTTCACAAGTTGTCTTGGAATTGATGTCTCTCGATATTATTGTTGATTTTAAATAATGGTATGTGCAATTTCTTTGATATTGACCACATATTTCACAAAAATTATAAGTAAATCTTTATTATTTTTTATTACTTCTGTACTTTATATTTTAATAACTTTAAAGTTTTTATAGTAATAAATACTTGCTTAAAACTTTTATAAAACTAAAATATAAATTGCAGGTCTGATGAATAAATTTGAAATTGTCATTTATGGTTGACTGGAATAAAAAATAACAAGAGTTTAGGTATACTAGTTTTGGAACATTCAAAGGACCTTGTAAACTGGCCAACATGGCATAAAGCATTAAAAAGAAATACGAACATTTGCTCCGTTATCCGTATAATGGCGTCAACAGTAGCTTGTAGTATTTTTCAACTTGGTTCTTTTCCCTTATTAGTAGAGAGATGAAAAAATTTTGGAAGTAGGAAGAATCAGAATTTAAATAAATATGTGAATACTTAAAGGAAACATATGCATGTGCAATCAAATTCCGTCCATAAAAAAAGGAAGGATTTTGTAAAAAATGATTATATAGTTTTATTTGATCGACGTTCTATAGAGTAGATTGGAAGTGTATCATCATCATATGCCGGCCCAATTTCATTTTGGAATTAATTGTTGAAAATGTAACATTATAGCAGTGGTAAGCTCCTCACTTCCTCAACATGTGTAGCTCTATCACTTATCAACAGAACTACATATGCACTTATAAAGAAGACCAAATCACTCCATTTATTTATCAAATCGGATACAAAAGGACATGACGTACCGTCCGACAGAATCCAGATTTAGTTTTCATTCACGCTTTTATTTATTTATATATATATATATATATAGGATCCACTGAAATTCAAATAGTCTTACTTTAACAAGACATTAGTAATTAGACCAATGCGAGTGACCAAGTTCTTCTTCTCGTAAAACCGTAACTCAAGTTGAGGAAATCTTAAAATTTCTGGAAACAGCAATGGCAGAGAGAGGGTTCTTCATAGTACAAGACAGCTTCAACACCTCACTTAGGTCAACTGGATTTGAGCCATCCTCTACCCATTCAAAGTGTTGAACCAATTTAGCCACCCAGAGGGACACTGTGGCAAATCCAAGATTCTTACCGGGACAAACCCTCCGACCAGCTCCAAATGGCGCAAGCCTGAGGTCACCGCCCCTCACGTCCACGTCCGCACCACCATGACTTTCCATGAACCTCTCAGGCTTGAACACCAAAGCATCCACCCAAATCCTGGGGTCATGAGTTATGGCCCACATGTTGACCATTGTAGTAGTTTTCTTGGGGACCACCATGCCATTGCTTAAACAAGCGTCTGATGTGGATAGCCTTGCCCACGACAGAAGAGGTCCTGGTGGGTGTAAACGTAGGGATTCTTTGACTACAGCCTGTAAGTACGGTAGCTTACCTATGTTTGAATCAGTCATACAATTTTCAGCACTGTCAACTTCTTGTCGGAGCTTGGCTTGGATGTCTGGGTTTAAAACCAACTCCGCCATGATCCACTCTGTTAACAGCGCTGCTGAATCAGTGCCACGGAAGATCATTTCCTGCAAGCAATTGATAAAATTACCACTTATAAGTTAATATTTTAATAAATAAACCAAGTCAGGTTCTTCCCTAGATTCTGGATTTCGAGAAATGATCATGTGTCAACTGGCTTCTAGAAATGGCCCACGGGTATGTTTCGGAGTTGTTCTAGGGTGAAAATGAGGCAATTAAGTAGCATATGTTAAATACGAACCCATAAGACTGCCACCATATCGTCCTCTTCTAGTTTCTCGTCACCTTGCAAAGAAAGCAAAACATCAACAAAATCACCGCCATCCGAGGCACTTTTGAGCTTTTTAATTCGATGTTCCACAATGATACGCTTTACAAACTTCTCGACTCGAGGAAGTAGCACAGAGTAACGTTGTTTGATATGAAAAGGATCACAAAAATAATTTAACCATGGGAGATAATCAGACCAGTTGAAAGCACCCAAGAGCTCGAACCCTTCATTAACAAGCTCCTGCAATTCTTTCGCCTCCTCAATGTTAGACTCATCATATCTTTTCCCAAAAACAATTCCCATGATGTTATTAAGAGAAGCATCTTGGAGATGCTTTCGTAGTTCAACGGCTCCACGTAAGGACTGTTCATTACATATATTTCGCAACATAATTGCACAGTCTAGTTGACGTGAAGACTCGTGAGCCGCAATACGCTTGGGCGAAAATAAATGAGTTGATGCTACTTTTCTCAGCAGCCGCCAGTAAGTGCCGTTGGGAGAGAAACCAATTGCTCTACTAAATCCGAGGCTCTTAGCAGAAAGCTTAATGGGACGGTCGGCGAAATGAGGCGAGTTCAAGATCTCACGAGCTACTTGAGGATCGGAAGTGACAATAGCAGGTGTAGGGCCTAAACTGAAAGCCATCAACTGGGTGGCAGCTAAATTTGAAGCCATGCAAGCAAGAGAGCGGTGAGCCAACCCACGGCTTAAGGTAAATAAGCTTCCAAAGAAGGGCAGGCCTCGAGAACCGGGGATTGGAATTCGACCCAATTGGGTTCGACCATTTTTCCAAGCCAGACCACCGCGGGAGAAAGCGCAACTGGGCAAGTTAATGGCCAAAATTAGTAAAATGGTGAAGACAGCCAAGGACAGTAGAGTTTTAGAAAGGATCAAGTTATCGGTGTGCAAGATAGTTGCATGTGAAAATAGCCACAAGGTAGAGTCCACGTGTGTTGGAGACAATTCCATAGTAGCAGAGTAGACAGTACATGCAAAGAGATGGAGAGCGTGATAGAAAGGCAAGGAACAGCTAGAGCGGGATGAGATGGGTGGATTAAGGAAACAAAACTCTGGCTTAAATAAGTGGGCTTTGAAATATTTGACTGACGTAGAATTTAATTATTACCAACGTTTGGGCATACTAACAGTTTTTTTTTAACAATTCTACCAAATCATTATTATATATCACCCGAATTGGCATCAACTAACAATGTACACCTTTTTTTTATATAGTTCAAGAAACCTTAACAAATGATCTAATCTTAAATTTTTCCAAAAAAAAATCTTTTAATTTTTAATTTTTAAAAATTCTCTTTTCATAAACGTCAGTTAAAAAACAACAATGAAATACTCGCAGTATGAACATCAAATCTAAATGATATTTATATAAAGATTGAATCAAACTCTTAAATTTAAAATGAACGATTAAATTCGATTCAATAGAATAATTTATTATAATTAATTTAAAATTTTAGGTTAACTCAAATTTAATTTGTTTTGGTTGAGTCTAAGAGCTCAATTGAGTTATTATATTAGTTCACGTCTGATATTCCTACTGCATATATTTTGTTGTTATTTTTTTTGCTACAGTCTAAGAGAAAAGAGTTTTTATGAAAAACTGAAAATTTAAAAAAGATTTTGTTGATAGTTTTAAAGATTAAAGATTTTTTTAAAATTTCTTAAATTATATGAAAAGTATAGGTCTTTTACTCCATAAATTATTATGCAGTACTTCCTTTATTATTTCTTTTTATTCTTAATTCCAATCAATATTCTTACTATTTATTAATTGATTGAATTTCTTTTTTTAATTTGATACAAGCCTATGCATTTAAATAGTTTTGATGCATGAAAGTTAAAAAGAAATTACATCCAACCATTTCACTTTTACACAATCAAGTTGCTTAGGCTCCAAATTAAAAAGAGCAACAAATGCAAGTAGCACATGAATAAAGGTATGACATATAAATGGAGAAAGATCTTATTAAAGTCAATACCTTGTCTTTGACCAAAACCTTTGACTACCAAGCGTGTCTTCCATCTTGCTTCTTTAACTCCAGTAATACCATCCTTTTTTTGTAGATTCATTTGTAACTCAAAGCTTGTTTTCCTTTTGGAAGCTCTAATAAATCCAATGTACTATTTTTATGAAGACTCTGAATTTATTCATTCATTGCCAATAAACAATTGAAAGAATTAGCACAGGAAATAGTTTTCGAATGACAAGAAGGTTTTAACGTGTACCAATAAAAGAAGAAACATTAGAATCTTTTCTAAAAGAAAGTAAAGCATCCTCATGAAATAACATCCCTAATAAAATTACTCTGTGACACTCATCAGAATACCATAAACAATATCCCTTAGATTCATATGTATAACCAAGAAATATGCATTTTTTAATTCTATGCACAAGCTTATCATCATTAACATGTACATATGTAGAACATCTAAAAATTCTTAAAATAGAATAGTTAATTGGATTACCTAACCATAATTCTCTGGGATTTTGAAGTCAACAGAAGAGTGTAGAGATTGATTAACCAAATAACAAGAAATAGAGATTGCCTTAGCCCAAAAATCAAGTTAATGCCACAAGCCAACGTTGGAGAGAATACAATGAGCTCTCTCTAAAAGAGTCCTATTCATCCATTTTGTAGCACCATTATGTTGGGGTTTCCTAATAAGTGTCTTATGTCTAGTTATACCATGATCTGAGTAGAACTGAGTTAAGTCAAAGTCACAAAATTCTAACCCATTTTTTGTTTAAAGGTTCTTAACCCATTTCCTTATTTATTTCTCTACAGGAGTTTTCCACATTTTAAACATGAAGAGGGCTTTATTTTTATGCCTCAAGAAATGGACCCAATCTTTATAGTAAAATCATTAATAATAGAAATAAACTATCTTTTTTCCTTTATAAGAAAGAAATTTAGAAGATCCCTATAGATTAAGATCTAAATACTGAAGAATGTCTTTGATTCGGTGAGTTGTAGTAGAGAAACTAACTCTTTTTTTTTGTTTCCCAAAAACACAATGTTCACAAAACTCCAACTTGCTGATGCCTTGATCTCTAAGAAGACCCTTTTTACGTAGAAGTATCATACCTTTCTTGCCCATATGGCCTAAGTGCATGTCCCATAATGTGGTCACATTAGAATTAGGCATATGAGAGGAAATAGTTGTAGAACCTGTCATAATCGAACCTTGCAAGACATAAAGATTACCAAAACGATTAGCTTTCAAAACAATAAGAAAACCGTTTAGAACCGTAATAACTCCACCTTTATTTGTGTATTTGTACCTAAGAGATCAATCAAAGGTTCCCAAAGAAATCAAGTTTTGTTTCAAGTTAGGAATATAACGAACACTGGATAAAGTCCTAAAAACATCATCATAGGTCTTAATATGAATACTACCAATGCACTTGCCTTGCATTGTGTATCATTGCACATAAAGACAACATCATTATTAACGGGTTCAAAAGTGACAAACAAGTCCTTGAGGGTACATATGAAAAGCACATATAAAATTAAGAATCCATTCGATTTTACTCCTCTTTTAATGGAAGTAACAGATGACAGAACATCACTTTCAAAATTAGTCTTAGCAACACTAGCTTTAATAGATTTTAAAGGTTGCAGCTTTTTCTCCTTATGATCTTGCTTACTTTTTAACTTGTAACATTCAAATTTCATATACTTATAATAACAGTAGGTTTTATTGGATTTATGTCCTCTATATTTAGACCTTAATTTTTTTGAATTATTACTACTTCTTCCTTTTTCTTTGGATCTCACTTTTCATAGACAAACCCTTAACTTTATCCTCATGATGAAGTTTAAGATCAAAATTTTCCTTGAATAATAAGTTAGATTTAACATATTCAGAAGATAAGCTGTCATTAGTTCCATATAACATGATTTCTTTGAAGTGTTTATAAGAAGGAGTGAGACTACTGACAAAATAACTTTGTCCTCGTCTTCAGCTTTCATATTAATATTTTCTAGGTCCACAATATTAGACTTCAACTCATCAAGATGAGATTGGATAATAGTACCACTATTTATACGTATTGTATATACATGCTCCTTGAGATGAAGCTTGTTTGCAAGGTTTTTAGTCGTGTACAAATACTCTAATTTTAGTTATAAGCTTACAACGATTGTTTCATTCACCGATTCGTATAGAGCCTCCTCAGATAAGCAAGTACATATGTTGGAGAGCACCTTTTCATCTAATCCCCCAATTGTTTTTTGTTTATAGTGCCTAGCTTCTTATATTTTCCTCTCAAAGCTCTTTTTGGGCTTCATCTGAACTCTCCTTATGGAAAAGCTGATTTTTCCTGCAAACTTCTCAATATCAAACTTTATGACGATTGACATATTGAATTCTTAATTAAATAGAATGTTCTAATACCATTTGTAATGATTTTTATGTGAAAAACCTTGGAGTGAGGAAAAACTATGAGCGATGATGGGCCAATTAAAAATCCATTACAGTCACTACAACAAACACTACATTAGTGATAAAAATAAAAGTCCCATTAACATATTGTCGCAAACACTAATTTGCGACAAAAAAAATCGTCGCCCCAATCGTTGCTGAATTCCGGTAGCAAAACAACATCTGCAACGTTTTACTAAAATCATCGTAAAAACCTTTTTTCGACACAAAAAATTCATCTAACCGATGACAACAAAGAACGTTGGACATAGTGTTTTGCAACATTTCTGTTTTGTAGCTAAAAGTTTTTCCTACTAAACTATAGTCGTAGGTAATTATTTTTAGTTACGATTTATTTTTGGTAGCAGAATAGTTTTAGCTACTAATCGTTTGTTGTAGAATATTTTTAGAGACGTTCCTGCAAACGTAGGTAACAACTTTTTGTGACGATTTAGTTTTGGTAGCTAATAGTTTTTGGTGACGATTATGTTTTTGTAGCAGAATAGTTTTAGCTACTAATTTGTGGTTGTAGGTAAATGTTTTTAGGGACGTTCTTGTAAACGTAGGTAATAACTTTTTGTGACGATTTTATTTTGGTAGCTAATATTATTTAGTGACGAATTTTAATTTTGAATTTAAATATTATTATAATTGTTAAAAACAAATTTATTTTAATTTATTAAAATTTTAAAGACAGTTTGAAATATAAAAATGATTCATTTTATAATTAATGTTAGTGACATATTTTTTAAGTAATAATAAATTGAAATAAAATAACATATAAAATGAAATGCATTATGTATAAAAAAATATTTACAAATCATTTACAAACTAACAATCTTCATCTGAATCACTACTACTAACATATGCATAATCTAGTAATTGTTTAACCATTTTTTAAAGCTTCTTAACTTCTTTAATATTACTATCTAACTTAGTCTTTAGTTGCTGGCTCTCCTCTTAAAGCGTTGTGACATATGCTGGCCGTGAAGAAGATGCACTAATGGGCTTAGAGTCATATCTAAGACCTTTGATATAGCCCGATCTTGTACCAAGGACGCTTTGCAATGTCATCGACATTGGGCTCATTCCTCTCAGACAATGACGTCTGCAACAACTCCTACAATTTAAAGTACAAAATTGAGTTAAATAAAAAAATACCTATTACATAGAAAAATAAATTGTAATATTAATTTGTTTGTACTTATATAATTACTTTGTGCCTCTGCAGATGTCCAGCCTTGACCTTTTTTGTAGTGTGTTAGCTTGTACAGTGTGATCCTATCACACTTTTTTCCTTGAAGTTGTATTTGACTCTATTATATGAATTTAAAAAATTATAACTAATTATAATTTATTGTATTAAGAAATAGAATAATAAATTGAAAATGTTACACTTATAAATTCTCATTGGGCGATGACAAATGATCTGGAGCCGGTGTTGTGAGGAGTCTTCATTTTTGCTCTGTTAATCTTGGTTTTTTCACACTTTTCCTAAATAAAGGAAGTAGTCATGAGATGTATAAACAAAATTAATAGAAGGAAATATGAAGAGAAAAAAACAAACCTGAACCTTCCTCGAAGCCTAGTAATCACATATTTTACTCCAATTTTTTAGAGTCACCCGTTCCGAAATATGTCTCCTTGCCTTTTCATCGGAAGAGAATGACTGATAATATTTATGAAGTCGATATCGATGATTCTTCACCCTTTGTTTCAACAGTGAATTAGCATTGCTTGAAACCTCAAGCGTGTCGATATCAACGATATTGAGCCTCGTTTGTGAAAGACATATATAAGTTAAGTTATTACTTTTTGTAAGTAAAATCGCAATACATATAATAAAATGAATTGAAATATTACCGAAACTTTGTCTAAAGCGTTTTGGAGCAAGTGAAAAGAGAAAACAAGAATCACCAAAGGGTTCGCAGGCACGACAAAGATGTAGATAATTTTATAAATTCTCAATACACCCTCTCTCACAAAATAATATGGAATAATAATCCTAAAAGCTCCAAAAAGGTGAACTATATAAGAATGTATACATATGTGTGTGTGTGTGTATAGTCTTAATCTACACCTAGTCGCACACTCCTATAAACAAATATGATCATTGGACCATATTAAATATTGTGCATGCTAACCACAATCAAAGGCAGAGGAGGATTTGAATCACCCACATTCTCAACACTTGGTGCTTTATTCATATCACTATTGAACATGCATCTTTGAGTTTATATGTTGAGATATCTCTATATTTAGGTTGTACTAAAATCGAATGGTTAGTGGCATTCTCTATTATTAGCCTAAAATAGTTTGTTGGAAAAAGAGGAAGCATCTCCTTTAAGAGAATTACGACTGTCTCTACCATTTTTTAGTTATCATAAAATCTTTTATGTGATTTCGATGAGCAGTACTAATAATGACAAGAATAGGAGGTTTCTTCAACCTTCTCTAATTTATTTATTGTTTTTTATTTTTAAAGAATTCCATCATGTTGAGAAGCTTTTTAAAGATTTTGACAGGTTAACTGCTATTTCAAAATCACCTTTAATGGGTATTTTTAATGTCAAAGAGACTATTTCATTGTAATATAATTGGATAAATTTATTGCGGTTGTCAAATTTAACTTGCAAAGATTACTTCAACTTTATTTTGTGATCATTGACCAACAAGTATATTTGTTCTCAAATACTTCACTTCACTTCACTTGTATTTAGGTATTAATTTTACTCACACTCTCAATTCATAAGTGTAGCTCAGATCAATTTGAGACAAATAAGAGAGATATATCAATGTCGCTTTCTAGTGATCTATTCACAAAAGATATAATATCAAGATTTAAGTTATTTTCTCCTTGAAAGACTCTACAATAACAATGCCAAAGAATTCCTTATTTGAAACTCTCAATAAAAACTTTTTCATAAAGTTGTCAACTCTCTTGCAAATGATTGAATGTAATCTATGTTATACACCCAAAAGAATATAATTGTTTATATTATTTAGCTTTTTTAACGAGTTAAGATTCAAAGAAGTATATGTTTAAGCCTCCAGTTTATTGTTTTAAAAACTTCTTTCAAAAGCTTAATAATGTCTGGATTTGATTTTTGTTTGTTAATTTAATACTGGCTTTTTTCTCTTCTAAAGCCCTAGTGAATTTCCTTTCTTTTTTTCAAAGACTTGAATATGTTGTAATTTATAATGATCGTGGGAATAGGACCAAGGTCACTATCATCAAGTTCATTATTTGTCTTATTACCTTTTAGAATGTGGGATGAATAGTTAGAGTTGGGGCTTTGGCGATCGAGTTCAGTTCTGATAACTATAAAAAGCTCAATAACAACGATGGTTTGCAAATAATCCCGCATTAAATATCAATCATATATGTTGTTTTAAATCGGATAAGATGAAGATTGCAGTGGTGTCAAACAATCGAAAGGGATTCACGAGTACAGAGGAGATTGAGATGAACCATCTATTGTATGGAATTGACCACTTTCCAATCTGCTAAACAAATCTACAGAGTGATGTGACGCAACTCCACATGTTAGTTGTAAAAATGCAGTTAATTAAAAATGGATGTTCATGTGATTCTTTAGGGAAATTCGAGTAAGGAAAATAAGCATATCATTGGTTCTAACCTTGCGAAGCTCAAGTTAGATATTAAATATTTGAACCATCCTAGCTTATTCAAAAGGAAAATAGGTCTTTTATTATGACAAATATACATTTATGAGAACATCACAACATATATTTTAAAAGGTCTCTTATTTATCTAAATTAGGATGCGAAACATGTATCCAAACCTCATTCTCGACCTTTTTGCAAGTGAAAGCCCTTATTACGTAATTAAACTTTTGAGAGAAATTTGACATATATTATTTTAACATGTTAATGTACTATTATTGTTGCATCCCAAAACTACAAATCTCAAGAGGAGGCATATGTGGGCATGAAAGTAGGATCATCGGCCCAAACTCCAACAAGACGAAGGTGCATAGCGTGTGCTGTGGCAGGAAGCGAGGCGGAGGCGTGTTGTGTTAGGGTTTGTGTCGTGGGGCATTTCAATCCGCGTACTGAGCTTTCCAAGAATTGCCACTCTTTTTCAGGCCTTAATTACGCTCACGTGTGCACACTCTCGTCCCCGTGTTTGCATGTTTGCTTCATACTTCAAGATCAGTTCTCGAATCGCAGAAGAACCATACATGATATTTAACACTGCCCACATTCTTTACTTATACGTATACAATAGTATATAATTTTATAATAAAGATAGCAATTTACGGTAAAAAAATATATCTGAATTTTAATCTAGAAGGTCCAAGATAAAAAAAATAGAAAGTACGTTACAAGACATGTGTGTTGAAGTATACAGGAGAATACATTTTTTAATGCGATATCTCACAACTTTCCCTTACAGTTTGTGTTATATTTAATTTTCAAATTCAAATTTCAAGAATTTTCTTTTTTGTTGCATAATTGACCATATAATTCGAGTGGAACTTTTATAATTTGATTTTTGTGATACTAATAAATAAACTAAACATACTCGTCAAAGTCTGGACTTTCAACCAGAAAAAGGTCTTTGAACTTGCAACTCATACCTATTGATTAAGGATAATTTGTTGCATATTAGTCGATTAAGCAAAAGGTTGCGCACCCACAAACCAAAGATGGATTATTCTGCGGAAACTTAATTTTACCGCAAACCTTAGTGAAAAGCTTTTGCTGGACTCATCTTGTACTCCATATGGTCTAGGATATAGTTTTTTTTTTTAGGACTTCGGAAACGGAGTCTCTTAGAGCTATTGCAACTCTGGGGTCGTTGATAAGTATTATAGCCAATCTCATACTAGAAAAAATATATATATATATATATAAAAGAGAAAATGATGGGTGCAAGTGCAACAATATAATATATATTTTGAAAAAAAAATTCTAATTTACGAAAAATTGAGCTTAATATAATGTATAAAGCTCTTCAACTAGCAGATATCATAGGTAACTTAGGAGAAACGATATAGGGATTGTCCATGACGCTTACTTACTAATTTTTATTAAGTTATACAATGTGAGGGGAATAATTCTATTGATTTAATCATTTGGACATAGCATTCAGTAAATGCGGTTGCACTTATCTTGATTTTATTGGTTCTTCCTATAACCTTATTACATGAATGGTCATATTATGATCAAAACTTTGTTTCTTAAAAGGAATATATTAACCCCTTGTTCAGGATCCCAAATCACATTTAGATAAATAGTTGATGATGAGGGCTTCTTTCACTCTTTCCCTTCAGATGTATTTCCGTTGAGAATACTCAAGTTTGATTCCCTATGGAATGAAAAATAAAACACAAATGATTACTTGGTTATATTGATGCTTACCAAATGTGAGATATTAGGTACAATGACATTAAATAGATATCAAAATTTTTGTTCCAATTATTTTATTACAATTTTGTTATATTAAAATTTATCTATATATTTATATAAATATATAGGTGAGATTTAATAAAATATAATAAAAATATCATAATTAGAAAAAATATTATCCTCCTTACAATATAAAAAGAGCGGAAAATTTGCCAAAAAAATTACAGAGGAAATCATGTAAAAGATGATTGAAGAAATTCTTGAAATCTGAACTGGTTGAAATTAATACGTGAACAAGTTCCAATACAAAATATAATTATTCCTGTTGAAAGGGTACGTATGTATGTGTTTTGATCGATCAGAGAGCTAAGAGTCTCAAACAGTTGAACCAACTACTATAGAAGTTCTAAAATAAAGATATTGTTAGATTTCTCTGCGTGTGCTTTCATGTGATGCTTGAGTAATCCAGTTACCGTAGATTTGGTTTTACTATACGAGCCACCGTTGAGTAAATAGCTAGTAACCTAGCAATCATCCAATCCTATCACGAGTACGAGTAAGCATAGGCGTTATTTGGCAACCACTAATTACATTAGCAGTGATTATATTAACTGATTTGATAAAATTAATTATTTAATATTAACAGTTTAATTATAAAATGACTTAGGAGAACATGACGTAAAAAAAGAATTTATAAAGTTATGATTAGATATTTAATTTTACAAAAATTTAAAATTTTAACTTTAATAAAAAACATAAAACATTCTTAAAAATTTTGTCACCATAATATATTTTTCATTTTGTAACCAAAAAACTTGTCATTAGTAAAAAAAAGCTCTTAAGTTTTGTAACTAAAAAACTTACTTTATTGTAAAAATTTTATCACTGTAGAATACATGCATGATTTTTAGCTATACATGATTTTTAGTTTGAATTATCCATAATATCAATATAGCATAATTAACATAATTCAAAAATTATAAAAAAGGTATAATTAGTTTTTTACCTATTAATTTTTGGCTTATCATCAAAAATGTTCTTCTTATGGATCTTTTAGAAATTAGCTTATTGAGGTTAAATAAGTTAACTAATAAACCATTCATCAAATACATCAATAATTTTTAAAGATGATTAAAAAGTTAGCTTTTAGTAGAACACCTCCGTAATATTTTCAAGAACTGTTGAAGCCTTATCATAATGCAATGAAGCATGAGGGAATGTTCTGGAGTATAGTCAATGGTCAACGATTTGAATTCTTATATTCTGTATCTAAAAGTACAGAAACGAGAAGGTAGCAATACTAATCCTAAAAATATTAAATAAAAATGTCAAATGAAAACTATTTAAATTATATAATAAGGATAATGTGATTTAAATTATAATTAATAATTTAATTTGAGCAATTGTCAAAAAATAGTCACATGTAAATACTCTAAGTGGCAAAAATTTTAAAATAAATGTAAAATTAAAAATGAAATTATATCCTAAAATAATATATAAAAATAAATTTCCAATACAAAATGGTTGGGAACATATAAGAAAGCAAAAAATTCAAAATTTAGCTACGTACCTAAGTTACATTCCATCAAATAAATAAAAGAAGTAAAAAAAACTTAATTCAAGAATCAGATGAAGGATAGAACTATTATGGATAATTTATAAGGATTCTTGATTTCATCTATGTTATCCTATAATTTTAAATAACTTTATATGTATAATTTGTTGATGAAATATAAACTCCTAGTTTCAGTGACACAAGTGTTATTGACGTTACAAGATTGGTGTAGGATTTGATATCACATGTAGCGGAATAATAACGAAAATTTTTCAATTTATTTCTCAAATTTAAGATTATTTAAATTTTTTAACATGACTAATGCAAAAAAAAAAGCATGTATCATATTTATATTTTATTTTGAAGCTTGATCATTTTCTTGTCGTTTATCTCAAATCGCTTTTGAAATTGACTCATCTCAACTATCGTAGTTGAACAAATGGCCAGCTTCTAACGATATCTACAATACAGGTCGAAAGAACTTTACAACTGTTGTAAAGAAGGTGAGGTAAGAAATGCTAGCTCCCTTGAAGCTTAAGTTTCTTTATAATATGTTTTGGACATTTTAGTAGTTTAATTAAAATAAAATTTTAATTTTTATTAAACTTTAATTAGAATTATAATTAATTCTAGTTAAATACCAATTGCACACAAATATGATCCAATGTCTCATATTGATCCTTATTTATTAAATATTCATATTTAAACTTAAATTTTTTTAAAACTTTACAATCAAGTCCAACTTGATTAAAACACCTTTTCTCTCTTCAACCTTTTTTTATGTGTGACCTATTAGGTTCTTAAATATGTTGGCAGTATATATAAATTATAACCCTATATTATATTTTAGATTTAATTTATCTTTACTTTTCTAATTAAATAATTCATATCTATAAATCAAGATTAGTATCTAGCAACACATTATGAACACCCAAATATGTAGTAGTATCAAAGTAGTTTTGACTAATCTTTGTACGCATGATTTTTTTGTATAATTTAATGCTTTCATTATACAATGTTTAGATTAGATATAAGGTATAGAAATAATGTCCACTCTATTTGAGTCCAATCATATTAGCTCTCCATAAATAGTAATTAATTATATTCATGACATTTACAAACTATTTTCAAAGTGTCCTTCTACCTTGGTTAGGAATTTTTTAATAAATACTAATCGAAAACAATAGAATATTCTCTTTAATCACTTTAGGATGATGAATCATATACTAATAACTCAATTATCTACATATAGTTCATGCTTTAATTAACGACTACCAATTAAGCTCCATCGACTATAATAGGTCATAAATAGGATCAAAATATATCAATCCTTATATGAGATACTTTAGAGATCTAAAGTCAAAATATCACTTATACAATCATTGTAACGAGAACTTCCATAGACATACAAGTAATGTTATAAACAAAATTCTCATATGGGGTCAATTTAGTAAACTTGTTCTCTAACAAACACCCAAATGCTTATTTAATTATCTCTACAATTTAGTATATGAGATCGATTACTTCCTTCATAAGAAAGAAATATAAATTGTGTTAGTCTTTTTACACTATATTAATATCCAGTCTTAATAGGTCAATGAATAAGAACAATTTAGGAATACAATATACATGTAATATGAATCTCGTAATTATGATCTTATTATAATTTCATTTAATAAAGTTAGATGGTTTGAACATATTCTTCTTTAAGGAATCCTGGATCTTAATAAACCTTATATTTGTAGAGCTATTATGGAATCCTTCAACTCAGGAAAAATTATTAAGAAACTCATATTTTCCTGTTCTTAAGAAGCCAAATCCCAACTCCCTCAAAGACTTTAAACCAATTACATTCTATAATACCATATAAAAGATTATTTCTAGTAAGCTAAATGCTATTATTGATTCCATAATTTGGAAGTCCCATGGTGCATACATAAGAGGGAGAATTGTAGGTGGCAATATCTTATTAGCATAAGAGCTTTTCAGAGGATATCAAAGGAAGATCTGTTTTATGAAAATTGACTTTTATAAGGCTTTTGATTCAATTAATTAGAAATTTATACCACTCTCTTTGAAGGATTTTGGTTTCACTTAAAAATTCATCAAATGTATTGAATAATATATCATAAATTTTCCTTTAATGTATCTGTGAATGGTGATCTAACTTGTGAATTTAGAAATAGGAGAGGAGTTAAATAGGGGGACCACTTATCCTCTATATGTGTTAAAAGTATTAAACAGGCCCAATAATCATAATATTAAAATGAATTAGAAATTTAAATTCCATAGAAAATATGCCAAATTAAGAATCTTTAGTCTCTCTTTTACTGAAGGTTTACTTTCATTTTGCAAAGTCTATGTAAGTTGTTGGACCCCGATCCTTTTCTTACTAGTAAGCATGTGATTAGTCTATTTTGAGGTTTAATTTGATTATTTTGTTGC
>JAOTAY010000189.1:12117207-12186724 GCA_025629805.1 Erythroxylum baracoense
ACTCCTCTATTTTTATTTTTTATTTGACATATTCACATATTGTACTAACAAACTCATTTGTTCTTGATGGCTCAAATCTGGGGTACAATCAAGAATAATAGAAAAAGATTTCGCCTCTTTAATGATCCCTACGATAGAACTTCTAACGCTATGGGCCAACAAAGAAATCAACTCATTTTAATTTTGTGACCAAGCTAATGATGATGAATTTCATGATTTTGATTACGTCTAACATGATCTTGCATTATTACATCAAATCCAGCAATCATCTCAATCAATCCTAAAAATTTACCATTACCATCTTGGTAAAGTTCCTCACTGGATCCTCGAAAAGCTAAATTATATTTATCAAGATATTTCAGAACAGAAACTATTATTATCAAATCCAATAATTATTACATTACTTGTGGCAAAGTATAATGAAAATTATAATTACAAAAATTAAATTATTCATTAATATTTAATTATTTTTATAAATAATAAGTAATCTAAATATAAAAAAGGAGAAACACAAATAAATACAATATTATTTAATATTAATTTTATGATTTAAAATGATAATATAATGTCCACGTTAATGACAAATTACAAATTAATTACAACATATTCAAATATTTAATAAGGTAAAAATATATTAAAAATCAGAAACTTTACCTTTAAATTATACTCAGAACTCAAAAGTCAGAATCATGAAAATTGTTTGTGGCCAATTTTTGAGTTAGAGTACCTTAGATACATGTGTTGATGAAAATAAAAAAATTAGAAGGTAAAAATATACCTAAATACTTCAAAACTATTTATAGTTAACAAGTTAACGTTAACTTTACTTAATCAATATGGAAGTTTACGTTACTCACCAACGTTCTCTACATTCAAAGCTAATTTTGTTGTAAAATGGGGCAATTTTCTTTATTTCTAAGTCAGTGGATGACTATTATGCTAATTCAAGCAGCTCAAATTCCATCAAATATGTTGTTGGAATTTTCTACATTACTCACTAACGACTCTACATTCAATGCTACTTAAAGCGGGTTTGAAAATGTTACAGAGATGGGGCCCTATTCGATGTATCAATGGTCGTGTCAGTGAAATATTGTTGGAAATATATGTAAGAGTAGAAGCATTTATCCATTTCTACCAAATAAATGGGCCACTTTTTTGTGGGTCTTGGGCAGGTGCAGGCATTAGATGGAGCCCCAAAAAAGGTTATTGTAAAACTTTTCCCTTATATTTGTTGGAAAGGATGGCTTATTTTTGGTATAACCACAACTTTTAAAGTGAGTTTTTCATTTTTGTATTCTTTCGAGTCCTTTTCTTTAGGCTTGCGTTATTGCTAAAATTTGACAAAACCTACTAGTTTTGGAGTGGCTGGCTTTATAATATTAAATGAAGCTTTATACTTGGGATCTTAGTTTAAAATAGGTGGCAAGCCCTACCATCTTAGTTGGGATGACATGGTGACCTCTAATTATTTTTAAAAAAGCCATGCATAGATGTTTTGGTAGAATTCCAGAATTCAAACAAAAATTAATTTTAAGTCTAGTTTTCAAAATGTTAAAGTCTGATTTTTAATATTATTAAATATTTTGATTTAAGCAAAAATTATTGTAAATATTAAAGTTTAAAGAATTATCAGGGCCTTCAGGAATGTCCAACAAAAGAAACATTCCTTCTGCTCCGATATCATAAACTGGATTTATGAAACACTGATAACAAAGAGCACGATAGATAGTTTGAGCAAAATTGAAACCTAATTTGATGAATTCAAAGTCAGCCTTAGCAACAATTTATTAGAATCCAACCGTGATCGAATTACAGACGTAACAAAAAAACAAAAAAATTTTTATGGATCCCTATAATTGATTAACTTGAATAAAACAAAATATAAATCGTAAGAAATCATATCTTATTTATGTTCTTATTAAAATTTTTTGAAAATTTTTTTCAAATTGTCAACCACGAGCTAGCCTCTAACGATATCCACGGAGTAACTTCTCAACACCTTTGAGAGGAAGAAAGTAAGAGTGCTAGCTCATTTTCCTTTTCATCGCCTTAATAGAAAAATCATTAGGTTGGTTTTGTAATTTATTAAAATTAAATTCCTTAATTATAATTAAAGTCATATTCTAATTATAATTAACTTAATTTTAATATAATCAAATATCTTATACTTGATCCCTAAAGTTTCTCAAATTTTATAATTAAGTCTAACTTAACTAAATTGATTTTTCTTTCAAAAGTTGTCCTTTAATGTATGACCATTAGGTTTCTAATATATTGGTAATGATTATAAATTATAATTCAAATTCACAATTAGAATTAGATAAATTAAAATTTCTTTTAATTTATCTTTAATTCTTCAATTAAACAATTTATAATCACAGGTCAATATTGACGTCTAGCAACATGTCATGTCAAATATCAGGAATGTCAAAGTGGTTTGACTTAAACTATCCATGCATGGTTATGATGCATAATTTAATCATTTCGTTATCCGATATTTTAATTAGACAGAGTATGGATACAATATCTACTCTTTTCATCCAATCATGTTCGTTCTTGCTAATTTATAATTGATATTTGAAAATTGAAAACACCTGTTCAAATGTTAATTTACTTTGGTCAGAAAATTCCATAAATCACTACTAATGAAGAACAATGGAGCATTCTCTCTAATTACTTTAGAGTGACGAATCCTTTATTGACTCACTCAACTATCTTCATATGGTTCTTACTGCATTCAAGTGCTATCGACCGAATTGTCCCAGGACAATACATAAGTAGTATTAAAACACAATAATTCTCACATAAGATATCTTGGTAATCTCAAGTCTAAGAATCAATTATATAACCATCATTATGAGGAAATCCATAGACACATAAGTAATATTCTATTTGGGATTTTCATAGTCAGATCGGTTCAGTGACTTATTCTCTAATAATCACCTACAAATTGGTTTAAAGTATCTTCATACTTTAATTTATGAGATCAATTACTTTCTTTATAAGAAAGAAACATAATGTGTGCTAGTTTTACCGTTTCAATAATATCTTGTCTTGATGAAACTATAACTAGGAATATTTAGGAATAATATGTAAATGTAAATTGAATCTCACAATTATGATCTCATCATAATTTCAATTACATATTAATTATTCCAGGGATTTTATATTTAGTATTAAAACATCAAATATAATTAATACATAAAAATTAAAATGCCTTTATTAATTATTTTGTCACTAAATTATAACCAATGGATTGACTGTAGGGAATAAATTAACACAAGCTACAGTCAGGTCCAAGGTAAGTTTAAGCTCCATTGTTACTGTTGTTTTAACAATGTAATCCTTTGTTGATCCTTTTAATACAATTCATTTATTAACAAAAATCTCAAGTCAGTAAAATGTGATGTTTGGAAGTATGCAGCGTGGCTAATCAGGCAGTAAGATTAGTACATGTCAGAGCAATCAATCAAGTTGTTAGATATAAAACGACGTTATTTTAAGAAAAAATAAGGTTATAATAGAATAAAAGTACGAAAAATTTGATGCCTTTAGACAGAGACGGATTCAGAAATTTTTTCAAGCAGGGGCAAAATATTGAAAGTTTTTTAAAATATTTAAAGTTTTGTTTATGGAATCAAAACTTAAAATAATAATATTTTTATATGAAATTTTTTTAGAGGTAGTGGGGGCAACTGCCCCCATTTGCCTCCAATGTGCATCCATCCCTGCCTTTAGGCTATGTTTGGTTGAGGATTTTATAATAGAATAGAATGGAATGTAATATTATTCCATTGTTTGGGAGAGGGTTTTATAATGAAATAGAATGAGATGAAAGATGACGGTTTCATATTACATGTCATTCCATCCTAAACAGTAAAAATAAAAAACCTCTGATTTGGATAATTTAGAATGGAATGTAAAATGATAAACAACTTTACATTATATTACATTGTAAACCCTTCATCCAAATAATATTTCACTATATTGTATTATGAACCTTTCTATCATTCCCAAACAACAATTTTCTAATAGTACATTTATTTACATTTCATTCGATTATAAACCATTCTATTAAAAATTTTACGTTCAACTAAACATAGCCTTAATTAATACCAAACCAAACTTTATATGAGCTAAAATTTTCGCGAAAAGAAGAATTGCTAAGTAGAGGCTAGAGAGTTGAGTTTGTCTATTAAGTAAAATGTTAAAGAGACATAAAGCCAAACAACAAAGAAAATCTACAGGTCATTGATTGCGATGGAAGTAATCCTACACATTGTCTTTGGACAAAATAACAGAGCGGGAAGAAGTGAACTAGAAAAAAAACAAGCTTTGATACGCGGCAACATGGAGGCCTAGCGAAGTAGTGGAGGAGGTGCAGGCAAGTCTTACGCATAGCTGAGGAGTCCACGTGGACTCGCTTTGGTGTTTCCTAGAGGAACATTTTGGTCAGAAAGAGGACCAGGGATTTTCTGTCCAATTTTACAATGTTCAAGTACGCCAAATGAGATAAAATTGGACAGAAAGAGAGACGTTCTCTGTTAGTTTCATGGAATAGAACGATTTTTTAACTATGTATGAATTCAAACTTATTATTATTATTTTTTTAAAATTTTAATAAAAATAAAAATTATTTAATTGCTAATGTAAATATATTTATATGTTTATCAATAAAAATAATTAAAAATTAAATAAAATTTAAAGATAAATTTATTATTATTATTATTATTTTTAAAATTTAATAAAAATAAAATTTATTTAATTGCTAATGTAAATATAATTATATGTTTATCAATAAAAATAATTATACATTAAATAAAATTTGAAGATAAATTAATTTATATCAGTAAAAATTAAATATTTTGTAAAATAAATATTTTAAGAATAATTTTTATTTATAAATTAAAATAATTTTTAATATTTATTTTAATCACTGAATTAAATTTTATTTATAATTTATATATTTTAAATTTGAATTATATTTATTAATAATTATTAAATTAAAATTATTTATGGTTTTAAAATTAATATTTTTAAATATTAAATTAAATTATCCATAATTCTACATAATTAAATATATAATCTTAAATTACATTATTTATAAATTATTATTAATAAATGAATAATATATATTTAGTTGAAACTAAAATTGATTATGAAAAATAGAAATAGAAATACAAAATTTATGATTTTTATATAATATGATAATTAAAAGAAACTAAAATTAAAAAAAAAATCAAAAGAATAAATTTTTTATTAAATTTGAAAATAAAAATAAATGGAACATAATTTAATAGTAAGGCTTTGACTAAGATTATTTTTCTTCCTCTATAAATACATGGTTAATAATAAAATGGAAATAGCATGTACCGTTTACTTTCTGCGCCATTTTTAATCAATGCAAGTTGAGAACCGAATAAAACATGAACTCGGCTAACTTGGTAACTTCAAATTTAAATACATGGACTACATATAATCAAGCTCTTAAGATTTAAAGATGACCTCTTTCCAATAAATTAATACTTAAATAAACATATTTTATATCCACAACTTTATCTTAGGTTTGCTAAGATTGCAATATTCAAACTCAATTATATTTTTAGATTTTATCAAATAAGTTAATATTTATTATGATCAATTTAGTTAAATCATTCTAACAATATATTAAAATTAAATAATTGGATATCACATTAGAGATCTTAATTTTTTTTAAAAAATCATATAAAATTTTAATAAACATATATTTTTATCTATACCCATTACCTAGAATGTATAATTTTCTTCACATCTTTATTTGTAAAAAGAATAATATATAAACATTCTAAGACAATAAGATTTTTAATTTATAAAGTAACACTAACATTAATCAAACACTTTGGTTATAGAATTTATTTATGCTTTTAAAGTTCAATTTATGATAAGGAAACAAATCTAATAAAAATATATATAACTTTAAGAGATTAACAACTCAAATAATAAGTCAAAAGAACTTAATTTTCTTTTTTAATAATCATATTTGATAGGAATGACAAAGTTTGGTCCAATCTAATCGACCCCTTTGACTTGTGGTTCGAATTCGCCTCAAAATCTAATTGAATTCGTTGTACATAGTTTAAGCTTAGGTCTAATCCTGATTAGATTGCCTAAAACGATATTATTTTAAAGAAATTTCTTAAAATGATATAATTACGGATAGTAATTTAGGCCGTCAAGAAAGTTGGCCTTCAAATTTGGGCCTAATCCAAAATTCAATTAATTCAAATATGACTCTTTACTTCAAAGTCATATATTATGCAGTTAATAAAGAGAATGGTAATTTTTTATGTGATACATTCATAATTTGTTTACTATAAGATGGCTTAATTGATTAATCAATCATAACAAATGGACAAAAAATCAAATATTTAGAATTCATCAATTAAATTATGGAATTTCAAACCTATGAATTTGAGAAATTTAATACAATCTTTTTATCAAACAACATAATACTTCTTTGAAATTAATCTTTTATATAAGAGTAGAGTATAACTACTAATAAACTATTATACATCTAACCAAAGTATATATCTAATTAGTTGGTTACATATGAAATTACTAGGTGAAGACAATTTTTAAATTTTGATTGACATTTATAATACATTATTAATATAATAACTAGAAACTTAAAATAATTGAATGTGTGATCCCTTTTATATTAATAATACATTAAATTATATCAAACTAAAATAGAACTCAAACTAATATAAAATTGAACCACATCCAAATTATATTAAATTGCAACATGAATAATACAAAAGATTACTTGTGGATTGACAGTTACTCAAAATATAACGATAAATAAAAAATTATAATAAAGTAAATTTATTTAGTAATTAATGTAATAAACTAAGAATTAAGTGATATAAAATCAAGTTATAGAAGTAAGAAACCGAATACAACCCCAACATCATAAAGGTACTCTTAAACACTATCCCAATGTTGTTAACAATGGAGTAATTTGCCCTTCGATTGAACTCCTCTAAGCTGAAGCGAAAGCTTGGTCATCTTCCTTGGTTGGTTTTTTTTGGTCCAAGAGACCTTCGTCTCCAATTGTGTTTGCATGGGTCACAGTTCGCTGGGTAAAAAATGTTTTGAAAAGGGTTATGCTCCGATAGTATGACACAATTTTGTTTAAGTTTCAGGGTAAAACTCATATCTTAGGCATAGTTGAATAGGGTCCGTGGCACATTGGTAAGCAACACTTTTTGTGCAGTATTGGAAACCCAGGATGGAATTAGATTAGGGGAAAATTGATGCATTGCTAATGTGGGTGTTGTAATGTCACAATCTACCAATTTAGTTCTGGACGATAGAAGGGCGAAGTTATATAGCTAGCTCACTAGCACATCGATTTGCATGGACTCTCAGACTACTACTATACAATGAATATGCTATGCAAAGATTTGTATCAAAATACTGAAAAATGCATCTCTTCCAGATAGTCTTCCACTTATAAGACTTGGAAAATCTGGTGAGAAGGAACTGATTGAAATTCAAGTCACATACTTGTGGAAACCGATCTAATCTCTTATTAAAAATGGGTTCCTAGTAGTAATCGTTTTCACTACTAATTGACATGACAAACTCTTGGCCTCTGATACATCTAAAACTTCTTTGCTTGATTCAGTTGAAACTCAACTACTGACCCTTACTAATCTCACACCTCAACAATCCGCATCAACTGAAAGGACTCTACAGAAAATTGATGTCCCTTAAGGAGAGAATGTCAGTGAGGTTCGAATTGTTAATGCTATAGAGACTGAAGACCAAAGAAATTGATATGAGAAGGAGACAAACAAACACACATGGAAGGAAATAACATAAAATAAAATAAAACAAAAATAAAGACTAAATTTAAAAGAAAAGGGATAGAAACAAAACCTTACAGTGATGGAGGTGATGATGGTGAGGTGTTGAGACCAAATCCACTTGACGCTTGAGATTTTTGTCTTATCTTGGAATTGCTTAAAGAGAGTAAGAGAATTCACACGTAGTACCTAAGGTATCGATCTCACGAGGAGGAGTAATTTAATCCTAAAATCTAAGGCTTAACTCAAATTCACAAATAACTGAAATAAATAACTAAGCAGAAAATTAACCAATCAATAATCAATCTTAAGAATTAAATTCAAAAATTATAAACTAGACAGTAAATTTGCACAACCAAATCAAGAATCAACCTAGGAATTACCAATTGAGAGAAAGGAGGTTTTAATCCGACTTTAATGAAAATCTAATTGATTATGAACTTATCAAATTATTGGGCTTAGATGGTCCTAGGGTGGATTACTCTCTCTCAAGTTATAATCTTTAACCCTAATATGTAATCCCTAATTTAAATTATGGAATTGTAATCTCTCAATTTCCAATTAACTGAAAACCTAAATTAGTTTTGAAATTGTCTAATAACCTACCGAAAATCTATGCTCGATCTTTTGTTATACAATTTTACTGGTTTGATTCAATTCTTAATCTATCAAACTACCTAACTCTTGTTAGCCTAATTTGATGATATTCACCCAGTTCATCCTCTCAGTTTATTACTGAATTATTAAGAACAGAACATGAATCATGAATAACTCAATAAAAACACAATAAATCAAACTTCATTAATATCAAAGATAAAAATCCTGAAGGTGAGTTTAGACAATATCAACATTCAACAAAACCTATTCTCAACGATTATCCCAATTATATGCATAAATAAAAATTGAAATAAAATAAAAAATACTATTGGAATGGATTAGTGGAGGCCGCGATGATGGGAAACCATTTGTTCTGGGAAGTACTTCGTGTCAAGCTTCTTCTCCGTGTCAAGCTTCTTCTCTGTTCTTTGCCGTTTACCCTGAAACACTAACAAACACATCAAGGTACCTCAAAAACATAATATTTAAGCTCAAAGACTTATACTAACCTATAAAAACACTTAAACACATAAACTAAGACAATTAAAACATAAATAAACACTCAACACTCAAATTAACACTAAATACATAACAAATTGAACCTTAAAGCATAATGCAAATTGTAACTATCAACATCCCCACACTTAAACGTCTCATTGTTCTCAAGCAAATAAAACAACAAACACATAACAGACAATGCAACAGTGAGGTAATGACTTCAACTTCATGAAATAAATTTAATGTCAAACACAATCATACAAGTTATATCTAATCATTAACATGCAAAATCTGAGCATAGGGGCTTTGAGCTAAATATATAAATTAATCGAGATCTAAGTATTAATTTATTTACCAATTGTACACACACATTAATAATTCTTTAGTCATTTAGACTCTGTAACTGTTTCTAAGTATATTTTCATGAAAAGTTAAGCTTATTACAAGTCCATTAGGTTTTTATTAAGAGCACACAATTTTGTTCCATTTATTTAAGAAAGTAATTAGTCTTTTACTCGAAGGCAAACATTGATGATCAATGTCAATCTAGTTACTTGACTAAGTCATTTTTATTAAACAGTTTGGTTAAAACATCATTATAGCTTCTTGATACGAAGGCACACATTTATAATGCGTGTCGATCTAGTTACTTAGCTATATCACGTTTTAACTGGCTACTAGCTCTATTCATAACCTGAAGGTCAGCAAAATAGTGATTTATTTAACACATTTTTTATTGCCTACCTTGTTGTTTAAGCTACTCATTTTCACGAAAAATACTAGTGAAGCTACTTAATTTGAAAGGCCTCAAATTATGAATGAATGTGACAACCTATAGGGTACTAAATTTACACTAAATCTTAATTAAGCTGTATATTTATCCAAAGACCCCTAATTTACTAATTTTGCGGGCTAATGATTATTCACAGCCTAATAAACTATTTCAAAATTAAATAAACTTCAATCCATCTATGCCATTGACATATTCAAACAATTCATAAATGCAACCTAATACTATCATAAAATACGCAAAATTATAGACAAAAGTAAAATTCATAATCCCTCCCCACACTTGAACAACACATTGTCCTCAATGTGAGAAGGGAGCATACAAACACATAAAAGAAAAGATAGAAATTAAAGTAGATAGAAAAATAAAATAGAAATAAACATAAAAAATAGAACTGAAGGCTAATTTGAAAAAGAAAAATAAATTGGTTAGAAACAAATCCTATGGAGATTGAGGTGGTGATGGTGTCGGAGGAGGCAATTGAACACCCTAATCATCGAAATATTTGTGGATCCGACGGATATCCCGACTCTGGCGGCATTGTGTCCGGGTCATCTCATTCATCATTCTAGTGTTCTCCGCAAGTGTCTTATTGGTTTCGGAGATCACATCTAAGATTTCCTTCTAGGCACGTTCTTCCTCTTCCTCGGACTCTTTATTGGACTCTTCTGCCTGCCAAGGCGAGGCTGAACTTGAACTTGCCTGATTAACCCTAATCCTGACATGTGTCTTTTCGCTGATTTCTCTAAGTTCCATGTTGTGGGAATGAAGGATCTCAGAACGCCATAAGTGGTGATGGTTTAGGAATTCCAGGAGAAGAACAGTTAATCCACTCCGGTCTATGCCAAAATAATTTGCAATGGCAAATACTATGTACCCCATTCCCAAATTATTACTCCTCTTGTGCGAAGTTGCAACAATGACATTTAGCACTTATATGGATGTGCAGACTAGAATACTGTAGTCCATGCACCACAACATAAAGAGTTCCTTTGTTAAACATTTGTTAGTTTTTGTTTTGTTAAAAACTAGCTGACACCTGAATTTGTACAGCAACAAGTGTTCGTGTGACTGTATTATGTTGTTATAAGCATTCTTGGCATGAAATTGCTCAATTCCAATAAGCTCATTCCAATATTGAGAAGGATGAAAATCCTCATGTTGATCGATGATGGAGGATTCGAGGAATCTACACATATCGCACATGAGTTCTACATTCAATTCGTAAGCTTTCCTCTCAACCTAAACTACAATTCCTTAGGGTTCCTAGGGTCATAAGTCAGTGAAGTGAAAAAAATCCAATGTGAGCTCTTGATAGATATGAAATTGTAACCGAATAAATTAGGCCCACTGGATTCAGCTAAATTTTCTACTCTATTGGGTAACTTTAGCCTATTGAGTGTTTCAAAATCAAAGTATTTAGGAACTACAATTTGTCTAGCATTAAGAGTTCAAAAACAAATACCTTCCTCCTCTGTGTAGATCGAGAAGGGCATGCCAAAGTATGCTGCGCGGTTTCTTCGTCTACGTCCCTTAACTTGAATTTGCCTTGATTGCTCCCGTTAGGCTGATTGCTTAATGCGCGGCATAATCTTTAGGAATTGAATAAAATTTGGAGGAAAATTTGAAGTTTAAAATTTTTAGAGAGATGTGAGAGTGTTTGTAAGCTTAAAGTCTAGAGAGATAAAGTGAAAATGAAAGTGAATATAAAAAGGAAGTTAGAACTCAATATATAGGTGGTTAAAAGGGTAAAATGGTAAAAATTCTTTAAAAACTGCGTGTTTCCCTTACAGGCCACAATCGTGGCCTAACAGGTTTCCCACACTTCTTGATTTGTTCTTCGTTCGTTCTTTCCCCAATCTTTTCACTTTCACTTCTTAATACTTTTGTGGCCCTTTTCACGTATCTTTTCTTACTTGATGATTCATCCACTTTATTCTGAAATCCTATTTCTTCTTGATTTTATTCAAAACAAAAATAATCCTAACTATGGAATTCAAATGTTCTAACAAAAACAATTAAAGAAACTAATTTTCTATGGTTGCTTCCCATGTAGTTCTTCTTTTAACGTCGGTAGCTTGACACTCCTTTAAGCTCACGGTGGTCTGAATGAATCGTACGATGGTAGCTTAGTCATTAATCTCAAAGTCTAAACTTTATCTACCATGCTATAGTTCCCACCTTCCTTGCAATTCTCTGTTCCTTGCCTTCTTCTTTATGAGTGATTCTTCCTAAGTGCATTCCTAGGATCCTCGATATCCTCCCATTCGCCTCAAGGTTTAGGTTCTTTGCTATTCCTTAGAGGTAAATGAGATTCGTAATCTTTCCATAACACTTGGAAGGTTATTTGCTCTTTTCCTATCCTCAGAGTTAATTCGCCCCCATCAATGTCAATGATTGAATGCGCAGTGGCCAGGAACAGTCGTCCAAGAGCTATCGAGGTCTCCACATCTTCTCCAATGTCCAATATGTAAAAGTATGTGAGAAAGGTATATTTATCAACTTTTACTTGCACATCTTTTATAATCCCCATCAGTTTGTGCATCGTTTTGTCAGCCGTCTTTAACAAAAACTTAGTGGGTACTAACTCCTTTAACCCTAACTTCAGACTAAAGGTGTAGGGCATCATGTTTATACTCGCTCCTAGATCCACGAATGCCCTGTCTATAATGATTTTATTGATACTGCAGGGGATGAAAAAGTCCTCTGGGTCCTCTTTCTTCTGTATGATGTTAGGGTCCTTTCCCGATATTCGCTCCTCAATCTTCATCTTAATAGATTCCTTTAATGTGAGCTTCGTTTGTACTTGTTCCGTCACTTCCTCGACCTTGTTTGGCTCAATCTCCTCTAACTTCCTTGCTACCCTCTTTGCATTTAACTCCCGCTGAGCCAAAATATGGAATGGAAATACACGTCGAGTTGCCTTAATTGACTCGATCACTGGTTCGCTTGGAAGGTCTTCTTGACCCTTCCTTTTATCTCCTTTCTCCTACACCTATTCTGATTCTTCATCCTGGGTCTGACTGATGACCATGATCCTTTTTTTATAATTAGACTCGGTGTTGCTTGGAAGAGTTCCAACATTCTGAGTAGACATTGCCTTTGCTAATTGGCCCACTTGGACTTTTAGAATGTGGATAGATGAGGCGCGGTTCTTCGTTACTTGCTCAAATTTGTTCTTGAGCCTCCTATGTGCATCCTCCATGCCTTCAATGTTATCCAAAATCTTGTCCAACTTTGATTCTATCGAGCTAGCTTTACCTTGGTGAAAGCTTGATTACCCTTGAGGACTGAACTGTCTGCCATTGTTGTTTGACCAGGAGAAGTTAGGGTGGTTCTTCCACCCGAGGTTATAAGTGAAGAAGTAGGGATTGTTACCCTCTCCTCGTCCATACTGGCTCCCATGTAGTTCATTTGCTCCTGATTGTCTTATTTCATCAAATAGTAGTTCATGGTATCATGGTTTGACTGTCCACAGAGCTCACACTTTAAATGTACAGCCTTCACCAGAGCTAAGGATGACGCCTTTATGTTATTGAGCTATCGCGTCAAATTGTCAATCTTTGCCTGGATCTCAGTCATTTGATCGACCGCAACAATACCCTTATATTCTCTGAAAGTAGTAGGTTGCCTACCTTGCTCATTCGTCCACAAATAGCTGTTGCTCGCCATCTCCTCAATCAGCTCCTCTGATTTATCAATAGTCTTCCACATTAAAGATCCTCTTAAAGCTGCGTCAATTGTGCCTCTTATGGGTGGGTTCACTCCATTGTAAAAAGTTTGCAACAGGAACTCCTTCCGTAAGGTATAGTGTGAGCACTTTAGTTGCAAGTCCTTATATCTCTCCCACGCTTCATAAATTGATTCCCCATCACCTTGTTGGAAATTGGTGATTTCCTTTATAATCTTAGTAGTCTTCGTCAATAGGAAATACTTGTCTAAGAAAGCATGTACAAGCTGATCCCACGTCGTGATGTTGGCTGGGCTCAGTGAATGGTGTCAAGCCTTCGCCCTATCTCTAAGAGTAAAAGGAAATAACCTGATTCTAACTGCATATTCTAATATCTAATGATACCAAAAAGTATCACAAATCTCGATAAAATTGACTATATGTATATTCAGATCCTTGTTAGCCCATTCATAGAATTACACATTTTGCTGAAGCATGTTGAGAAGTGCAGGTTTAATTTCAAACGAGGCCGCTTGAACAGGTAGCCTAACCACTCCTTGGCTCGCTGTGTTGAACCCAGCCTCATGAAGTCCATCAAAGTCCTCTGTTATTGTCCTTAGTTTGCTCCCTGATCTATATTCTGTTGAAATTCCTCGGCCATTGATGATTTCCGATCTCTTCTTCTTCTTCTTGCCAAGCTTTCCTAAGGGTTCGTTCTAGTTAATTAATATCTAAATCTAATGTCTCCGCTACAAGATTTGAACCTCTCGTGACTCTTGTGTTTATACAAGAGCACGATTTCTGAAATAACATGAAAGAACAAAAACAAAAATTAAAAACTAATCTAACTAACGCCTTAAACTATAGAATTAAACTATCGCCTCCCTAACAAAGGCGCCTAAAAATTGATCGACAGTTTACGTATGCTAAGTTTTAATATTTATAACCTCGATAATACTATAAGCACATGGGTCGTTTGCGTAGTACTTAAGGTATTGATCTCACGAGAAGGAGTAATTTAATCCTAAAATCTAAGGCTTAACTCAAATTCACAAATAACTGAAATAAACAACTAAGCAGAAAATTAACCAATCAATAATCAATCTCAAGATTTAAAGTCAGAAATTATAAACAAGATAGCAAATTTTCACAACCAAATCAAGAATCAACCTAGGAACTACCAATTGAGAGAAAGGGGGTTTTAATATGACTTTAATAAAAATCTAATTGATTATGAAATTATCGAATTACCAGGTCTAGACGGTCCTAGGGTGGATTACTGTCTCTCGAGTTATAATCTTTAACCCTAATTTATAAACCCTTATTTAAATTATGGAATTGTAATCTCTCGATTTCCAATTAACCCAATACCTAAATTAGTTCTGAAATTGTCTAATAACCTATTGGAAATCTATACTTGATCTCTTGTTACACGATTTTACGGGTTTGATTCAATTCTTAATCTATCAAACTACCTAACTCTCGTTAGCCCAATTTGATGATATTCACTCAGTTTACCCGCTCAGTTTATTATAGAATTATTAAGAATATAACTTGAATCACGAATGACTTTGTAAAAACACAATAAATCAAACTTCATTAATATTAAAGATAAAAATCCTAAAGGTGAGTTTAGACAATATCAACATTCAACAAAACTTATTCTCAACAACTATCCCAATTATATTCATCAATAAAATTGAAATAAAATAAAAAATACTATTGGAATAGAATAGTGGAGGCAGCGACGGCGGGAAACCACCTATTCTGGGAAGTACTTCGTGTCAAGCTTCTTCTTTGTGTCTCTCTTCCTTCGTCTCCTTCCTCAAATCTCTCGATATGCTCTCCACAATTTTAAAAATTGGTTGATGCAAAAGCTCCATCTTCTGTTCTTTAATGTTCTATTTATACCTTGGAAACCTTAGGGTTAATTTGGGGTCAAAATGGTCCAAAAAGTCCCTCGAAACTTGACGTTTGAAGCTATTTTTGTGTCTGCTTAACATGAGCCACAATCGTGGCCATGCCTGCCAAGATTGTGTTCATTGCCTAACCCTCTCTATCACGATCATGGCCAATGATTGTGGCCTAGGTCCTGGTGGCTCAATTCTTTCTGTCACGATCGTAGCCTATTGTGCCATGATTGTAGGCCGTGGTTTTGGCCCAAAACTCTTCGAAACTTCTCTGTTCTTCGCCGTTTACCTTGAAACACTAACAAACACATCAAGATATCTCGAAAACATAAAATTTAAGCTCAAAGACTCGTACTAACCCATGACAACACTTGAACACATAAACTAACACAATTAAAACATAAATACACACTCTACACTCAAATTAACACTAAATACATAACAAATTGAACCCTAAAATATAACGCAAATCACAACTATCAAATCTCTCTTTGCACAATTACGAATATGATTTGTCATAGTTTCTATTAAATTGCTTAACTCTAATTAATCCGATTTAATCATTTTTCATTCAGTTCACTCTCTCAGTTTATTACCGAATTATGAAAGAACGCAATCAAATCACGACATTCATCCAATAAACATAATAGACTAAATTATTATTAAATCAAAATGAAATCTCAAAGGGGAGTTTAGAACATCATAAATATTCGAAATCCTATCATCATACTATCCATCTCAATTCTATACATAAATAAAATAAAAACGAAAAGGAAATAATGACTTAGAATAGATGACGGAAGGTAACAACGCTAGGAGACCTCCTTATCCGGGAAGTACATGGAGTCAACTTTGTCTTCCTCTTCTTCCTCTTCCTTCTTCTTCTTCTCTCTCTCAGTATTCTCTGTTAGGGTTTCAAATGTGGCTGATGTAAAATCTCCTTTGTGCTCCTCTTAATGTTCTTTAAATAGTCTTTTATGTTTTAGGTAACCTTGGGGTCTTTTTGGGGTCCGAAAGGTCTAAAAATTCCCCCAAAATGTGAAGTTCGTAAGTGACTGCATGTCTGCCTGATGCAAGCTATGAATGTGGCCCTGTAGGCCATGATCGTGGCCCACATATGATTGTTTCGGCTCTAATGTCTTCTGAAACTCCTCCATTCTTCGATATTGACCCTGAAAGACTAGAAAACACATCAAGGTACCTAAAAAATATAATATTTAAGCTCAAAAGCTTGTACTAACCCATAAAACACTTGAAACACAAATAATTAACAAACTAACACAATTCTAACCTAAAAACATAGCAAATCATCGAATTAACTGCTAAACACATATTAAACTATGCCCTAAAACACGATGCAATTTACACTTATCAGCGTCTTTTCTAATAAATCTTGCTATCGACTCATTTCTTATAACTCAATGGTAGTACGGTGGTTCTCTCTTATATGGCACAACATCATTTGTCCTAAGGCAACCTTCATTATCCTAACTATGCATCAATGAAACAGAAAAGATGCTGACTTATGTGTTGTCTGTAACTTAGCTCCGGAGGATCGAAATCTTTTATTTTTCCAATGTTGTTATTCAAAAGCCATCTGGAATTATGTTTTCCACTTGTTGTCGTTGCCTTGTGACCAATACGAATAGGATTTTTTATTGGCGTTGATCAAGCAAATCGAAGAAAGGAGCTCCAAATGTTACTCTTTTCTCTACTGCCTTTTCACTGACTATCTATAACATATGTATAAAATGAAACAATAAAAAATTCATTGACACCAAAATAGAGATATACTTCTTAACCGATAAACTTATCAATCATATAAGAGAGTGTCTTTTTCCCAAGGATGTTCATAGACTACTCACCACGGATGTCAAGTGTACTTCGAAACTTTAGTCATATAGCTTTTTTAATTGTTCTTTTAGTTTTTTGTAATCATCTTTTTTAGCTCCGATCTTTAATTAGACTAGTAGATTATTTTATCTAAGAACTCTTTTGTAAAGTTATTATTAGTTCCATCTATTTCAATACACCTTTCATTTCATAAATAAAAAAACGTTAGAATTTATAAAGTACTATTCCATCTCTTTTAAACACTTTTACATATCTCACACCAGACCAATTTGTTTAAGTTAATCATTCAAATTTCTTATGATTTTTTTGTTTGAAATGGATCACTTTTACTACACAAGTGACACTATCTCTAATTTTCACTTTTGTATGCTTTCTTTTACGAATAAAATTGACATATGAAAATGTTGCCTAAGAAAGACTCAAAGGAATGACTAATTGATCTAATTCTTAATTATTTTGGGGAAATCATCATCTCTCTCACTTATTTATTTATGATTTTTTAAGTTAAAAAATGAATTGAGTAAATGACCTAAAAGAATAAAAGGTCAAAATTTATGAGCAAGTCCTCCAATATTGAGAAAATAGTGAATGTCATCATATGGTAATTTTAGAATTGAAGAGGGATTGAAAAATGGGTTAAAAAGTAAGACCTTTCCTTTTCTCTAACCAGCCCAGCATTCGATTATGCTCCTGACCGAACTTATTTCCTCTTCTAACCTCTCATTTTTCTACTACTTTTCTTGTCATCAAACCTCTAGTGGTTTTTTTATTGTTAATGGTAATGGAGAACTTGAACACCAATAACCAAGCTAACTCTTCTACAACCCCTAAACCTCAGCCCCAATCCTCGACTCAAGTCTTATTTCCCCCCCTTTCTTAGGCTTTGAACCAGCTAAGAAGATGATTATGCTTAAGAAGATAACCAAGCATCAACTCTAAAAAATCACATAGAGCAAGGTGGTTGGGACTTATATTGTTTCATAAAACTTTGATACGTAGCTCTTATAGACCTTATTGATCTAATTGCTCCTACATCTGAAATTATATAGATAGGAGCTAGAAAATGGAACATTTCTCTAATTGTCTACTTCCTCTATAAATTCCTAGCTTATTCGACGGTGCTTTAATAGACAAACTCAAACTGGCATAGATTTGGCCTTGAAAGTGAAATAGTTAATAAAGATAACTATCTTCAAGTTAGCTTGAAAGACTCTGCTATTGTTTATCAAGCTCTCTGGCACTCTCAGGGAAAACCCATGTTATTGTAAAATGGAGTGTTGTCTTCAATCTGGATTAAGGCAAAACTAAAGAGCATACCAATATGAGCTAACATACATAGTTTCCCTTTAGAGTACTAGTTTAGGGAAGGCCTAAGCTACAAAGTCAATACGTTGGGAAGCCTTTAAGTCTTGATGAAAACACTGCCACCCTAAAATGTATTTCCTTTGCTTAGGTTTGTATTAAGGTAGAGTTAAAAAAAGTTATTAGATAAAATCCATATCATGAGATTAAATTAAGGAGGAGTTATAATGAGGGACTATGTTAAAGCCACCTATGTGTGGAAACTAAAGAGAAAGGACTAAGAAATGGTTTGGCGAGTGAAGGACAAAGACACTTATTAATTGACAAAAATATCCATAAAGAGATACAAAATGGAAAGACTTTACTCTCTGTTGAAAATATCCAAAGTAATGATAAGGCTCCAATAGTGGAAACCATAAATAAGGCAAATGCAAAAGGTTAGTTTAAAGAAGCAACCAAATCATCCCTTAGTGAGAAATAAGTAATCCTAATTATCACAACTAATAGTAGTGAGGTTTATACCAGTGGAGAACTTGCCCCTATCAATCCCTAAGAGAGCTCCAAGAATCCATTGATAACTTTTCCAGACTGAAGTAAAGCAAATGTCTCACCCATAGTGATTCGTAACTTCTTATTTGACCCTAGCATTAGTAAGAGCAAAATATCAAAGAAAACTAGGAAGAAAAAAACCATTTCTTCCTCAACTACATGAATTTGTTATTATGGAATGCAAGAGGTTTAAATAGCCTTAATAAGTATATGACACTTAAAGATTTTTTTTATACCTAAGAAATCCTACTTTTTTTGGTCTTGTAGAAACCAAAATAAAGAAAAGTATCTGTCAAAAGGACTTTGATTCTTGAATAAGAGATAGGCTCCCTAAGTAACTATGACGTGTATTATAATGGAAGGATTTTTTTTCCTTTGATCCTCCAATTTTCCATCTGGGCCACTAGTCCTTCTCGAATTAATTTATTCATTGTGAACACATGTGTAATGATAAGTGTGAATTGATTCACGTTTTAGGGCTTAGTTTGATATGCATTTAATTGTTAACTTAATTGTTTAGTATGTGTTTAGGTTAGAATTGTATTAGTTTGTTCATTAATTGTGTTTAAGTGTTTTTATAGGTTAGTACAAGTATTTGAGCTTAATTATTATATTTTTTAGGTACTTTGATGTGCTTGTTAGTGTTTCTGGGTCAACATTGAAGAACGGAGAAGTTTCGAAGACACTCAGGCCAAAGCAACGACCCATAACCATGGCAGAAGCACTAGAGTTAGCCCATAATCCTGACAGAGATCTAGGATCCGACTCATGATCATGTCTTGCTTGCCATGATTGTGACATAAGGCTCAAACGTGGCTTACGATCATGACCTGTGTTAGGCAAAACACACAGATACTAAAAAATGTCAAGTTTTGAGGGAGTTTTTAGACCTTTTAAACTCCAAAAAAATCCTAGGGCTGCCCAAAACACAAAAGATATATAAAGAATAAGAAAAAAGAAGAGGGTTAGCTTTTGCATCAACCACTTTTGAGATAAAACCCTAGAGAGGATTGCTGAAAGATTGAAAAAGAGAAGAAGGAAGAGAGAAGTGGAGAAAAAGCCGACATCGACGTACTTCCCAGATTTTAAGTTGCCCAACATTGTTGCCTCCCTTCTTCATCCAAGATCATATTTCCTGTTATTTTCCACTTTTATTATTGTATAGAATTGGGAATAGCATTTTGATAATAGGATTAGTGAATGTTGAGATATTCTATACTCACCTTTGGGTTTTTTTTAATCTTTGATTTAATAAAATCTTATTGTTTTACATTTATTAGATTTATTGTGATTGATTTCTATGGTTGCATAATTCAGTAATAGATTGAGAGGGTGAATTAAATGAAAAATAATTAAATTGGGTTAACAAGAGTTAGGTGATTTAATAAGAATGAGAAATTAATAAAATCGGTAATTATATGAAGAGAGATCTTGAATAGGTCCCCGATAGTTTATTGGACAACTTCAGATCTAATTAGGATTTTGGATAGATTGTTGATTAAGAAATTGCAATTTTCCATAATCTGATTAGGGGTTTATAATTTAGGATTAATGGTTTTAACTCGAGAGAGAGTAATAAACTCTAGGATCATCTAAGACCAATAATCCAATATTTCATAATCGATTAGGCTAGCGTTAAAGATAGGAAAAATTTTCCCTTTCTCTCAATTAATAGCTCCTTTAGGATGATTCTTGAGTGTAGGTTGCAACTGCTACTTTGTTAATATTTTCGTAATTGATTCTTGAAATTGAGTTGCGTGATTTAATTAAAATTTTGCCTTAGTTTTGTTACATTTTGAATTACTGTGAATTATTTTGGCCTTAGAGTTTAGGATTAAATTATCCTTCCTCGTGAGATCGATACCTTAGGTACCATGCAAATGACCTATAAGCTTGCAGATTATCGAGGTTATTAATCAGAACTTACACACATTAGAAAACCATGATCAAGTTTTTAGCACGGTTGCAGAGGAGGTGATTAGTTTAGTTTTATAGCTTAAACCGTTTAGTTAGTTTTTCATTTTTTGTTTTTCATTCTTTCTTCCTTCTTCTGAAATCGTGCTCTTATATGAACACAAGAGTCACGAGAAGTTCGAGTCGTGTAGCTAAAACCTTAGATATAGATATTACTTTACTAGAATTAACCTTTAGGAAAGCTCGACGTGACGAAGAAGAAGAAATCGCGAAATCAACTATGGCCGAGGAATTTCAGTTTGGACCACAGAGCGAACCAAGGACGTCAACAATGAACCTTAATGGACTTCATGAGACTAGGGTTCAATGCGGCTAACCAATGAATAGCCAAGCCACTCATACAAGCACCATCGTTTGAATTTAAACTAGCCCTCCTAAACATGCTTTAACAGAACTTGCAATTTTATGGACTAAAGAACGAAGATCCCAACGCACATATAGTGAACTTCCTTTAAATCTGTGATACCTTTAGGTACCATCAGATGTCGAAAGATGCGGTTATAATTAGGCTCTTTCCCTTTACCCTTATAGATAGAGCAAAGGCTTGGTATCATTCTCTCAACCCAACTAATGCTATGACTTAGGATCAGCTAGTTCTTGCCTTCTTAGAAAAATATTTTGCCCTGATTAAGACCATTAAGATCATAAAGGAAATTACCAACTTCTAGCAAAGTGATAGGGTATTGATTTACGAAACATGGGGAAGATATACAGATTTGCAACAGAAATGCCTACACCATAACCTAAGGAATTTTTGTTGTAAACATTCTATAATAGAGTAACCCCATATGCAAGAAGCACAATTGATGCAGCTTCAGGAGGATCACTGATGAGAAAGACAGTTGATGAAGCTGAAGAGCTAATAGAGGAGATGGTGAGTAATAGCTGCCTATGGACGAACGAGTGGAGTAGACAAACTACTATATTCTATGAACAAAAAGGAATTGTAACTATTGTTCAAATGACAGAAATGCAAGGTAAAATTGATAACTTGACTTGATAGCTCAACAATATGAAGGCTTCGTCCTCAGCTCTGGTGAAGGTCATGTAATTTAAGTGTGAACTATATGAACAAAGGGACTATGATACGGTGGACTATTTCTTGATGAAGGAAAGCAATCCGGTGCAAGTGAATTATATGGGAGCTCAATATGGACAAGGAGGGGGCAACAATCCCTACTCCAACACTTATAAGCCTGGGTAGAAGAATCACCCTAACTTCTCTTGGACGAAAAATGCTAGAGGACAGTTTAGACCTTAAAGACAATCAGGCTTCCAACAAGATAAACCAATCTCAATGGAATCCAAGTTGGATAGGATTTTAGATAAGCTTGGAACTTTAGCTGATGCACAAAAGAAGCTGGAAGGAAAATTTGAACAAGTAATAAAGAACCAAGCCTCTTCAATCCACAATCTAGAGGTCCAAGTACACCAATTGTCAAAGGCTTTCTCTACATCGAATTTGGAAAGTCTTCCTAACACTTCATGAACAAAATCAAGGGAGCAACTAAAGGCTATTACACTTCGAAGGGAAATTGAACCACCCATAAAGACAATAGAGGAGCCCTTCCATCCTGTTGAGAAAGATGAAGAAAAGGAGAAAGAAGTGAATATAAACGAATACCCTCCTTATGTCACACCTCCACCATATCAACCTAGAATCCTTTTTCATCAACGATTGCAAAAAAATAAGTTAAATGCACAATTTGAAATTTTTTTTGAGAAATTAAAGACACTACAGATAAATTTCTCCTTTGTAGAGGCGTTGGAACACATGCCTAAATATGTAGACTTTTTAAAGGACATGTTATCAAAGAAGCGTACTTAGGAAGATAATTAGATAGTAGCGTACTAGATAATTAGACAGTAGCTCTAACTAACACATGTAGTTTCTTAGTCACCAGCCAGAAGCCATCTAAATTGAAAGATCCAGGGAGTTTCAGAATACCATGTGTGGTTGGTGAATTTGAATTACAAAGTGTTTTTGTGATTTAGGAGCAAGCATTAATCTTATGCCTTTGTCGATATTCAAGAAGTTGGGACTGGGTGAGGTCAAGCCAACATCAATGTTAATTCATTTGGCTGATTAATCCATTAAAAGACTGTTTGGAATAGTGAAAGACATTCTGATGTAAGTGGACACATTTATTATTCATGTAGAATTTGTGGTTCTTAATTTTGAAGAAGATAAGAACTATCCATTGATCCTAGGTCAATCATTTATGAATACAGGGAAAGCTATAATTGACATTTATGAAGGGAAATTAACACTTTGAATAGGTAAGGATCAGATCGAATTCAATATGAATAAGGCCTTAAAGAATCTAATAACGAGCAGCGCATGCATAAAGGTTGAAATTATGGATCAAAATGTGCAAGAACAAGTTGAGAGTTACATCGTAGAAGTACAGTTAGTGGAAGCAGAGACAGACAATGGATATCCGAAACTTAAATCTAAAGGAGATGATGAGATGGAGGAGTCAGATGTTCAAATGTATCAAGATAAATTGGTTCGAACCGAAGCACCCATACAACCTTTTATAGAAAAACCACCAACATTAGAGCTTAAACCTGTACCTAAACATCTCAAATATACCTTTCTAGGTGAAGGTCAAACATTACTGATAATAATCTCCAATCAATTGAATAAGAAATAAGAAAGTAAGGTGTTAGAAATTGTTAGAAAGCTAATGAAAACCATTGGATGGTAGATTGCTGATATTTAGTGCATAAGCCCAAATGTTTGCATGCACTGAATAAACCTAGAGGAAGGATGTAGAATGGCGAGGGAGCATCAACGAGGTTGAATCCTAACATGAAGGAGGTAGTCAAAAAGGGAATAATCAAACTCTTAGATGCAGGGATAATTTATCCCATCTCCGATAGTGAATGGATCAGCTCAGTATAATGTGTACCTAAGAAGGGTCGAATGATGGTAATAAAAAGTGATAATGGAGAAGTAATTTCAACAAAAACTATTACAAGATGGAGAGTATGCATAAATTATAGTAAACTTAACTTAGTGACTAAAAAAGATCATTTTCCTCTTCCTTTCATAGACCAGATGATAGAAAGGGTAGCTGATCATTCATTTTATTTCTTCCTAAATGGATATTCAGGATGTAAACAGATCTTCATCTACCCTGATGATCAGAAAAAGACTACACTCACTTGTCCTTATGGTACCTTTGCATGCAGATGGATACCTTTTGAGCTTTACAACGTGATAGTTGTGCATTAGTCTATGTTTTTCTAAGTAATTGGCATGTGTTTCTTGCATAATTGTTGATTATTGTTGTATTTTAGGATTCATTTTGTATGTTTTCATTTAGTTTGATTTCCATTGTTGTTCTTTTATGTTTGATGTTAATTTAGGGTAAGAATTAATTGTTTTTATGTAGGAAGAAAGATTGGCAAACTTGGAGATTGAGCTAGAGATTAAAGAGGAGAATAGAAGAGGAGACTCTTTATTGTAAATTCCCACGATCGTGGGAATTATAATCCAAGATATTATGCAGGGCTTCATTAAACTTAGGGTTTCTGGACTACTAAAAGGGAATTAAGCCTCCATGATGGAAGGGACGAAAAACTTTATTTAGAGAGACCCTCCTTGACTGAAGAACACAAGTTTTGAGTCCTGAGGAAAGATTGAATTCAAGGATTATCATCAAGATTAGGGAAAACAATACATCAACATCAAAAATTCCCGATTTTGGCAAAGAAGAGAAGAAGTTTCCTTTATTTAATTTTCTGTGTTTTTCTTTCCTCTAATCTTTATAAGATGGATTATTTGTGTGTTGATGATGTTATGGAGACCATGATTTGCTAATTTAGTTTTAGGGATTGTTTTTGAACTATTTTTGTTAAACTCCTTTTTTATTGAATTGAATGAAAGTATCTTTGATGATTGTTGATTTTATTTCGTTCTTGAATTAAATCGAGAGAGTGAGTAAGATTATTTGTGTAGGATTGTACAACGAGAGTTGGCAACCTATAGATGTATAATCATCACGTTAATTTATTAGTTAGAAGGATCTTGGCTAATTTGATTGATCACCTATAGGATAGTTTAATAACTAGTTAAATTGATAAAGAGATAGGGTAGGTTGAGAGATCGTTCAATTGATTCTATTTAATTTGATTAGGGACAATTAATTACACCTTAAGAGAGGTTAGTTAATACATTCAGACATCTTAGGTGAGATATAATTTGATTAATAAAATAGAAGGGAGACAAAATAGGGAAAAAGTAATCTCTAGTCTTTAGATTCTTGAAATCCAATTTTTTTGCATTTAGCTATTATTTATTGTTCATTATTAGTCTTTCAATTTTATTTTAATTTTTCAGATTATTGCTATTACACAATTTCGTTTCTTAAACAAATTTGGATCTAAATTAAGAGTTATCTGGGCATTAATCCCTGTGGGATTGATATTCGCTTTCTAACTACAAATCAGGACCTGTACACTTGTAGTTTTTGAGCATAAAACTAGCAGTTGTTTTGCAAATCAACACAAAGCCCTGGCTACATTTTAAAGATGTATGATTTCTATCTTCACCGACATGATAAAAGATATAGTGGATGTGTTCATCGACAATTTTTCAGTTTTTGGAGATTTTTTCGAAATGTGTTTAACTAATTTGGATAGAGTTCTTCAAAGACGTGAAGAGTCACAATTGGTAGCTAAAATGGGAGAAATGCCATTTCATGGTGCAAGAGGGGATAATGCTAGGGCATAAAATCTCATACCAAGGATTCAAAGTCGACAGAGCAAAAACAAAAGTGATAGAGAAACTTCCACCGCCAAGCAATGTAAAAAGTATGTGAGGATTTTTAAGTCATGCAGGATTTTACCGTTGATTCATCAAAGACTTTTGGCAAATCACAAGACCTTTGACAAACCTTGTAGTCAAGGATATGCCCTTCTTGTTTGATGACAAGTGTATATCTGCATTCAACACACTAAAGGAGGCATTAATATCAGCACCAATTCTGTCACCACTGGATTGGACACTTCCATTCAAAGTTATATGTGATAAAAGTGACCAAGCTATAGATTGCGTATTGGGCCAAAGGAAAGATAAGAGGTTGCGTGTGATTTATTATACCAGTAAGACCTTTGCAGGGCTTCAACTGAATTACACCATACAGAGAAGTAACTACTCGCAGTAGTGTACATATGTAATAAGTTTCGACAACACCTTTTGGGTTCAAAGGTAATCATATTCACCGATCACGTAATATTAAAATACCTTTTCAACAAAAAAGATGTAAAATCAAGGCTCATTCGATGGGTGTTACTTTTACAACAATTTGATATAGAGGTGAGAGATAAAAAGAGAGAAAAAAATGTGGTTACAAACTACTTATCCAGACTGGAAGGAGGGGAGTGCAAGCCAAGAGATGATATTAACAAAAATTTCCCCGATGAAAGCTTGATGCTACTCGAGAGTTTGACTACACTATGGTTTACCGATATTGCAAATTATGTTGCCAGTGGTAAACTTCCGTCAGATTTATCTTACCAATAAAAGAAGAAATTCTTGCATGATTGTAACTGATATATATGGGATGAGCCAATTTTATATAGAGCATGCACTGATGGGTTAATATGACGATGTGTTTTAGAGGAAGAAATGTTAGACATCCTAAAGCAATGTCATGAAAGTCAGTATGTTGGGCATTACAGAGCTAACAAAACGATAGCTCAGATATTTGAGAGTGGATTTTATTGGCCATAATTTTTTAAGGATGCTCAGACCTTCGTAACATAATGTGATCGGTGCCAGAGAATAGGTAACATCTCTAAAAGAGATGAGATGCCTTTATCCAACATTTTAGAAATGGAAGTCTTCAATGTATGGGGCATCAATTTCATAGGTCCTTTCCCATCTTCAATGGGAAATATGTACATTTTAGTAGGAGTTGATATGTTTTACGTTAGGCCGAAGCAGTAGCATCTCCAATCAATAATGGGAAGGCATTGTAAAAGTTCATTAAACAGTTATTCAACCAGTTTGGAGTGCCACGTACGATAATAAGTGACAGAGGCACACATTTCTGCAACAGATCTTTTTATGCCCTCTTAAAAATATACGGAGTGCACCACCGAGTTACTACACCCTATCATCCACAGACTAGTGGCCAAGTGGAAGTTGTCAACCAGGAGCTGAAACAAATTTAGGAAGAGACGGTGAACAACTTTAGGAAGGATTGGGCAATAAAGCTAGAAGATGCCTTATGGGCCTATAGGACAACTTTCAAAAAACCTATTAGAACAACTCCTTATAGGCTCGTGTATGGGAAAACTTGTCATTTTTCGGTTGAATTAGAACATTGAGCATACTAAGCAATTAAAGCATTAAATTTTGATTAGAAACATGTAGGTGAAAAGAGACTTCTGCAATTGGATGAGCTTGAAGATTTTCATTATAATACGTATGAAAACACCAAACTCTACAAGGAAAAGGTAAAGAAATGGCATGATGCTCGCCTTAAGTTCTGCTATATAATTCAAGGTTGAGGCTATTCCCAAGGAAGTTAAAATCTAGATGGAGTAGACCGTTTACTGTAATCAAGTTTTCGATCATGGAGCCCTCAAATTAGAAAAAGCTAATAAGGAGCCTTTTAAGGTCAATGGGCATCGTTGCAAGCTATATCTCAGATGAGCAATTCCCAAGTATAAGGAAGTGATTTCCTTCTTTTTGAATAATTAAGATGCCTCCATGGATGCAAGGTCAAGATAAGGACCATAAATTAGCACGTATAGTAGTTTAATTGAAATCGTTAGGTTTAGTTAAAGTTGTTTTGAGCTTTCAATAAAACTTTAGTAATTTGTATTGAGCTGGGATAACTAATTCCCTCACTTTTTCAAGCAATTCCTAGATAAGACAATAATCTTTGGGATCCAGCAGATTCATCCCCACCTCTATCACCAAGAGGCTTTGTTCTAACCCCCTTCTTTTTAAATTTAGTCTTTATTTTATTTTTGTCTCACTTTAATTTATGTTTCTTCATTCTATATGTGTATGTTTATCCCCTTCTCACATTGAGAACAATATGTTGTTCAAGTGTGGAGAGGGGTTATGTGTTTTTCTTTAAATGTGATTTTGCATATTATAAGATAGTTATCATGTTGCATTTTGTGAATTGTGTGAATGTGTCAATTGCTTAGATGGATTGGAATTGATTTAATTTTGAACATAGTTTATTAAGTTGTGAAGAATCATTAGCTCGCATAATTAGTAAATTGGGATCTTTGGCTAAATATGTAGCTCAAGTAGGATTTAGTGTTAGTTTGTCTCACTCTAAATTGTCACATTCATTTATAATTTGAGGCCTTTCAACTTAAATAACTTTGCTAGTATTTTTCATGAAAGCGAGTAGCTAAAGCAACAAGATTGACAATAAAATAAAAAATCAATAAAAAATCATGTTTGTTAATTTTAAAATAAATAATTATTCTGTTGGCCTTCGAGTTATGAATAAAGCTAGTAGCCATTTAAGAACATGATGTAGCTGAGTAATCGGATCGACATGCATCATAAATGTGTGCCTTTGTGTAAAAAGGCTATAATGATGTTCCAACAATGCAGCTTAACAAAAAACATGGCTTAGTTAAGTAACCGGATCGACATTCATTACCAATGTTTGGCTGCGAGTAAAAATACTAGGTCTATGTTCACAAGTTTTTGAATAAAAACCTACCGAACTTGTATTAGCTTGACTTTTCATGAAAGCGTACTTAGGAGTAGTTACAAAGTCTGAATGACTAAAGAACTATTAATGTATGTGTGTAATCTAAAAGGTAAACAATTTAGTACTTGAGTCTGGATTAATATGTATATTTAGTTCAAATCCCTAAGACATGGATTTTACATGATAATGATTTGAAATGACTCGAATGATTTTGTTTAAAATTAAATTTATTTCATGAAGTTGAAGCCATTGTCTCATTACTGCATTGTGTGTTCTATGATCTTTTGTGGGTTGGTTGTCTTGTTTGCTTGAGGACAACAAGCGTTTAAGTGTAGGGATGTCGATAAATGTGAATTGCTTCATGTTTTAAGGCTTAGTTTGATATGCATTTAATTGTTAACTTAATCGTTTAGTATGTGTTTATGTTAGAATTGTGTTAGTTTGTTAATTAATTTTGTTTAAGTGTTTTTATATGTTAGTACAAGTCTTTAAGCCTAATTATTATGTTTTTTGGGTACCTTGATGTGTTTGTTAGTATTTCAGGGTCAACATCGAAGAATGGAGAAGTTTCGGAGGCATTCAGGACGAAACAACGCCCATGCCACAATTGTGACAGAAGCATTGGAGTCAGCCCATGATTATAACCCATATGCTATGATCGTGACAGAAGCCCAGGATACGGCCCACGATCGTGTCCTATATGCCACAATCTTGACAGAAGGCTCGAATGTGGTCCACAATCATGGCTTGTGTTGGGAGACTCATAAACACCTAAAAATGTCAAGTTTCGATGGAGTTTTTGGACTTTTCGAACCTCAGAAAAACCCTAAGGTTTCCCAGAGCACAAAAGATATATAAAGAATAAGACAAAAGAAGAGGGGGGAGCTTTTGCATTAGCCACTTTTAAGAGAAAACACTACAAAGGATTGTTGCAAGATTGAGAAAGAGAAGAAGGAAGAGAGAAATGGAGAAGAAACCGACATCGATGTACTTCCTAGATTTGGAGTTTCCGACATCGTTGTCTCCCGTCTCCATCCAAGATCTTATTTCTTGTTATTTTCCATTTTTATTATTGTATAGAATTGGGAATAGCAATTTGATAATAGGATTTGTGAATGTTGAGATATTTTATACTCACCTTCGGGTTTTTTTAATCTTTGATTTAATAAAATCTAATTGTTTTATGTTTATTAGATTTATTGTGATTGATTTCTGCTGTTGCATAATTCGATAATAGATAAAGAGGGTGAATGGAATGAAAAATAATTAAATTGGGCTAACGAGAGTTAGCTGATTTAATAAGAACGAGAAATTAATCAAATCAATAATTATGTGAAGAGAGATCTCGCATAGGTTCCCTATAGTTTATTGGACAACTTTAGATCTAATTAGGGTTTTGGATAGATTGTTAATTAAGAAATTGCAATTTTTCATAATCTGTTTGGGATTTATAGTTTAGGGTTAATGGTTATAACCCCTAGGATTGTCTAAGACCAATAATCTGATAATTCATAATCGATTAGGTTAGCGTTAAAGATAGGCAAAATTTTTCCTTTCTCTCAATTAATTGTTCCTTTAGGTTGATTCTTGAGTATGGGTTGCAACTATTACTTTGTTAATATTTTTGTAATTGATTCTTGGAATTGAGTTACATGATTGAATTAAATTCTTGCCTTAGTTTTGTTACATTTTGAATTACTGCGAATTATTTTGTCCTTAGATTTTAGGATTGGATTATCCCTTCTCATGAGATCGACACCTTAGATACTACATAAACAACTTGTACGTTTGCGGATTATCGAGGTTATTAATTAGAACTTACACACATCGGAATACCACGATCATGTAAGGAGTCTAATTTTGTTTTAGTTATTATAATGATTTACACTTCAAATTTGGAATTCTATAAGAAATAATAATGGGGGGATCTAAAGTCCTTGGGAACCAACTCTGCCCTCTAGATGCTAGGTAATGACTTTAACTTTTCTTTATCCCTTTAGGAAGTCTAAGTTAATAGGAACAATTCTTGGATCAACCCTAAGGAACTCCCCTAGCTAACTTGGAAGTTGGAGCTAGCAGATTTAAACTATATAGTAAACCACTATACTTAGAACAATAACCAATCTAAAAGTTGGGTCATACAATAAATGGTTTATAAATCCCTCATAGCTCTCAACATAACCTCTCAGTTTTACAAATTTTGCAAACAACCTTACCTTAGATCACTCTCTAATATTTATCCATACAAAAGAATCTCTTATTAAAAGAAAATATCCTTTTAAATTCTTCAACTTCCTTCTAAAGCATTCTTATTTTATAAAGGCTATCATCAAAGTAATAGGTGTTGAAGCTAATAGTAGTCAAGCTTACAAGTGCATGTAGAAGTTAAAGGGTATCAAATATGAACTTATCATTATTTAAAAAGAGTCAGCTAATAATTTGCTTTTAGAAAAGATGGAGTCATTTCACTCTTTAAACAAATTTCAAGAGTAGTTAACACTCAACCATACAGATAAAAGACTTAAGGAGTAGGAGATCAATGAGTTGAGGAAATAAATGTCTACCTTAGAGATCTACAACTCCTATATGAAGAAAAAATACATAATTCAATGGTTGAGGGAGGGTAAAGGAAACTCTACTTTATACCACAATTTCATACATTCTATAAGAAATATAGACAAAATAATATATCTACTTAATAATGCAAAGAGGGAGAATAGTGAATATGAAGGCCTCTAAGAAATCACTTACGAACATGTCAACAAGCTGCTTGGGACTTATAAAGAGGTTTCTCCTCTGTCAGATGATTTGAAGGATATCTTACCAAGATCTTATCCTAGCCAATTCTATACAGAGTTGATTAATGAAGTAACTATTAACAAAGTGAAGATCACATCATTCTCTTTTCACCCAGATAAGGGTCTTAACCTAGACTTTTCAATTCAAGATTCTATTAAAGTACTTGGGACCAAGTTGTATGTGGATTAAGACAAGGTTACTCGCTCTCTCTCTCTATTTATTTGTAATTTGTATGGAGAAATTTACTAGGCTTATCAAGTTGAATATTTTAAGAGTACCAAGTTTCATATACCATTACAAGTATAGCAAGATAGATATTTTCTAGCTTTCATTTGTAGATGATTTGTTACTATTATATAAAGAAAATTATCATTCCATTGAGCCATTTAAATACATATCGGGAATGGCCTTTACATTTTCTTTATATGTGTTGATAATAATATAGCTTTCTTAACTAGATAAAAAGTTGTAAGAAATAACTACTTCGTCTCAAATACCTTAGAGTGCTTATAACCATACAAAAAAAACTAGTTATGCTTGCTCATAACTCCTAAACTACGTTAATGGAAGACTGAACAATTGGTGCAACAAGCAACTCTCCTTTAAAGGGAGACTACAATTAGTATTATCATTATTTAACCATCTCTACACTTACTAGCTCTCCCATCTAGCATTATCTAAAGCGATTCTGAAGTCCATTGACTAAAAAATAAGAGATTTCTTATGCGATGGTCCTAACATTAAGTTCCAAACTCCCAAGGTTAAATGGTCTTCCATCTGTCTGCCAAAACATAATTTAGGTGATTACATCCTCTTGAGTATTAAGTAAACCTCTTCTAATTAAGATGTTCTTTTCACTAACAAAGAAGATTTATAGGTGAAGTGGATCCACATATACTTTATAAAAGATAACAGTATTTGGAGCATCAAACTAAAGTCCCAAACTTCTTAGACTTTGAGATAAATACTACTCACAATGGATTCAAGCTACTAAGCATACTATAAGGGATGGGCGAAGTACTCTTTTTTGGTTTAAAAATTGGCTTGATTCGGGTCCCTCACAAATTAAATGAATTTCACCATCTCAAGGCCATCCTCCTAGCTTAAAATATCCTCCTAGCTTAAAATAGGTCTAAGGCATTAATTCATGGCAACTCATGGTACTATCACAAGGAATTATAGAAATGCCTAGATACCCTCTTAATTCAAGTAGGCAAGATTGCATCATCATGATAGAAGATAAGTCCTTAAAATTAACTTCTAAGTCTTGCAAAAGGAAATTGCTAAGTCCTTAGGGCAAGAAAACATATGCAAGTCTAATATGGGAAAGAACAATGTATTCTTTCTACTCTTTCATTTTGTGGCTAGCAGCCTATAAGAGACTTGGCATTGAGGACAACTTCAAATTCCTCCTCACTAATTACCTATGTTTCATCTGTTGAGAAGCATAAGAGTGCCTAAATAATTAATACTTCATATTTCCATAACTCTACCATTTGGTGTCACTTCTAAGAAGCCTTTAGGTTATAGTTTATTACGTAAGATGTGAAAGAAACAAAAGACTTTTCTCCAATGAGCCACCAGCGTGAATACCTTTCTATATAACATGAAAAACAAAATAAGAATGAATGTCATTGCATGTAACCTACCTAGTCTAATGACTCTTGAATTGTGTTATAGTTGGAGTTTATAAAAAATTATCCCCTAGGTACCTACTTAACGCACCACTTATTTGGACTATTTAGTCTTGCATCCTTTATAATATCCTTGTAATTAGTTATAGCTTTGTAACTAGTTGTTGCTTCCTTAATCAATTTATTTACCCATTGAAAAATATTAGGAAAATAACTAGATTAAAAATTAGAGATTAAGTTTATTTATGATTTATTAAGTCATTCTCTATAATTCAGTTTATACTTTCAGCCTACACATAATTTTATAACAATTTAATGTATAAGAAGAAACAATCTCTTTTTTTCAGCTATAATAATTGTTCATATGACTAACTTATCCTTTATTTTGCATAAAATAAAAAATTCAATAATAAGTATTTTTTTGAATGGACAATAATGTATTTCATTTTAAAATGTTATACAATAATGTATTTCATTTAAAATGTTATACTTTTTTCAAATAACAATTATTTATTATCACAAGTAATCTATATTTTACTTTTTTAATAATAAAACTAGAAAATCATATTATCTTGTGATAAAATTTTCATATGAAAACATGTATGAACCTTTCTTTAACTTGAATATTTATTGAAAATTAGTTATATTGTAGTTGAGGATATATAAGTCTTCCTTTTTTTTAACAAAAGAATGATATACAAATATAAATTTTATCATTAATATAATATTTAGTAATTAGATATATTTTATAAATTTATGCATGTATTTAAAATCATTTAAATATATATATAATTATTTAATACATATAAGTATGTGTATATTTATGTCACAAACTAGTTTAAAGATGGGTTTAATACTTTTTAATAAAAGAGCTTAATATATCCAACAAATATCACTCACTTGAAAATAATATATAGAGTAATTTATACTTAGTTTATAAAATAATTCAAACTTTTTTAATAATTTTATATTTTTTGTACATTAAACCTAAAATGTTTATTAAATAAAATTATCGTTATCAAAATTATGCTTTTGTAATGGGATAAATCTAATAAATTCTAATTGTAAGGAGTTTGGTTTTATAGTTGAAAGCCACTAGAAGAAGGGAAGAGAAACTTATTATATTTAACATTATAAATTCCATACTCTTATCTTTGATTAATTTAAAAAATTAGAATAATTGAGGTGTGTTTAAAAATTTGGACATCTTTAAAGAAGAAAAATAATGTATTAAAATTTTTTATTTTATTTATTAAATTGAATTTTATTAATTAAGCTCAATTTTACAAGATTATACATCTTCTCTATAATATTTTAAACATTTTCTTTCAGAAGAAGTTAGACTTCAATATAACACCAATGTTGTTTGGTATATCATACACTGATGAAGTTATTCAAAAACAAAAATTACCATATCCAAAACAAAATGCTAATTTGATAGCTTATAATTTAGGTGGAGTTATTTCCATAACAAAAGAAGTATTATCACAAAAATGTTTAGAAGCAAAATTACATAAAAATTGTGAAAAAAAGATATCCAATTATGTTGTTTTAAATATTCAGAAGTTCCTTAAGAATATGGATATGAATTTTCTTCCTATCATAAAAAACAAAAACAACAAAAATACAATAAATATAAATGGCAAAAATATCCTAGAAACACCTCTAAAAAATTCCCATTTAAACCATCTAAAAGGTTTTTAGAAGAAAAGCTTATAGACAATATAAACCTAAAAAGAAATTTTGTCCTATAAATAAGAACAAATGTCGATGTTGGTTATGTAAAGAAGAAGGTCATTATGAAAACACTTGTCCAAAAAGAAATCAAAATAAATTTAAAGAAAAAATTAATATTTTAAATTCAGAACTGAAATATAATTTAGAACATATAGAATCAGAATATGAAACAGACTCAACTATTTCTTCATTATATCAATATAATCTCCAAACTTCAGAATCAACAACTAAATTCTTGTACGACATTTATTCAAGTAATTATTCAGAATAAAAAAGGTAATGCTTATATAGACACAGACACTACAATTTGTATAGCTTTTAAAACATTATTAAACAACTAGAAAAAATTAAACAAACCTCTACAAATAAGATAGAAGATGGAAGCATTAAATCTATTTGGTATGTTAGTTACTATAATAATATTATTATTGAAAATTATACTTTTATAATACCATCAATTTATCAACAAGAATCAGGATTACCATTGATTTTACGAAACTATTTTCTTAAATTATCCAATCCTTTTTGTCAATATTTACATTATATAACTTTAAAAACACCAATAATCAAATCTTTAAATAAAAAATCTATAATTCTTAAAATTCCTATATATCATACAACTTATTATAAAATATTACAACTTGTAACCGAAAAATTAAATCAATTACAATTTTGTCTTCTTAATAATTTAACTCTACATAATGAAATAGAAACCTTAATAGAAAAAGTACGTAGTGAAAATCCACTTAACCGTCTAAAAAATATTAATAATCAATTAGTTGAAATAAAATTAAAAGATCTTACTCAAGAAATTAATATTAAAAATAACATACCATATACATAACAAGATGTACAAGAATTTATTAGTGAGTGTTCCGAAGTATTACAAAAACAATTAATCTCCCATGGCACAAGTAAACATTCAACCCCAACCTTTTATATAAATAATCATTCTGAACAAAAACGTAGTAAAAGAAGAATGATATTCAACTATAAAGAATTAAATAAAGCTAATATAGGTTATGCATATAAATTACCTCGCAAAGATTATATTATTAGTCAACTAAAAGGAGATAATTGATTTACTATACTAGATGCAAAATTTGGTATTAGCAATTAAGATTACACGAAAATACAAAATTATTAACAGCCTTTACTTGTCCACCAGAAAAATATTATTAATGGAATGTATTACTTTTTGAATTAAAACAAGCCTTTAGAATTTATCAAAGATTTATGGATAATAATTTAGAAGGATTAGAAGAATTTTCATTAGCCTATATATATTATAAAATAACTCGCGTATAACAAGAAATGTACATACAAATATTTATCCAAAAATTACCTTATCCAATAAATAATCCAGTAGAAGAATTCTTTTCACCAAAACAAAATGCTAAATTGGTAGCTTATAATTTAGGTGGTACTATTTCAATAACTATATAATTCTTATTTACACTTTATGCAATTGTTCATAAATTAATGTTGCCTTCAATCACATGACAACAAATTCGAGCATTGCAATCTTGGCATTGGTTTCATTTTAAGAATCTCTCATAATTTATTTAATCAAATTCGATGTGATATTCTGAAACTGTCCACTTGAATCTTTACTTTCCCCCTTTCTAAACATTGCAAACCCCATAACAGTTGACATTTTTGTAGTAAATATCAAAAATCATTTACGAGTTTTTAAATTTCCCGTTAAGATTCTCCAAACTACATTAACCGTCACATGCAAAGAATAATTTTCGTTATGCAAATCATTGCTCGTTTAGGTAATTTGGATACGGATTCAATTTTCAGCCAAATTCAACACAATTAGACCATTTTGTAGATTGAATTCCTCACCGGCACTCTCCGCCTCTCAGCTAAAAGCATACAAGTTTTGTTGGGTTACGTGGTTGGCTTTAACCCATCTCGTTTCCTGGACCATCAAAGCCATCAAGACCTTAAAAATAATAAGCCTAGTACAGAAATTTTAGCAACAGATAACAAAACCTCTCGCCCACTACTACAAACCACACAAATTTAAACCTCACAGCTTCTTGGTCCTTCTATCTCTTCTTTCAGTCGTAGCTTTTGGCTTCCACTCCTCACTAAACAAATCAAAACCAAAGAAATGTTATTACTCTCCTTGGCGCCTCGTCCTCCTCTTCTCTCTTTTCCCGCCAATTCCATTTCCAAATTTACCATCAGAAAGCCCCACAGATCTGTGCGAGCAGCGGTTACTAGCGAGGTTGATTCCTTCACCGAGAAGTCCGGCTACTTGTTCGACCTCACCGCCCGCGAAGCCGATTCTTTAATAGACTACGATGTTAAGAAGATTGCCGCAATTTATCGCAGGAAGCCGTTGATTTTACTTCGCAGATTATTTCAGATTGGAACTACGTTTGGGATGTGGTTTGGAGCTCGCTACCTCGATAGCTACACTGAGAAAGCTGACCAGATGTTTCAGGTTAAGATCACATTTGTTGAGTTAACGTTATTCTGATTGAAATTCCAATTCCAAGTCTATCTTGTGCTTTCTTTTCCCGACTTATTCTTATCTGTTTGCAGATTAGAGCTGCACAGCTTCGGAAAATCTTGCTGGAACTGGGTCCTGTACGTCTTGTTTGATAATATTGTTCAGAGTAAATTTTTTCTTTTATTTTCCATAACTCAGAGTAAAGAAATGAATAAAGCGACGTGATTTAACATGAAATATTTCATTAAGCTGCATTTGGTTTCTTTTCTCAGGCATACATCAAAATTGCTCAGGCTGTGTCCTCCCGACCTGTAAGTTCATCGAAAGTAATAGAGAATTAAGACTAACTCCAATCCTCCCCCAAAATGGAGGAAAAACTGGTTCCAATCCAGAGCTTTTTTCCCTCCATTTGGGAGAGGAGCTACAGTGCCATATCATATTTGGTGTTGTAGCTTCATCTTTTTTTTTCCACTCTCAACTTTTCAGTCACTTTTTTCTTTTTTTTTTCTCTTTCAACCTTCCAAGCCCTTTTCTTTCTTTCCTTCTTTCCTTCTTTGTTTTGTTATTTAACCATCATTCTAATATTTTCATTATATTCTTATTCAAGTAATTATAACTTTATAGTAATTTTATAATTTAGCCTCATGTTTATAAATATTTTCATCATATGCTTATAATTTTATAATTATGTACTTATGAATAAATATTTTAAATGAATAATTTAAAAAATATTCATTAGAAAACATCAAATAAGTAAACTACAAATACATTGACATCAATAACCGAATAACATAATAAATTACAAACAAAGATAAATTAAAACACACATAAATAAATATTGATAGTCAAATAGTAGAAATGAATTAAAAAATATAAGCATAATATAATTAATTATTAATACAAAGTCGAAAAATTTAATAATCAGGTAAATCGATTCCATCTCTATAGTAAAATATTCGCCAAAAATAGTATTTGACGAATTTGATTATGACTGTGGTTGATGGGTTTGATGTAATCTTTGTTCGAGAATTCATGCTGTTTAGCTGCAATATAAAAACAACGACTAGAATCTCTAATTTGATTCAAGTCTTGAGATATAATTTTAATTTCTTCTTTCTATTGCTTCAAACCTAACTTCTGCCTCTAGATCTCCATCTTCTATCTATTCATTTCAAGCGCTACTTGTCTATCTTTGCTTTATTTTCTCAGTAACTCAATATGCTCTCAACTTTTGTCAGTTGTCTCATTATTGTATTCCTCTTTAATTTGGCCCTAAAAGTGGTCAGAAATTTGATGACTTTCAATAACCGAATTTTGCAAAATCTCCACATAAATCTGATATAGGAGCATATCTTCATTAGTGTTGTATCCAGCAGATCGAGAAGTCATTTTTCTTCAAGAGTTGATGTATTAGTAAGAATGTAATATTTAGGAGGAAGAAAATTGAAATACTTGGTTCGAAATGGTAATTTGCTTAGACAGTCTATGTTTCATATTTATAGACTTATAGATGAATATTATCATTATCTCAACAGTCTAATTGGATTTCATCATTATCTCAAATGTTGGATGGATTATATCCTTAATCATTTAGGAACTTATCATCAATCTTATCCACATTAGATAAAATTGATAGATTTCATCCAAATCTTAACTATTTGATTGGATTTCATCATCATCTTAACTGTTGGATGGATTACATCCTTAATTATTTGGGAATTTATCATCAACCTTATCTACATTAGATAAAATCGATAGATTTCATCCAAATCTCAACTGTCAGATGAATTTAATCATAAAATTAACAACTGGATAGATTTTATCAGTATCTTAACCATATCAAGAACTTCTATAAATACCATCCTTTACTAAGTCAAATATGCATCAATTTATTGTAATGAGTTATGATATTAGAGATCCTTCTAACATCGAATTCCAAAAAATGTTATCATCTTCATCTTTATAGTTATCATCAAGTGATGATGAACTTGAGTTGATGATGCATAGTATAATTGAAGATGAAACAGTCATATATAATTTGATACAGAAAAATAACTTAACAATTGAGCTTTTTCGCAATCAACAAAACAACTAAGGGGGGCATCGTGACTCTATCCCAGGGCATATAATGATCAACCGCGATAGTGAAGCTGCAGATGATAATTTGTTTTTAGATTATTTATGCAAAAATATGTGATATAATGATAGTATGTTTCGACAATGATATCGAATGTTCCAAAGTTTGTTCCTTCGTATTATTGATGTTGTAAAATAGCATGATAGTTATTTTCAACAACAAAGAGATGGACTTGGTAGATTTGGATTATCAATTTTACAAAAAATAACAACTGCATTCTGGATGTTAGCATATGATATACGTGTAGATACTACAGATAAGTACGTTAAAATTAGTGAGTCAACAGTAAGCCATTCCTCCAAAATGGAGTTGAATTTCCTCTATTTTGGAGATGTTACAGCATTTCAACCCACAACTCTATTTTTTACACTAAAAAGGAATATTCTCAGCATATTCCTTTTTATCTTTCATTTTTTATTATTAAAATTACTTTATAAAATTAACCCAATTTTATTTTTTTGTGTACATTTTTATTCACACCATTATTGTTGTTATATTTTTATGTTAATAAATAATAAATAATAAAATTTCAATTAAACTATAATTTGTTGTTTGATAATATTAACTGAAATAATGTATGAGATATATTGCACTATTTCGTATTATTTAAATATATTAAATGACAATATAATTATATAATATCAAACATCAAATTTTATTGAATTTCATAAATCAAAAACATTTTGACAAAAAAGTCCTAGAACATTCATTACACCAAAAAAATTAAAAGATAATATCGCCACTGAAAATAGACACAGTATAATCCATTAATCCTCTGAATTAGTAAATTGTTTCCATGAATATTCTATTAATGCCTTCTTCAATTCAATATGCGCATTTTTGTCCTTGGTTTATTTATATCGGGCAAGAAATTGTTGATATTGGATATTTTCATTTGTTACCCTTTTTACGTTAGGTTCTAGAGCTTTCATTACACTTGTGATTGGTCCATTGAGATCGCATTCATCCTCAACAATCATATTGTGCATTATAATGCATACAGTTGTGATATCACGCAATACTTTTTTTTTTACAAAAATGCGTCGGTCTTGCAATAATCGCAAATCTCGATTGTAGAACTCTGAATGTACGCTCCACGTCCTTCCTACATGACTCTTGTATCATTGCAAAATATTTTTTCTTTATGGAACGTGACTCATGAATTGTTTGCACAATGGTGGACCAATTCGGATAAATCCCATTAGCTAAATAATATCCATATTATATTCTTTTCCTTGAATAACATAACGAGCAAGAGGAGCAATACCTTTAGCAAGATTAGAAAGTAAATACGATTATTCCAACATATTAATGTCATTATTTGTACTTGGCATACCAAAATAAGCGTGCCATGTCCATAAATTATAATCAGCGATAGGTTCAAGAATAATAGCCGGTGATCCCGAACGTCCAGCATATTGTCCCGACTAAGTTGTCGGACAATTTTTTCACTTCCAATACATACAATTGGGATTACCCAACATTCCTGGAAAACCACGTTGCTCACCAATATGAAGAAACCTTGCAATATCGTTAGCATTTGGTGATGTAAGATACTGCTCTGCAAAAATCTTGACAATGGCACAATAGAATCTCTTGAAGCCTTCAATTATTGTTGACTCACTAATTTTATTGTACTCATCCATAACATCCACAGGTATGACATATGCTAACATCCGGAATACGACTGTTATTTTTTGTAGAGTTGATAATCAAAGTCTACTAAATCCATCTCTTTATTGTTGGAAATATCTATCATGCTCTTTTATAGCATTAACAATACAAAGCAACAAACTGCGGGACATTCGATATCGTCGTCGAAATATATTATTATTATATTGCGGATTTTCGCAGAAATAATCTAAAAACAAATTATTATCTGTAGTTTCACTATATGCCCTGAGATAGAGCCATGATGCCCACCTTGGTTGTTTTGTTGATTGTGAAGAAGCACAATTGCTAAGTTATTTTTCTATATCAAATTATATATGACTGTTTCATCTTTAACGGTATTATGCATCATCAACTCAAATTCATCATAACTTGATGATAATGACGATGAAGATGAAGATGAAGATGATAGCATGTTTTGGAATTCGATATTAGAAGAACCTTTAATATCATAATTCATTACAATAATTTGATGCATATTTGATTTGGTAAAGAATGATATTTATAAAAGTTCTTGGTATAGTTGAGATACTGATAAAATCTATCGAATGATTAATTTTATAATGAAATCCATCTGACAGTTGAGATTTGGATGAAATCTATCAATTTTGTCTAATGTGGATAAGGTTGATAATAAGTTCTTGAATAATTAAGGATGTAATCCATCCAACAGTTGAGATGATGATAACATTCAACCGAAAGGTTGAAATTTGGATAAAAATTCATTAATTTTATCCAATGTGGATAAGGTTGTTGATAATTTTCCAAATGATTAAGGGTGTAATTTATTCAACAGTTGAGATGATGATGAAATCTAATCGGACGATTGAGATTTGGATGAAATTTATCAATTTTATCTAATGTAGATAAGGTTGATGATAAGTTCCCAAATGATTTTGGATGTAATCCATCTAACGACTGAGATGATGATGAAATCTAATCGCATGGTTGAGATTTGGATGAAATCCATCAATTTTATCTAATATGGATAAGATTGATGATAAATTCCAAAATGATTAGGGATGTAATCCATCCAGCGATTGAGATGATGATGAAATCCAATTGGATGATTGAGATCATGATAATATCTGTAAATATGAAATATAGACTGTCTAAGCAAATTACTATTTCGAACTAAGTATTTCACTTTTTTTCATTCTAAATATTACATTCTTACTAATACATCAACTTTTGAAGAAAAATGGCTTCTCGATTTGCTGGATACAGCACTAGTGAAGATATGCTCCTATATCAGATTTATATGGAGATTTTGCAAGATTCGGTTGTTGAAAGACATCAAAATTTTGACCACTTTTGGGGTCGAATTGAAGAGGCATATAATAACAAGGTGACTGATGAAAATCGGGAGCGTATTGAGTTATTCAAAAGACAAAGCAAAGATAGACAAGGAATGCGTGAAATGAATAGATAGAAGATGGAGATTCAGAGACAGAAGTTGGGTGAAGCAATGTAAAGAAGAAATTAAAATTATGTCTCAGGACTTGAATCAAATTGGAGATTCTAGTCGTCGTGCTTGTATTACAACTGAACAAACACGAATTTTCGAACAAAGATCACATTAAACCCATCAACCACAACCACAACCACAACCAAATTCGTCAAATACTATTGTTGGCGAATATTTTACTAATATTGGTAGAGATGGAACTAATCTACCTGATTATTAAATTTTTCTACTCTGTATTAGTAGTTAATTATATTTTGTTTGTGTTGTTTTTTAATTTAGTTCTATTGCTTGACTATTAATATTTATGTGTGTGTGTTTTAGTTTATCTTTGTTTGTAATTTATTATGCTATTTGGCTATTGATGTCAATGTATTTGTGGTTTATTTATTTGATATTTTTTAATGGATATTTTTAAAATTATTTATTTAAAATATTTAGTCATAAGTAAATAATTATAAAATAATAAAAATATTTATAAACATGAAACTAAATTATAAAATTACTATAAAGTTATAATTACTTAAGTAAATATATAATGAAAATATTATAATATTGTTTAAATAACAATACAAATAAGAAAGAATTAAAAAAGAAAGAAAGAAAAAAGGAAGAAAGAAAACGGCTTGGAAGGTTGAAAGAGGAAAAAAGAAAAAAAAGAAAGAAAGAAAAACGGCTGGAAAGTTGAAAGGAAAAAAAAAAGAAAAGGATGAACAGTAATGGAGAGGAGCTACAGTGTCACGCCAAATTGGTGTCGATTTTTCCTTCAATTTGGCGTTTTTCTTCCATTTTGGAGGAGGATTGGAGTTGGTCTGAGTAAGCATTGTTGTATTTCAATTGTTTTGCGTGTCACTTGGTAAAATCTTGATCTCTATTGTTTGTTTTCATTTTCAATTTTCTTCTATTCTGACCGCACATTAAATATCCACTCCAACGATTGTGTAAAATTCTATAACACAGAAACTGTAGTTAATTGCAATCCTTACATGATAATAACAAATTTTGGACTAACCATCGAATTATTTCTTTTGTCCAAATACTCAGCCAAGTCTAAATATCATCAACGTGCAAGCCTATCATAGAATTATATAGTTAGCTGAGGAGCTCTTCCAGGAGTTTTTCTATTTGAATGGTCCTACCAAGGCTAATAATGAGGGTAAAACAAGTTCGACCATAGTGAAACATCACAACTTCATAGCAGCAAGGAGAGAGGGAATGTTCTTGCTTTGTTTTTCCAGCACCATTTTGAAACTTGTAGTGGATGCTATGACTTTCAGATATTGGATACAGTATGGTTCTCCCAATAAGGTCTAAAATGACGGTACTCCAAAAGAAAAGCTTTTAGTTTCATGTTATCTTTCTTGCAGGATTTGATTCCACCTTCATATATTGATGAACTTGCACTGTTGCAAGATCGAATAACTCCATTTTCAACTGAACTTGCTATAAGCACTATAGAACAAGAACTTGGATTACCAATAGACACTCTTTTCTCAGAAATTTCTCCTGAGCCTGTAGCAGCAGCATCACTTGGGCAGGTTGGTACAAAATCATTGACTAATCTGATGGTGGTTGAATTGCGATGCTCTTTTTTTGTAGAATCTTTATTTTTGTGCTGAGCACATGAACTTGTAAGTAATTGTTCTCTCTCTCTCTCTCTCCATACATATGGATGCATACACTGCATTGGTATAGGTCTACCAAGCACGGCTACGTAATAGTGGGAAGGTTGTTGCTGTTAAAGTGCAGAGGCCTGGTGTTCAAGCTGCTATTTCCTTGGACATACTAATTTTGCGTTTCTTAGCAGGAGTGTTGAAGAAGGCAGGAAAATTCAACTCTGATCTGCAGGTTAATTTTTTTGTATTAGTTGAAGAAAATTAGTAATTAGGCATCGACAACCGTGGCCAAAATGTCTCTTTGTCATAAAAATAGAATTCATGACTACTAAGAAATACTTTGATTTGCAGGCGGTTGTTGATGAGTGGGCATCAAGTCTTTTTCGGGTATATTGGTTTCCTTACCCTTGAATTGTGAAAGACAAAATTTTTCTCATCTATATTACTCTAGTTACATCTTATGCTCAAGATAGCAGAAAGAGATCTAGGCATAATATGTTTGAATATTGGGATGATAATTATCTTTTTTTATGTAAACCTGTAATATATTTTCTTTTAGGTTATTGAGAACTATTCTTAGAGCTTTATATTGAATACAGGTAAATCACATTGAATGCAGGAGATGGACTACGTTAAGGAAGCAAATAATGGACTCAAGTTTAGGTAAGAGCATCATCATTTATTAATTTGAGTGACAAATAGTGAGTTGAATATCTACCCACTATTAGCTTCTCATAATTTTTCCTTTTGAGTAGGCTTGTAATAAGACAATGCCTTTTGGTGACTTTTATTTCTTTGCATATAATAAAATCAAATCCTTTCCCTTTTTATTTTAAAAATAATAATAGAATCCAATTCAAGAATTGACTGCTCTCTGTAATTTCTCTCAGAAAAAGATAAATTAGAAAAACTTAATGTGGATTTCGTTTGTAACAAGCATAAGAATTGCCAGACCATATGACTGATAAAGAATGCTTATAATAGATTTTAAGTCTGGGTGTTGTTCTATACACTGAAGTTTTCCACTTTTGTGCTAAAAATATAAGAACCTCTTATAATTTGGTGCTGCTATTCCCTGAATTTATGTTCCTAATTTGTCCACTTATTTATCACTCTTATATGCTTAGAAAGCTCTACGGTGGTATAGAAGATGTTAAGGTTCCAGACATGTACATGGAGCACACAACTCGTAGAGTTCTTGTAATGGAATGGGTTGAGGTACATACTCTATTTTATATTACTATGCGTAAGTAGATTCTCTGGGGTTCCAACCAAACCTTGCCTAGAAAAACTAACTATAAAGTAGAATAATGAGTCTGCAATGATTAGCTTATGCCATCTTGCTGTATTCCAACACACTATTTCTTTAAAAGAAAGCAAAATGCTAATGTTTTTCTCCTTCAATGATTGCCTGCCTGAGCATGGCATGCATCACAAGGGGTTCCTCTTTGAAAACGATAAAGGGTAAGTTTACTAACTATAAAGTAGACTAATGAGTCTGCAACAATCAGATTATGCCACTGTGCAGTATTCCAACACATTAGTGCTTACTGTTTATTTAAAAAAAACAAATGCTAATGTTTTTCTCCTTCAATGATTGCCTGAATGAGCATGGCATGCATCATATGGAGTTCCTCTTTGAAAAAGATAAAGGATAAGCATCGTCACAAAGCCTATTATTGAAAAATTATTTTAAAATTGCTGCATATTGCCATATAAAATGGCAGTTGATATGAATTTCTTCTTTTATGATGATGTAGATTAGGCTATATATGTCTATTGTTTATGCAAGTTTCTTTTATTTTCATTGGTTAGTACTAATAGACGAGGTCAAGTTCATCATTCTAGTAAATTTTTTGTTGATGCCTATTTTTAAATGTTATAGCTTAGGTTTTTAAAGGTTGTTGATCACCAAGGAATTCTGGTAGTTTTAGATTTGAAGGTATGAAACTTTCTTTTCCCAATAATTCTTAGATAACGCTGTTATACCTCAGGTTTCAGGCGATTCTTAAACTTATCTTTTATTCTAATTCCATCAATTCTTTTATCAAGATCCATATCAACTCAATGGCAATGTGCATATTCATTCATTTAAAGGTTTATTCTTTTGTAATGCAACACTCATTAATGTTGTTAACAGTACGGTGTTACATTCACAGTACGGTGTTACATTCACTTTTTGTTTCAAAACATTGCAATAAATAACTTATGGAGCATGGGATCTAGTTTCTGTGTTGTGTGCACTTAACCACATGGCAGTGTAACGGTCTTCTTTGGGATCTTTTTAATAGTCTGTTTTAGTTTATTTTCTTTAATTTATAGTTTTCCTTACTATAAGCTGAATAAAATAAGTTTGTTTTAAGGTTTTGTTGTTTATGCTAGCACTCAAGTGGCTAGTAGGGAAAAAAGAGTTGATTCCTTTCATTAATTAGATTAATTGGACAAGTCTATATATTGATTGTACATTCAGCTTATAAGAAGCGTAATAAGGGTGATCTTGTGTGGAATTATGAAATTTGTAAGTGAGAAGTGTGATTCCTAAAAGTGATCTTGAATCTAGGAATGATTTCTAAACTCTTAAAGTAATTTCTAGGAACCTATTGGCGTAACAGTAACGGTTTTATATATTCAAATCCTAGGAATGATTCCTAACTCTTGCTATAAATCTTGTGAGTTATTCTTGAAATCATCTTATTCTCTTTTTGTAGATTTAATATTAAATTCAGACACCCTAAAATTATAACTATATGATTTTTTTCAAATACTTTTGTCTTTGTCCATCCTATATTGACATTTTAACATGTTTATTTCACTCCATATGTTCTTCTTTGAAAATTTATCATGGGGAACCACTGTTTAAGCTATTGCCTTATCATAGACACTTTTACGCTTTGGTATAATTCTTGCCTGTGATCACTTTTTTTGTTTTGCAGGGCCAAAAGTTGTCTGAAGTTAAAGATCTTTATTTGGTTGAGGTCTTTTTTAAACCAACCAAACCCTGTCATTCTTGAATGGTTGATCTTTATGTACTTTTCTTTTTTGTGATTGATTTGACTGATTCTTCCTTGGTTTTTCCTAGGTAGGAGTTTATTGCTCGTTCAATCAACTTTTGGAGAATGGTTTCTACCATGCTGATCCACACCCTGGAAATCTGCTCCGTACCTATGATGGGAAACTAGCTTATTTGGGTAAGAGCTGCATTGCTTGGAAAATGCCATAATAAATGAATTAGACTCTATACATGCATAGGGAATTTATAAGGTCTTACGAGCTATTGGCCGACATGATTTTCTAGTACTTCCTTTGAATTTAATTTACTGTTTACTTTTTATTGTGTGTAACATAAAAAGTGTAGGAGAAGCATAATGTTTTTCTTCCTAAATACTTCTTCAGTCAGCCAATCTCTTTCCCATGCACTTAAGTATGAAGTGTTTATGAGTCTATTTTGGGTGGCTCCCTCTTATAAGTTTGAGCTTTTCCAAATGGAAGGATGTGTGGGAGTCTGATGTATAAATTGAGTGTTTCCCTGCTGCTGAGTTAAATGGTCTTATAACACAATGCTGGAGTTTTCCTGATCAAGAGGCATAGATGCCTGTCATCTATCTGCATGGACAATATTCATTACTAAGGTATTGTTTCTAAACAGTTTGTCCAATGAAATTGTCAAAAACCATTCAATCCAAAAATTTAGTCTGTTGGATGAGACTTGAGAGTTTGCTATATATTACTGCAAGATTCCCTCTCATACAAAGTGTGGATAAACGCAGCAGATAAAAAGTCCTTGAGTATTGAGGGTGACACAACTTGAACTGCACGATTTCCTCTCATACGAAGTGTGGATAAACGCATCAGATAAAAAGTCCTTGAGTATTGAGGGTGACACAACTTGAAATCGAGACTTTTTTTATCACACAAAGCTCTTATATGATATTCAAGAAATTATTCATTCCAAAGTTTATATTGTTTGATGGGGACCATGAATCAAAATCTTAATATCTATCTTTGCCACACTATTGGTTTCAAAAACAAGTGAACCTACTGTGGAAACAGTAAGTATCATAGCTTAAACTGATTAGGAAGTCCTAGAGATGTATAACTTTCTCTTTTTCTGAAAATGTTCCAGAAAACATTGTTTTTGACTTGTTTAAGTAGAAAAACTTTGAAGTGGATATGTACTTATATATACATACACACACATACCTATAAAACAGTTAACTTTTGCATTTAAAGTAAAAGTAAGATTGGTATGATTAATTATGAAATAACTTAATCTTTCAGCTTCAATTTATCATTGAAATTTGCATAAAATTTCTTTGCTAGATTTTGTTTGACCATTTGGGCCATACCATGTTTTTCTGAGCTTGATTTAGTCTCATCTTGCTTTCTCAATGGAACTTCATGCTTCATGTGTGATGATAAATAAGAAGTTCATGATGAAAATCATGAACAGTTATTTAGGAGAAATTATTTCCTAATCATAAAATGGGAAACTAGAGGATATCATGAATATTTACTTTAGGAAATTGCTGTAAATAGGGGATATTGCTGTAAATAGGAAATATTCTAGTTATCTAAAATTAGGCTAGGACTTTTGTATATATTCAAAGGCACTTGCTTTGCAAAATAAGAAAAAAAGATTTCTTCTTTCTTCATGATATCAGAGCCCAAGACGTTGTAACTCCTGGTTTCTTCTTTTTCTGACACTTTCTTGGCCTTCATTGCCAATAGTGCCTTTTGGAAAACAGATGGCTAAAGCTGTTACCAACAAAAACTCCAACATGGAGGTCTCTTCCTCCTCTAAAATCTCCTCTGTTGGTAATCCCAAAATGTACACCCCTACCCTAATTGGTGAATTACAAACCTTGTTTCCATCTTACCAACTCAATGGTAAAAACTACCTCCACTGGTCACAAATGGTTAAGACTTTCCTTGAGGGCAAGTGAAAGCTTTCTCACCTACTAGGACCTGCTCTTGCTGTTTCGGTTCCCAAGTTTGAGGCTTGGAATATAGAGGATTCCTTAATCATGTCATGGCTTTGGAACTCTATGGAACCATCATTAGAGGTGCTTACATGTTCCTCTCGTCTACTAAGGAGATATGAGATGTTGTTACTCAATCTTATTCTAAGGTAAATGATGCCTCTTTAATTTATGAGATTAAGACCAGAATCTCATTTACTAAGCAAGCTATGCACTTTGTTAGTGAATATTACAATCTGATGAAGAGTCTTTGGCTTAAGTTGGATCATTATCAAAATTTTAAAATGCAATGCAGTGATGATAGTGTCAAATTACAAAAGTTTGTCGAAAGGGAAAGAATCTTTGAATTCTTAGCAGGTCTTAACGTTGAATTTGACCAACTTCTGGTTCAAATACTTGGCAAAGATCCTTTACCGTCTTTAAATGAGGCCTTCTCACTCATCCAAGCATAAAAGAGTTGGAGAATTGTGTTGTTGGAATCCAAGTCTGCTGATAGCTCAACATTCACGTCTATGAAAACCAACAAAGAAGCCCTTAACCACCACCAGTAGAATCCTCAAAATAAGGAAGCTGTCTGGTGCAGTTTTTGTAAGAAGCCTCATCACACTAGAGAGACCAGCTAGAAATTACATGGGAAGCCACAAAAAGCGCGGAAAGAAGGGGTAAACAAGGATGGACAGGCGAAGGCCTACTTCACTGAACCTACAAACTTTAGAGATTTTGAATAAGCTAGATCAGAACCAAAAGGAATTAACAAAGAAGAGATTGAGTGCCTAAAGAGCATTTTGAATTACCTGGAAGGTGCTGGTGCATCATGTTCATTAGCCCAATCAAGTGATTTTTCTAATTCTCATGCCCTTAGTGCCTCATTAGTGTCTCCTAGGGGTTCTTGGGTCGTACATTTAGGCAACACAAACACCATATGACTACCTTTCATCATTCTTTTATTTCTTATAACCCCTGTCCTAGTAACAGAAAAGTTAAAAGTTGCAGAGGGCTCTCTTACTATTGTTGCAAGTCAAGGAACCATTCCTTTGTCCCCTAATCTTCTCTTGAAAAGAGTACTACATGTTCCCAAACATTCTGCCAATCTTTTGTCCATTAAAAGATTTACCAGAGACTTGAATTGCTCTTCCATCTTTGATCCGAATTATTGTGTATTTCCGGATAGGGAAATGGGGAAGATGATTGGGCATGCTAAGGAAAAGGATGGACTCTACCTTCTGGAGTCTAATAGTGGAGACAAAACCTCATATCCCTCCTTGACTTTCATGACCAAAGTTACTCTTAACCCTATTTGGCTTCACCATTATCGTTTAGGTCAGCCTTCTTTTAGTTTATTGAGAACCATGTTTCCTAATTTGTTCAAAAACAATGATCCTAATAGTTTCCATTGTGATGTGTGTGAGTTTGCCAAACATTGTCGTACTTCCTTTCCTTTGAGCAATAATAAATCTGAATTTTCTTTTACTTTGATTCATTCTGATATATGGGGACCTTCAAGGATACCTAATGTGTCAGGAGCTAAATGGTTTGTTACATTTATTGATGATTGCACAAGGGTCACGCGGGTCTTTCTTATGAAAAACAAATCAGAGGTTAGTGAGATTTTTCCTAATTTCTTCCATATGATAAAAAACCAGTTTGGGGTGAGCATAGAAGGGGTCAGGAGTGCTAATGCCCTGGAATACTTTAATCAAACCTTGTCTTCTTTCTTTCAACGTGAAGGCATTATCCATTTTTCATCTTGTGTTGATACGCCTTGACAAAATGGGGCGATTGAGCGTAAAAATAAACATTTACTGGAAGTCACTAGAGCATTATTATATCAAATGAATGTCATTAAACACTACTGGGGAGAGGTTGTTTTAACTGGAGTTCACTTGATAAACAAATTGCCTTTTCATGACCTCTAGAGTTCAAAACACCGGTAGAAATGCTCCATAATTTCTTCCCCAGCTTTAATATAAGTAGTCTGACTACAAGGGTGTTTGGATGTGTTAGTTTTGTTCATATTCATGCTCATAATAGGGGAAAACTTGACCCACGAGCCCTAAAGTGCATCTTTGTTGGCTACTCTCCTACACAAAAAGGGTATAAGTGTTTTTATCCTCCCTCACATAAATTCTTTATTTCCAAGAATGTGTCATTTGTTGAGAGTCAATCTTTCTTCCCTAATACTTATCTTTAGGGGGAGATGAGGAATTCTGCGAAAGAGAAGTATAGGGAGACTAATTTCTTACTTGATTTATCTTTCCCAAATACACAGACTGACTCGGCCACTACTATCCCTACAGCACCTAACCAATCTGACCAAAATAAGTTAGAAAGTGCCCAGCCAGATACCTTAAAAAATGTTGCACCTATCCCTAACAAGTCTCTCTTAGTCTACTCATGAAGGAATATTGTGTAGACCTTACTAGAGAAGGCTCAAGGATCTAACCCGGAATTAGGTACTGAAATACAGAACCCTGAACTTGATGATTTGTATGTTCCTATAGTTCTTTGGAAGGGCGCACGAACATGCACTAAATACCCAATTTCACACTTCGCTTCACTTGGCAAATGTTCTCCAAGCCATAAATGTTTTCTTACAAAAATAAATTCAGTTTCCATGTCACAAACACTTGATGAGGCACTTAGGGATAGGAATTGGAAAAATGCCATGGATAGTGAGATGAATGCATTAATTGAGAATCAAACATGAGAAATAGTGGATTCACCGAAAGGAAAAAGACCAGTAGGATGTAAATGGGTATTCATAATTAAATATAAAGCAGATGGTTCATTGAAAAGATATAAAGCAAGGCTAGTAGCTAATGGGTATACTCAAACTTATGGGGTTGATTATCTTGAATTTTGCCCCAGTAGCAAAAATGAACACTATACGTATACTGTTATCCTTGGAAGCTAAATTTGATTGACTGTGCAACAATTTGATGTAAAGAATGTCTTTTGACATGGTAATTTAAAGGAAGAAGCGTACATGACGGCCCTCCTGGATTTGAAGATAAGTTTGGGAGTAGAGTATGCAAATTAAAGAAAGCCTTGTATGGCCTCAAACAATCTCCTCGGGCATGGTTTGGGAGATTCACAAAGGCTATGCTGGAAATGAAGCACAAGCAAAGTCAAGGAGATCACACTCTATTTATTAAATTTGTTGTAGAAAATAAAATGACAGCCCTCATTGTTTATGTGGATGACATCATAGTCACAGGTAATTATCTTGAAGAGATGAAACACCTCAAACTTAAACTTGCCCAAGAGTTTGAAATCAAAGATTTGGGAAAGTTTAAACATGTTTTGGGCATAGAAGTAGCTTGTTCGAAAGAGGGAATTTTTCTATCCCAACGCAAGCATATTTTGGATCTTCTAGAAGGAACTGGAATGATGGGGTGCAAACTGATTGATACACTTATAGAACAAAATCATAGACTTAGCGAGGCCAAAGATGATGAAGACTAGTGGTATCAAAGACTAGTGGGAAGACTAATTTATTTGTCACATACCAAACTTGACATAGCATATGCAGTACGTGTAATTAATTAGTTCATGCATGACCCTAAAAATGTCGATCTTCAAGCAATGTATAAGGTATTGAGGTACCTTAAAACTACTCCTGGCAGAGGGATTATGTTTAAGAAAAATGACAATAAAATAGTTGAAGCTTATATAGATAGAAGGTTAACCACTGGGTACTACATTATGTTTTTAGGCAATCTTGTCACTTGGAGAAGTCAGAAGCAGTCAGTTGTGGCTAGATCAAGTGCTAAGGCAGAGTTTAGAGCTATGGCTCACGATATATGTGAGCTTTTGTATATTTGTATCATCCTGAATGATTTGAAAGTTAGGTGGCAAGGACCTAGAAGCTCTACTGTGATAATAAGTCAGTTATTAGTATTGCTCACATCCCGGTACAACATGACAAAACTAATCACATTGAGATTGATAGGCACTTTATAAAAGAAAAATTGGAAAGTGGGCTTATTTGTACCCCATATGTTCCCACTACCAAACAGATGGCAGATGTATTGCCTAAGGGGCTGGCAAATGCACAATTTCAAGATGTTATAGGCAAGCTAGGAATGCAAGACATCTATGCACCTACTAGCTTGAGGGGGAGTGATGAAAATCAGAACAGTGATTTAGGAGAAATTATTTCCTAATCATAAAATAGGAAACTAGAGGATATCATGGATATTTACGTTAGGAAATTGCTGTAAATAAGGGATATTATTGTAAATAGGAAATATTTTTGTTACCTAAAATCAGGCTAGGACTTGTGTATATATTCAAAGGCACTTGTGCAAAATAGAAAAAAGATTACTTCTTTCTTCAGCTCATATGGAGACTAAGTAACTTTCTATGATTTGCCAACAGATTTTGGTATGATGGGTGAATTTAAGCAAGAACTCCGTGATGGGTTTATTGCAGCTTGTCTCCATCTTGTAAACCGTGACTTTGATGCACTGGCTAATGACTTTGTTACTCTTGGGTACTTATACTATCTTTGTTCTGGTGCTATATCTGAAGAACCTGTTTATAAGGCTAAACTAGTATAAAACTGCAGGCTTCTTCCACCAACGGCAAATAAAGAGGCTGTTACAAAAGCTTTAACAGGTTTCTTCTGTTTCATCAATTTAGAGTTCAAAATTTTTGTACTTTTTCAGGTCGTCTTGATAGCTCTTTTTATTTGTGGAGAGGTGCATTTTCTGGCCATGATTTTACCTGTAATTTCAATCGGCAGGTGTCTTCCAAAATGCTGTTGCTAAGGGAGTTCGGAATATAAGCTTTGGAGACCTCCTGGGAAATTTGGGGACTACCATGTATAGTGTTCTGTCTGTCCTTTTGACTTTAGCTGCAAGAAATGCATTAGTTATTGTTCGAACTATTAGTTTTCCCCATTAGATATATATGCTCGTTGTGTAGAAAACACTGGTTATAATGCTTTGCAAGAAAAAAATCATGTCAGTTTTATGTCATTATCTTCTTTTCAATTGTTACCGTGCATATAACTTTAACATATTGTCTCTTAGGAAAATGATGGCAAATTCATATTAGAGAGTTCATAGTCATGAAATTTAGAAAGTCTACAGATAATCCCAGACCACAGTCCTATGAAGGCCAATCATTCTAAAGCATAATTCTGAATCATACTCCTTTTGATACACAAGATATTAATCGTGAGTGGTGTAGATTTCATTACAAATCTTTGATTTCATGTGTAAACTGAGATAGCTATACTTGAAACATATGATAGCAATTATTGGTTTTGGAAAATTACAATTTCAAATAACTGTAGCTTGTCTAATTGAGGTAATGTTTAATGGTCTATATCATTTCCAGGTACAAGTTCAAATTTCAGATACCTTCATATTTTTCTCTTGTCATCCGAAGGTAGTCATTCTTTCCTTTAGGGACTAACTGATGTCTTACCATTTCTTTTTCATGTTTATTTCCTGTAAGAAGTTGGTTATATTCTTGTGGCCTTCAATTATAACATCCACATTTCATTTTCCTCTTCCTTTTCCTTTTTCCATCTCTTAGTCTTGCAGTGTTGGAAGGAATTGCTCTCAGTTTTGATCCTAACTACAAAGTTTTGGGCAGTACATATCCCTGGATTGCTAGGAAAGTATTGACTGACAGCTCAGAACAACTGAGATCTTCTTTGCAAGATCTTCTTTATGAGGTGATATGAAGTTAGTGTTGCGATCTCAGGGTTCTTGTTTGAGTCACACTCTAGCCTTTTTTTTGCTTCTCGATGCTTTATTTTCTCTTTCAAATGCATATTCCCCTAAAGCATATCCTTTCCAGGAAGGTGTTTTCCAAATTGATCGTCTAGAGTCTCTACTTTCTGAGGTGAGATCCTTAACTATTTCATCTCTCTCTATCTCTTTTCTGTGTATTGCACACAACGAAAAGAAAATTATTTTCTGGCTACTTCTGATAACGACTTATACTTTTGAAAACATTCCTTTTATATTATATCAGCTGTTGCTTTTGGTCCTAGGTGTTTCATGTGAATTGATCCGTTTTTATGTTTCTTTGACTGTTGTAGGAGACTCAGGCATTCCCATCAAATGCCCAAAGATCTCTTTTATCTCATACTGTCTTTTGGTGTTTCTTCTTCCTCAACTGAGCTAATTTAAAGGTGTTTTCTTTTTCAGTCCCTTCGTGCACAGACGAAGAAGTCCTTGGTCAAAAGAAATACAGAAGAAACAGATTCGAAGGTTGTTATAAAACAGATTCTTTCCTTCACCTTGGCAGAGAAGGTTTTGATAGTACTCTTTATCCTCAGTGCTTATTTTTAGCCCCAAAACCAGGGCAGTAGCCTTCATTTTAGTTACTAATCTTTCATACCAAAATAATTACAGGGTGACTTTGTAAGGGAAATACTTCTTCAAGAAGTTGCTAAGGTATGAAATTTGGTTCCCATTCACTTGTTTCTGTGTTTTAATGTTTTATTTCATTACCGATTAAAAATATCATGCTTGTGAACAAGAAAATTCATCATCTTCCCATGTTTGTGAATTGAAGTATCTGGATGCATAATTTATTCTTGTAAAGATTCTTCAATATCCTCTAGGGTTTATATTTTTTCTTAAAGATTGTTCCTCTCTCAGGAAGTAGTAATAAAATGTATTTTGCCACTACAGATTCTATCTGTTATCAATAGAGTTTTAGCTAGTGTCTAAATTAGCTCGAACTATATGTAGACTGTGCTGAGAATGAATTTTAAGTACTCTGTTATTTTAGGCTGATAATATAAATTGGAGTGTTCTATTTCAATCTAATGAAGTTGTAACTCAAATGGTTGTTTCTTTAATTATTGAAAGAAATTAGTTAAAAAAGAGTTCCTAGTCAGTTAATTGTCAAATACACTTAAGTTATTTTGTGTGTGATTGTTAGAAAAAAAAGTGGCAAAAGTTTAGTGAAATAGGTATGTCTGTTAGTTTATACAATTACTTAAGACCTTAGTTTTGATCAATTGTATTGAACACACTGGTAGCTAGAAGTTGATATCAATTAAGAATCATGGTTAATTGCAGAATATAACAAAATAATAAAAATTTTATTAACATAATCATCTGATTAGAATTCTTGTGCTAAATAAGTGACTGTGGGGAGCTTAGTTTATTTTACATTTAATAAAATGTTCTCAATTAGCGATTTTAACCAAGTGAGCTATACCCGCAATTCAATGATACTTCAATGGAACACCTACCCCCAGTAATATTTTGGTACAAAAAGGAGTGCTCTAGTAATATTTACAAAATTATTATTTTGTCTTTCAAGCACATCATTTTTTGTGATTTATACATGCAAGATAGTTTACGAATGACATCTTTCTTTTTTAAATATGACAATAAATTTTGATTAAAACAATTTATTGTATTTGTCATATCTAAATCTCTTAATTTTGGTACCAAACTGATTTTGTATCATAAATGAAAAGTAGTAGGAACGTTAATCACTTCATCATTTTAAAGCTATGATGTTTGCATATGTTCATTTACATAAAGTAGTAAAAATGATCTGTAAAGTTACAAAAGATGATTATCCCCAACAAAAATGATAAGATGAAATAACATCACTATATGGTAAAGATGACAAAACTAAATTGTTGTTGCTAATACATAACTCAAAACTAAAGTATTGTTGCTAATACATAATTCATTTGGAGTTTAAGTAGTATAGTCAATCATTTGCTCGTCCAAGTCCAATCCTTTTCACAGAACCTTACTCTTGAAATTTGCAATAAGGGTAAAAAATGGCTTAACAATTTATAGTGGTCAATTTTTGTACGGACACAACTTTAGTGGATAATGGACATTTTGTAATAGAATGAAGGTTGAAGTTGTATGACTTCTAAGTTTACTATAATGGTAACTGATCTATCATCATCAATAATTTTTCTATTACTTAGATATGGGGTATTGGTTCTACAGTGATTGGATGAACGAGTCATATGATTTGTAGCATCAGAATCTCTAGCTCACGTATTGTAGAAGGGGTATTTTGAGACATCAAATACAATTTAAAAGGAATGATCCCAAAAAGGGTCAATGAACACGAAGACCTTATCTAAAAGAGCTAATAAACATTCGTTTGATAGATTATCCAGCTTGATGAAGTCTTCATTGTTGGAACTTTATAATTCTTGCTAATTTTTTTTTCTATTGCTTTGTGTTACATAGGCCAAATTCGAAGTCTTCTATTGGTTTCCTTACTGCTCCATTTTCAGCTTGATAGTTTGTCTTGCAATTTTTTCAACTTTCTTTGGTGTTTCTCAACTTCTTAGAAAATATCAGCTATTTCATTTAGCAATGGGACTTTTTCCTTTCACAAAATCTGTTCCTTTATTTGATCAATCGAGGTTAAAACTTGTGAAAAAAAGGACAATAATTTTTTTTGTTTTGGCAGGACAATTATTGCACAATAACTAAACTGACTCAGTAGCAAATATATATTGATTACAATTTACCTCCTTGCCTTGATATTCTAGCTTTAACCTTTATTTCATACACTTAAGCAACATTTTTGACTTTAGAGAAGGTTGTCAAACAGCCTCTCAATTCCCCTGCACCCTTTTGACTTAAGGGTTTGAAGTTCACTGTTGAGTTAGGGTCTAAATCTAACAATAAAGGTTGTAAGGTGGCAATCAAGAAGATTATGGAAAATTGAAATATAGTAGCACACTCAGTATTTAGAAATCAAGATTGGAACAGAAGTTATACAACAGAAAAATTATTTTAAGTACCTTGAATCCATTATCGAAAGTAGTGATAAGATAGACGACATAGTACACCATATCAAATTGGGGCGACTTAAATGGAGGGACGCCCGAAGAATTTTTATGTGACAAAAAGATATTCAATCTAAAAGGTAAATCTTACCGTTTAACAATTAGGTCGGTTATGCTTTATGGAATGGGTTATTGGTCCATCAAATAGCTGTATAGTCAAAACTTAATGGTGATGGATATGAGAATGTTTCGTTAAATGTGTAACCTTACAAGAAAAGATAGTCAAAAATATAGTGATAAGAGACAAGTTGAGGGTGGTTAACATTAATAGTAAATTAAAAAAGACAAGGTTTAGGTAGTTCGAATATGTTAAGACGAGACATTTTGACGTTTCAGAAGATACGAGAAGATTGTACTTAAGAAATTTAATAGAAGAAAAGAAATACTTAAGAAAAATTGAGGAGAGGTAATTAAGAACAATTTGGCCGTACCAGCACTTACTGAGGACTTAGCCTTCAATAGAAAACTTAGGCAAACTAAAATTCGGGTAGATAATCATACATAGAGAAGTTCTTATCTTGTCATAGCCCTTTCGAACTTTTTCTTTCAATCTTTTGTGACTTTTATTACTATTAATACTTTTTTATCGCACTAGCTTATTTAGTTATTTTATTTCTTTATTCCATATTTTTTCCCTCTTTCAATTGCTTGTTTGTTTTATTTACTTATTTGTTTTTTTCTCGTTTGTTTATTTGTTTACTTATTATTATTTTTATCTTTATTTATTATTTTATATTTAATTTTATTATTATTAAATTTTTAATCGTTTTCAAAAAAAATTTCAGTGGTCTTTTAATAGGTCTACTAGAAACAACTTCTCAACTATTTAGGGATAAGACTGTGTACTTCTAGATCTTTTTAGACTCCCAGTCTCAGTGAAATTCTTACTGGATTATTATTGTTGTTGTACTTAGGTTGAACCATGATATAGCACTGAAGGATACAGAATAATTAACAAGTAAAATTACAAAACCAAAAGCTGCAAGATAAAAGATGGCTAATGCTAGAAACTTGTAGTACTCTGATACCATAAGGAAAATTAGGAGAAAAATCTTGTATTATGCTTATATTTGTATAGTATACATGTTGAAAAATTCTAGTGAGCTTTCTTAAAATTATCTCCAAAATTACCTCCTAAATAAGTTATCTCAAGAATCCCACTAATTAGTGGATGTTTAGGTTTTACGTTAATTTAGGAATAGACAGTTCATAACAGATTGTAGTTCCCCTTCCTTTCACAGTGATATAATCAACTTAAAGAAACACTACCCAAGCTTTTATTTGGATGTCTATATTAGTGCTATTATTTATGAATATATTACATTTAACAATTTTTATCATATTGAATCAATTATTGACAGCTCCATCTTGGATAAGAATCAATGATGAGTGCAAACAAACTGTCATTCATATTCTTTAATTATTCAGCTGCTTTCCTCTATAGACTATAGTGTCTCAAGTTGCCTTGTTCATATGCAGGGCTTGGATGCACTTGGGCTAGCAACTCTACATTCTTTTGCTTCCACAGCGACTGCAACTGTACCATTTATGCCCAACTTTTCTTTTGCTTCAATGACTGATGAGGACATGATGAACTTGAGAACCTTGCGGCGCCTTATTTTGCTTTTATCAAGATCCCAAAAAAACCAGAGCCCCACCACGGTACTTTTTTATACAGTTGTTAATAATACAATCAGGTTTATTGGTGCTTCATTTACCAAACGGTGACAGATATGCCCAAGTTGTTCTGGGAGAAGTTGCAATTTTGAGGGCCTCAAAATATTCACCATTTTCTTTTTCAGCCTCCGAAGGCAGACTCTTATAGATGCTAACTTTATGTTTGTTATAATATTGCCGTCTTTAAATACTAGATATAGTGTTATGGAGTACTTCTACCAGTGATGCAAATGAATTATGAGGGAGGATACAATGGTTAATGGTATAAAATACCCGCTTTAGCTTATTACCTACTTACTGTATTGCAATAACTGGTATATGGATTAATATCTTACAGGAAGAAAAAGGAGTTATCAAATACAAGAATCCTAACACATACTCTGAGGAAGCTTCTCTTCTTGTTTATGAAGTTCCATCAGTTCAAGAAATTCTGCCTGTCCTTTCTGCCATTCCCGAGGTCAGCTTTTGGTTTTCAGTTTCACATGGAATCTTTTATAGGACTTTCAATTGGATAAGTAGTACTTCCTAACTAACATTTTCTGTCCTGTTTGGAGTTGTTGGTTCTAATCAAGCCTAACTCTTCTGAAATTGCATGGTCTCAAGAATTCTTAGATTAGAATACTAGAAAATCCTACCCAACTCTTTGCAAATGACATGGTTTTGAGCTTGTTGTTCGATTAATAAAATATCAACACGGTTACCTTTAGGATCTATTAACATGGTGACTGCATGTTTTAGGTCAAAATGAAATACGCACCATATCATTTACACCATATGTTAGTTGTTATTTCAGATTCTGTTAGTAGGGAAGACACGTGTTTACTGATCCGGGTAGAGGGGATGATTCAGTCATCACTTGAGAGTATAAGGCAAGGCTGCAAGAGTGGAGAGGGTATGAGAAAATTCTGGTTGTAATCATTGGACTTACCCTAAGGGAAGTACCTATTTGATCAATTCCATTCCTCATTCTTACTTACCAGTGCATTCCGTTGAATTTGTTCTCTCGAGTATAACACTGCACCTAGATAAAACCTTCAACAACAGAGATCAGTTAGGAAATTGGATTGTATTTTTAGAGGAAAAAAATAGATCTGTTTCTTTCTTCTTTTTTTTCAGTTTGGCATGAGATAGATATTATGTGTTCTTTATTGCTGTTTAATTTTGGTGATTCAGTATTAAGATAGATATTATGTGTTCTTTCTTGCTGTTTCAGTTTGGTGATTCAGTATTAAGAAATAGCAATATTTTCAGACATGGCCTCATTTGGAACAGAGTTGTGCTTAAATCAAGGCCTTATAAAAAGCTGATGGTCCATCTGTCTAGGTCACAGTTGAAACTCTCTTAGTCTGCAAGTTGAAACTTAATCCACAAGATATTTAGCAAGATAGAGGGTGTATTGGTCTAAAGTGCAAATCTTGATGAACTTTTTCTTGAGCGCTCCATGTTCCCCATTTCTTTTGATGGTAATAATTGTTAAGGAATACGCAGCCATATAATTAAATCAGTAGTTTTTGTTAAACTAGGTTCCTGAATCATGCTAGTTTTCCACCATAATCAACGTAGTTTACTATTAAGTCCATGTCTTAATTTTACGTTGAAAATACTTTGCAGCTCCCACCAGAAACGCAGCAGCAGTTGCTTACCTTGCCAGCTAATCTGATCGAAAGATTGATTTCTCGTGCCACTGCCAGGACCATCAGGAGGATTTTCCTTTGATATCAGACAGGTTATTAGGGGACATTCTTGTTTCTGTATATATTTTTCTTGCTTATCAATTGTTCACAAAATTAATCAGATAAGCCATTTTGTGATGAGGGATTATCACGGTGACAAACTCTTCATTCATGCTTCTCTACCCTCGTATTTTTAGCTACTGGGCATATTTTTAGAAAATTGGAAATTTTAATTTAAATGGAAAATTGAGATTATATTTTCTTGAAGCTAAAAGATGTTTACTTGGTGCTTTTGAGAATCCTTTTTAAGTTCATTTTGGCAGTTGAAAATCAGGTCGAGGACAACAATGTTTAGTATTACTTCCATCTCAAGAGTGAGTTTGATCCAAGAGACTTACAATCAAGGAATTCATCCACCAAATGGATATGTTCAAGGATATCCACAGAAAATCACGAGATGTGTTGTCTTTATGGTTATTCATTACCACCCTGCTCGGCAAAGACAATAAGGAACGAAATGAAGCCACAAAATAAATCTTTGCCGAATAAATTGTTTAGCGAATAAATTTGATCACTAGGCTTTGGTCCAACGGTAACAAGGTACCTCTTTATCCATTTATCATGGTTTGAGTTGGGATCAGATGCATTTCTACGCTTGAGGATGCGTCAAGAATATCGTTTAAAACAATCCAGATCACAGAATCAAAGAACAACCAAGGCAATAGATGTAACCATACCAGTTGAGTCAAGATCCACTGGGCAAGCAAAGCAGAGGAACTATTCGGAAACGGATCAAAATTTTATTGCTCTCTTATCCTTAATTTTATGACAAATGCTAAACCCTAGTTAACGAATAATATTTGGAAGGTATAAAGACCACGAATTTCTTTCAGAAGTGGACCTTTTGTAACAATCATTGTACAGGTATCGCAGAGACGAACGAGTAGCAAGCACTCCTCTTCCTACCACAGAGGATAACCTGCAGTAATGAATAATAAACGAATGCAAGACTATGCATTGTTATGTCCCACTACGACGGCCATATCTGCCCTCCTCGCAGTGCCTCTTGGAGCTGAATCACTTGTTGTTGATGCTCAGGTGGCAATGAACTCAACTGCTCTGGTGTAAGGTTTAGAACTTGTTGCAGTAAGCCAGGATCTAAATCTGCAATCGGCTGCAAAGAACGGATCATATTATCAGCATCTCAAATATGATCCTAATCACATAATATGGAGAAGAAGATGGCATAAGCATTATTGATACTGTGTCCACGTAGCCATTATATAAAGAGGCCAACCACAACAAAATAAATCAATTTTGTCAATCGCTATTAAGTCCTCAATGACACGAACCTAAAAAGATCAATTCTAAACCTAGACAAAGACATGGTACTTAAAAGTCAATTGAATCCCTAATTTACTCATTTATCCAATCGAGTCTCCAAAATTGTGTTCAATATATGATCAAGCCCTCAACTGACTGTTCTAAAGTCAATTAAAGGTTTGCAACTGTAATAAGAGTCTCAGATAAATAAAGTTTCCAAATGACCAAAACTATTTTGAGATACTCTTTTTACCAATTCAAATTCCTAGTGATAGAACTATGCGACCTAAAAGTACTTTGGACAGAAGTCAAGTTCAGAGCTCCCAGTCAAACGAGAATGCACAGAAGAATTTTGGACGCAAGCAAAGCTCATAAAGAATACAACGATCAAACATAGTGTCTTTGTCAAGCTAAAGCTCTTTTTGTAATTTTTTTTAAGCACAATACCTGATCACTTTGTTTATCAGAATATTTCAACTCTTCTGACTTAGCAATTGAATTTGTAGGCAATGGACCATCTGTAGAAGCTTGAGATGGTCCAGGTCGAGGGGCAACTCCTGAAGCACCCATAGAGACAGATATGCTTTTACTATCTTCCAATTTTAGCAGTTTTGAAGGCTGACTACTTGGCTCTCTAGAGTCGTAAATTGAGCTTGTTTGCAAGTTCATAGATGTACTATCATGCTCCTTGCTGACAGGACCTGAAATGCCCGACGATATCAAGGGACCAGGCTGTTATTCTAAAGTAAGTTAGACCCACCATAAGTATATTTTGTGAATGGTAGCTGCAAATAAATAAAAACATACAGCCAGGCAAATGCAAGAGCACACAGATTCCAAGGCCACACTTGTATATATTTATCTCTGTTCAACCATTTTTTGTTGAATAAGTGCAGGGCAGCCCAGCATGCTTGTGTGCATTGATAGCACTTCATGCATGCAAATATAAGGAAACCGACATATGTATATCATCCCACTACAAGATATTCTTATTTCATTTACAAGAAATTTGTTCAAAGGGTAATTATCAGCCGATTTGAACAAGCATCCTTTTGGATATTCAAATAAAATAAAGGGCAGCAATCAAACATTAAGCTACATACCCCATTCTCTATCTTCTATTCCACCAAACTAAGTTATCCAAGGGTGTATCGGATGCATGCAACAACTATTCTTTGCAGAAGAGATGATAAAATCCCCCAATGAAATTGAGGAAAGTTAAAAAGAAAATTAAGAAGGAACAAGCATTTGATCACTTTGAGGGCATCAATCTCCAGATAGACCAAAGACTTTAAATTCGATTTGATTGCTTGAGAAAAATAGCCAGGCATCTCTTAGACACTTGGATTCTAAAGAGAAATAAACAAACAAAAGGAAATAATATTAACATTATTCTTTTCTTAAGCAAATATTCTCCTACTATGATTATGCTAATTAGCAATTCAAGATCCCCAACATTAAGGAATTCAAATCCCTAATATTCAGGGATCATATTAGCCCCTGCTGCTTCAAAACATTCTTGACCTCAAGGCTGACCAATAATAAAATTTAAAAGTTCTCCGCCGATGCCTCATGAGGTTTCCAAATAACATATTCAACCAACAACTTGACCCATTGGACAAGCACTTCAATGATAGGATGTTCATGCTGCATCATTTCACGCCAATCTAATATCTTGACTCTTACTTCACCAATGGAGGAAATATCTCACAAATTTTGTTGCAAAGTAACATTCTCATCCAGTTTTGTTATAAGAAATATGGAAAATCAGATGCATCTTAGAGCTTGCTGGCAAATCCAAGCAAAAAGCAACTGAAACAATAACTGGACAAGTACAACCATTCTGCCCCAAGATACCACACCACTCACTCCTTTGACCTGTAACTAGTAAAGCACTGACGGTAGTATTCTATGCACCTACTAAACACTTCAGTTTGTCCATCAGTTTGCAGGTGATATGAGATAACTTGTAAGTGAAAAAGCTCCCTCTAAAAATTGCTAGTGAAAACTTTATCCCAATCATTGACAATAGAATGTGAAACTCCATGGAATTTCACTATGTTCTCAACAGAAGTGTGAGCAACACTTGCAAGAGCATAAGGATAAAAGTGAATATATTTTGTAAGGTAATGCACAACCACAAACATGGTGGTTTTATCTTGTGATGGTGGAGGACCATCAATAAAATCCAGATATGTTAGTCCAAGCCTCATTGGGAACAGAAGAGGTTGAAGTAAACCATGGACAGAAAATCATTTCACCCTTCCGGCTCTGGAAAACATCAAATTCAGCCACAATTTTTTCAAAGCAATCCCCATTTCCTCCTAGTAGCAAAATTGGTGGATTAGCTTCAATGTGTGAAGAAACCCAGAACGACCTACAGATGGTGATAAGTGAAACTCCCGCAAAATAATGTTTTGCTATGAAGAAGAATCTGAGGTCAAGACAATTCTTCCCTTGTAGGACAAGTCTATGGAGTTCCAGCTATAATAAGGGACAACTTTGGTCATTCATCAAACAACTCATCTACATTAGGAATAGGATTTTTCGTTTCTATTACGTTATTTAGTGCCAGGTAATCAATAAACACCCACGAGACCCATCGTTTTGACCGAGTAATAACAAAGGATAAGAGTGGGCTAACACTAGACTTTATGATTCCTGTTTCAAGCATCTCCTTATCAATTTTTGCAATCTCCATCTTTTGGAAATGTAGGCAACCAAACGGAAGGGCATTAGCTGGTGTGCTCCCACGTAAAAGAGGTATTCGATGATCATGTGATCGAAGAGGAGGAAGATTAGAAAAGATATCTGCAGATTCAAGTAATGACTGAAGTATTTATCTTTTTCAGATTTTGTCAAACCCTCACTAACGATTCGCAGCTATACTATAAATCTATGGCATACTTTCCAAAGAACCTTCCCCACTCTATAGCTAGAAACAGTTACCAAGCTTACCTTTAGAAGCACGTGCATTCCTTAAAGAATGAATTTCATAGTCAATTTGAAAAATTCCAACAAAAATCTCCTACAGGAATAGCCATTCAATTCCTAAAACTACTACATAATCTTCCAGTGGTAGCAAGAATAGTTCATAAATATTCCCTTACCTGCATAACCAACTTCACCTTAAAACACTTATTATCACAAGTTCACCCATCTGTTGCCTTTACTTCAAACTTATGACAATGTTCAAGTCGATAAATCAGTTGTTCAGCAACCTTTTTGCTATTAATAAAGTTAGTGATCGATTCAATAATCTCATCATTATCCATACCTTCTTGAGGAGAATCAATTGACTCGACCTCTAATTCATCTTTAGTTGTTCAACATCAAAAATTTTTCTTGCTTGCGACGATGCCCTTACATTTTTCATAACAATTCCAGCACATGCCCTTTGATGATTGTTCTCTGAGCTCATCTTGTGTTATTCATATAGTATTTTGAATAGGAATAATTGGGGCAGCAGACATTGGTGACTAATTTACTAACACCCTTACTGGCTCTACAATTTTCTGCATTAATTTTCTTTTCATGGAATCTATTGCAGCAATCATAATGTTAGGAGGATATGCCTTAATTTCACAATGAATATCTACATTAAGACCTTCAATGAATGTCCTTATCAACCTCCTTCCGCACCAATCTTTATCCCCATTTGACAATCACTCAAATCAATCCTAATATTCCAAATAGTAGAGGTTTGTCGAATATTAACAAGCTTCCCATCACCATTCTCAGTTTTGAATGTCCCAAAACAAATAAGAGTCCTTTCTTAAATGTTCCCAAGAGGGAATTCCATGACAAGTTTCATACCACCATACCAATAAAGGCATCTCCATCTAATAAGATTGAAGCAATTTCCACCTTAGAATCTTCTAGAGATTTATCAAAGAAAAAAAAAAACTTCTCTCCTCTATAAATCCAACTAGTTGGATCTCCATCTTACCATCTAGGAAACTCCACCTTCATGTGAGGGTAGCCATTTAACACATTCCTAATGCCTTCAGCTTATAACTTCATATTGCTTCAGTTTACCAGCAAAAGCAGAGATTCCCTCCTACTGAATTTTGTTAAAGCTTTCAAGTAAGCTCTTCAAAAATTCTACTAGTTGTGTGTTAATCTCTGCTTAAATTGTTCAAGTTGACAAACTCATGAAAGTTTTGTTATGCATTGCTTAAGACCGTAGATCTGTAATTCCTAAGTTTTGTTTTCTATTTCAGGTCAAGGGCATATAACTTTTTGTTTTTTTTTTTTGGGCAGTGGTGGTGGCGGTGATAAGAAGTAGAGGAAGAGAATTTTCTAGGATTAAGGTTCTGATACTAAATGATAGAACTCTAGGTTTTATCTAACGAGTTTTGATAATAAATGATAAAAACTCTAGGTTTTATCTAATGAGTTTTCTTTAATTGCTAGAAAGAAAAGCCAAAGGCATTAACATACATATAAAATCCTTAGTTCATAGTCAACTGGACTAGGAATTCTAAAGGCAAATAAACAAACAAAAGAAGATAATATCAATCTCTTATAATTAGGGGTAACAGATATTCTTATTTAAATAAAATAATAAATGATTATGCATTTTAGCAATTCAAAAACACTACTATTAAAAAATCAAATCCCTAATATTAAGGAATCCCATTAAGAGAGCAAAAAATGACAACGATATCCTCTAACCAGAGCCTTCTTTCTCTATTCTACCATGATAACAAGGATTAGAAAGGTTTGATACCTGAAGCAAAGAATCTGCTGTCGAAGGACGAGAAATAAGAGATGATTGAACACCAATACTTGGAAGAGCTTGAGAATTATGCCTGAAAGTTCCAATCTGTCCTGGTAATGGGCGTTGCACCTGTTGATTCAAAGATGAGGAAGTTGCCACAGGAGCTTGTGCTCTCATAGAGGAGTGAAACTGTGGTACTCCAGATTGCCCTGGCAGTACAGGTTGTTGATGAACATGGTTATTAGAGTGTTGTTGAATCTGAGCTCGAGGCTGCAAAGAAGGCCGATGTGGTGCAGAAAAATGGTTGTGAACCACAGAATTTTGAGCTGCAACCGAGAATTGACCATCCTGCATTCTAGGTACCAAGGCTGGTTGTGGCAACCTCTGTGTAAGAGGCACTACACCAGGACGAGACTGAACAGCTGGTTGCTGAGCCTGTTGAAGTGAAGACATGGCAGTTTGAACTAGAGGCTGCTTAGTGTTTGCCATTTGCAGCTGCACAATAAAAAATTCATATAACTGACCTTTTCACCAATAAACAAAATCAAGTAATATTTTTAAGATATGTTGGTAACTAACCACTTGTGGGGTGACCAATCCCAACATAATTTGAGCCTGAAAAAAAAAATGTCACAAGAAGACAGATCAGAACAAAAGGCATATAAACTGTTCTTTTCTTTTTTTGTTCTGAAAGAACTGCAATGACAAAGAAAAAAAGGTAATTGTATACACAACTAAATGCAATAGGAAACGCAAAATTGCCAGAAGATTAAACTCTTATAGAGCAATGTTAACTCATTCATAACCAAACAGAAAGATATCTCAAATAGCAATTATTGCTGCATGCCAAAATAAACACTGTTTAGTAGAAATACAAATCACTGAACCCTTATATGGACAAATTTGCATCAATACCTGAAAAAGAGCTTTTGATAACTGAGGCCTTGCAACCAATAGTTGACGTGCTGCCTCTTGGTTTTGCGAAGCCAATACCTTTGTTTGAACAGAAAACCAGATATTACCATCAAAGACATCCTTGTGAAACAATGAGGTTTATTACAGAACATACCTTCATCTCAGAAATCATTTCATTCAATTGGTTCCTGGACATTTTGGCCAAATGAAGAGTTAAAGGATCACTGGCAAATGCTGGCTGGTTCCGTAAGCCATTTTGATTTGACTGCACAGAGGTTTGGGCACCACCTAAAGCTCCAGCCATGACTGTCGCAGCAGTTATAGCAATATGGAGACCAATCGGTTGATCATGACCAGATTCTGAAAAGGCTGATAGGCCCCCCACTTGTTTCTTAGTGTCTGAAACATAAAAACAAGAATCTTTCATATTCATGTTTGTGGAACAATAACTTGAAAATAAAGGTGACAAAACAACAACAACCAACCAATACCTGCAGCCAATCCAGGTCCTGCTCGACCCTGCAAATAAATAAGGCAATCCTTAGCATCAATTTTGAAAGGTGGCCCTTCATGCAATTAGATTTCAAAGTTTCAAACTGATTAAAAACAACCGAAAAGCAGTAATCGAGACATTGAAGAATTTGGCCGAGTTGGGTGATTCAAAGTGCCAAATATGGAATGAGGTGAAAATGCCATTTTTTTAATCAATTAATACTCACGTTAGGCTTTTGATCAAAATTTTTCTCCGCCATCATTTAGGATGAAAAAGCAAAAACTGGTAATAAGGATCTTTCAACGGATTTCCCATTACTTTGTTTAGTATTAAAAAGTATATGCGTATTAAAAAGTACATTCATATTTAGGTTGTGATATCGCTTTTGAAACCATTGGATCACTTTTCATGTCACATTGTAGTGTATCGTCACAAGTCTGTCCTTGTATTCAGTCAATAGTCTTGAAAATTAGCTTATCCAAAAGAAGTTACATCACTCTGAAGCCTAAAGCAGGCATTTAAAAATGAAATTTCCTGGTGAAATTTCATTTCCTTCAACAATTAATAAAAGGGTACAGACGAATCATTTACCACTTTTCTCATTCACAATTTAAAGTCACTTGTATAATGATAGAAATATCAGTAGAGATTCGGTATTATTTATGTAGAAGTAGGGTACAGTGACAATATACCTCCTGGAAGATA
>JAOTAY010000189.1:12234821-12252883 GCA_025629805.1 Erythroxylum baracoense
TCCTAATTTCTCCGATTAATCTCTCGTGTACCCATTTTGTATAATTCAACCCGTTATCTGGAAACGGGATGTTACAACCTATCCTTTTTAGTATAGTTGTTTACTCGTCCATTATAATGGGATTGCCTATAAAACTTGCTAAATGGCTGATAACATAAGTGAACCAGTACTCGAGTGGTATGTTATATGTATTAATCTATAACGGTTCATATTTTTTACTAATTACCTCTAATTTCATGCCTAGTTCCCAAAGTTGACTGAATATTTGTCTTCCATAGTAATTCTAAGGACCAACTTCTATTACATTCAATGCTTCTACTCTTGAGGAGAATCTAAATAGAAAGAGACTACCTTTACTTAAGAGGGTTTTCTTTAGTCATCCATACTTCTAGCAATGTAGATCCTAGTTTTTGATCAATGGAAAAGCATGTCATTTCTCCATAAAGAAGCCAATTAAGGTTGCATTCCATCTACTTGCTCCCTCCTTAAGGATGTCTATAGGAGGGGCTATAATTAAAGATCTTTCAAGCTTAGTAGACAATAGTAGAGAAAGCTAACTTTAGTTGATTCCCTTACAACTTATTCCATCTGGAACTAATGACCATTTCTTAATTTTTATGTGAATAAGGTATCCTCACCTGAGTTGGTGATAATTCTATACCTAATATTGGGTTTGAGCTAGGAGTGGAACCAGTTAGGGGGACTGTGATTAGGGGGAGGAGGGATAGAAGAGGTTATAGAGATTGTTCTAGTTTTGAGGAGAGGGGAACATAAGAAAGGAAAGATAGACAAGTCTAAGCATGAGGTTTGGTTGACTTAGGAAAAGGAATCATATATAATTAGAAAAAGGTTAAAAGTGGGGAAAAAGGGAAAAAAAGGGGGAGTGGTAAATTAAAAAATTTCCTAAAACAACAATAGAAAGAGGCAAGAATATATTTAGGAAGACAACAACCACAAGTCACTTAGTCTAATAGGTTAGGGAAATAGCAATCAAAATAAATAGAAAGGACAAAAGATGAATAGATGGAGAAGGTAAGATCATCAGAAAAGAAGAAAAAATAAAGAAGGAAAACTTGAACCCTCATATAATAGATAAGGACTAACCTTATTTTGAATTATAAGTAAGTAGCTTAGGTAAGGAAGTTGAAGAATTGGTACAAGGAGTACCGGCAGAGAACTAAATCATAAGTAGATTTTTAGTAAAAGGTAGGGTCTTCTCTCACTAAAACATGATGTTTGGCTTCTTTTTATTTATTTGTTTAATTGTTTTATTTTTTTAAATTAAAATATGATTGTACTTTACTCAAAGCCACAAATCATATTAGTATTTGGCATAAAATAGTATCCAATTAGCTAAGGTGAAACTTTATTATCTAAATAGTGAAAGAGTAAGTAAACACTTAAGAGGTCATGATGTTTGTTCATCTTTATATTTCAAGTGCAGACAATTGCCTAGTAAAAGGAGGGTTGCTATTATAAAGTCTTATATAATTAATCAAACCTTTAATCCTACTACTTATCATGTTTTGTTATTTTAATTCTTTTTATAAAACTTTTCATAATTTGAAATTCCTATTTATCTATTTTGACATTCTTGGATTAAGAAACATTTTATTTTATAGTATAACATTTTTAAATAAATACAATAAAATAATGAATAAGTTAGAGGAGTAATAAAGATTATTAATTATTAATTATTAATTGAGTGAATGAATTTTTTTAACAAAAGTTGTTAGAAAATTTAAATAAGGATAAGTATAAAGAATAGAATAAATAGGATAATAAAAGGTTTGTCATATAATTCCTACTTGATATGCTAAACAAAGAACATTCTTTTCTCACTTTTAACCCATTGCATTTTCAACAATCGACAACAAATGAAATTAAGGGATGTTTATACTTACATACAAAGGTTGAAATAAAGAGTGTGAGCATACAACTAAACTACAACTGTTACCTACCATTTGCTTAGCCAGAAACAACCAACGACGTATTGCTATGTTACTACTATTGTTTATGCCATGGGTAGATCTAATGTATGCCCAACTAAGACAATTTGAACTATTTGATAATTTATAATTTGGAAGAATTTCCTAGTATAAAGTTAATTTTTTAAAGAAAATAAATGAATATTCTTTTCAAAAGGAGAATAAAGAAACCCTGAGTACATAAACAAAAAGGAACAAACTAAAGTTAAAAAGAGTTCCAAACTAACCTGACTAAAAGGAAAAAATAGTACATAACTAAGCCACTAGAAATAAGATCGATTTTACTACGATTTTTTTGAAAAACAAATTGAACTAATTCAATAAAGGCAAATCAAGTTGACATTATAAAAACTCTCTAAGTGAGAGTTCTAGAGTCAAATATAGAGCACAATGTTATTTAACAACCAACAATTGTTACAAAACAAACTATCTAGTACCCATCTTCAATACATTTTGTATCTAAGGATAGCTTGCCACGAAAAGAGTTGATGTGAAGTCTAATGGCATTAACCAAGTCCTTTAGTGAATTGCTCAAAACTTTTTTCTTTGTTTTAAAAATGCACCTATTTCTTTAGTCCCATATGTATAGCACCAGGTAAGATAAAGCAATGTAAAAACACTATTTGATTTCTATTTTGATATACTATAAATTTAGACTCTATTTTACAATTTGTTGCCACTTATCTATAGGATTAATGATGGCATATTTGCGGAGAACTAATTTCCATAGTCCTTTAATGAAGTGGCAATCGAAGGGTAAATATAAGGTAATTTCCATTTGACATTTGCAGAGACCGCACCGATTTGTCAAGTAGTTAAACTTATTCAATCTTTCTAAGGTGGGTAATTTGTCTCTAATGGCTCTCCACAAAATTGTAGAAGCTTTAAAATGATCAAACTTGTACCAAACAAGCTTATATTATGGAACAAAATTGGGGTTCTGTTCAAAGGGCTTCCTATATAAGATATAGCTAAAACTTCCATTGATATAAGTGCACCACCATTTCTTGTCTTGCATATTCTGATTTTACACCAACCTATTGAGTTCATTTTGTATATTGTTCTTAGTTACTTTTAAGAGAATCTCATCCTTATGAAGTAGAGCATCTGTAACATTATGATTATTAGAATTATATCTTTTAGGGCTTGTAACTCTCCTATATTCTTTAGGGGTCCTCCTACAATCCAATTATCAATCTTTCTAAGCTTGGTAAATCCATATGGAGTAAATTCTTTCCTTTAGTTTAGATTTCATAAAATTATTGTAGGAAAATTGAGCTTTCCTTCTTTAGCCTTAAGCATTGGGGACGTGAATTCATTTAGTGTTCTTTGATTGAACAGTCGGTCAGCATTTTTGGTATCCATAAAAATTCTATATTTTCTTTCAATTTCATAAAGCACACAATTGAAAACCATTCTAAAGCTAATGAGATCATCCTTTTTTAGAACTTGTAAGTTGTGTATCCATGCTATAATCCCCTCTCAAGTAGTTTGAACATAATGAAGATTAAATAAACTGAGTACCCTTAACCATAATGTTTTAGAGAATGGACATGCAAAGTATAAGTAGTTAATATTTTCCTCTTCATTGTTGCATAAGCATATGATTTATCAGGAATATAATACTTGAATCTTTCTCTGGTTATTATTCTCTTATGGATGGCCAACTATATAATGATGGAGGTTCTAGGAATGTTACTGTTATACCAAACTAGATTGTACCTAGGTACTTTCTATTAAGCTTGAAAAATAACTCCACATAAAATTTATATGTAAAGGACTAAAATTTGTGTCTAGTCTATATCCAAGTGTCTTCTATATCTTAATTATGGTTAAGAATTAGAATTTTTATACTAATTTCATCAAATTATCTGTTGACATGAGGGTCTATTTCCAATCCATCTCATATACAATAATTGCTACTTTTTTAGGTCTAAAACTGATGGTGTTAGGGAATTGTTGTTATATAGTAAGAAGGGTCTAAGCTCATGCCAAATTTAAAACTAAAGCCAAGTCCTAAGTTGGATAGAACATTCTTAATGTCCAAATTAGAGAAAGTTTAGATGATAAATCTATAGCCTCAGTGCTTATACGTTATGGAATATATTTTTTAATCTAAAGGAGGGAGCATAATGATAAGGCCTCAATACCCAGCAACCATTTGAAGTGTTTCAATGCCAAGCTTTTGAGCTACCCTTAATCAATGACTAAAGATCCCTCAGGTGACTATAGAAACCATATAGAGTTAAAATTTGTTCTTATAAGGACAAAAAAATCAACCCTTAGATTCAAGTTCAACAGATCTTAAGTCTTGCTCAGTGCTTGGAGTGCTTCTTTTTTAACCACTTCAATATTTATAAAGGTATTCTTATTGAAAGCTTTAAGCTCCTCTTTGATTCCTTTTAAACATGTCATATATTTAAAAAGCCTCAAACCTAACTATATGCTTGTTAAGCCACCTCACCCCTACATATTTGATACATGGCATATTGGTTATATATTTAAAGAATATGAATGGAATGTTCCTACTCGATGAAATTCTATTTATTAGTATTTTAATGGGAGAGTGGTTTGATCATAATGAATTACCAAAGTGTGCAAAACCATTAGGGAATTTAGTGAGCCAACAAGCTTTCAATATAGCCTTATTAAATTTCTTCATTATAAACATTCCCCACTTTGATTGTTACTCTAAGTTAGTAGGTCACCATCGAATTTAAGATTAAATACTCAAGTAATTTAAAAGGTTTGTTTTACATTTCTTTATATTTAAACATTTCCCTTCCATTACTTGACTTAAGAAATTACAATTGAAGTCTCCTATTAAAAGACAAGGTATGTTACTCCCTACTTGTTGAGACATCAAGTCATAGCACAACTCCCTCCTCTAAATATTTTAGTTTGTAAAATAGATTACAATTATGTTGATTATAGTCATATTTCTCAATAGTATAGCTTGACAATGGATAACTTGATCTAATTGTCTAGTTTGTAGAAGCTTGATCTAATTCAGATCATATGAAATCTACAATCTTCCATTATAATGCTTATTATGGATGCTTATGGTGTTCCATCTTGTATGGATGAACCAAAGTCCCTTTTAGAATTGAGAAGCCTTTAATTTGGTCTTTAAGAGGCTAAAAAATGGATTTTTATATCTAAAAGGTTTTTATGAGGCATTTGTTTCATTTTAGGACCATTTAGTCCCTTTAGGTTTGATTGACTAAAAATGAGTGTGTCAATATTAAATTAACTACAAGTGCACGACGTATTTATAGCTAGTATCGACAAGCATGAGTTGATCCTACGAAGACTATGAGTACTAGTAATTACCGTTATCCTATTATCTAGTCTATAGAATTGGTTTTGTTTTTTTTAATTTAAAAGAAAATAAAGCTAAGCAAGTAAAATAAATGGGCAACAAGATTGAATCAGAGAATTAAGGAAGCACTTTGTAAACTATTAATATCAGAAAATTAATATCTAGGTTTCAAATCCCCCTAAAACCCTTAATAGATTGATCTTTTATTGTGTAATTGTTTTACTGATTTATTGGACCATGGAGATTCCTATGGCATGCTAATAGCTGACCTTGAGTCTAATAACAACTAATCCTAAGATTTTCAATCGAATTGCTTAGGTTAGAGCTTATAGGATTACTTTACCGATTTGTGAATCCCTCTATTAAGTTTGACCCTAATCTAGAAGATTTATGTCATCCTATCTTTAGGGTTGCAATAAACTCCTTCTAATTATGGTAGACCTATTCATAAATAGGATTTATCAATCTCTATGTACTAAATTAGGTTATGATATAATATTTCAGATCTATTATAACATAAGTAAAATACGTAATCAGATCACAATATATCAATCGAATCAATTGTATTAATAAAACAAACAAATTATATTAAAGTATTAACATAGGGTTCATCTAGCCTAAACACTAATAAGACATTTAGTTACACATGATGGAGCACAAAATCAAACATAAACTGAAAGAAAAACAAATAGAAAATAGAGGGTTTATAATTTTAAATCTCCTTTTCAATTCTATCGAATGTTCTTGCAAGGTAAAGGTTTGATCTTATATTCTGATGGGTCTTTTGATGATTTCCTCTTATTTTCCATTTCTCTGGATTAAAATCGCCCTTTAAGAATGATCTCTATGTTTGGAATCACATTCTAATATCTACCTCCCTAATTTGAGGTTGAACACGTCCTTTCATATTAAATTTTAGGATTGGGGAGATGCATGGGCTGATGCATGACCATGCATCAAATTGTGCATAACCCAAAATTTCTAGAATTTGCAAATCTGCATAGCCTGAGAGAAGTTCACGGGTTGTTGCATGCTCGTGCATTCCTTTTGTCCTTTGAATCTTCATTTTATGTCTTGTTTTCATCAGAATTCTTATCCATTAAGTCCACGAAGGCATTTATACTCTGTAAACACACTTGGAGTGAATTGAGTACCAAATATACAACATAAGTATAAAATATCAAGAAAAATACATCAAATATATGGTATAATTATGATCAAATCTGCATATATCAAGGTTCCAAGTGAGAAAATCTATGTGGATGAAAACAGAATATTGTTCTTCCTCCTTAACTTTCTATTGGGTGCTCCTTTTGGAAGTCAACTTTTGCAATTTAGGAGAGTGAATGATTTATATTTCTTCATTAGCAATTCGTTTTATAGCTTCATTAGCCTTATGTACCTTTAGGATAATATCCTTTGTCATCCTTGTTAGCTCAGTGACTTGAATAAAAGCACTATTAGAATCCATAAGGTTTACCTATAAGGTTGTAACCTATTCTTTAATGCCATATGCAGTTTCTTTGATATCTGCTTCCTTTATATTCATTGTTTGTTTACCCATTTGCCTAGAAGGTGAATTGTTGTTCTCTTTATTAACATCTAAATTAACAATCTAGATATTTGATGAGGTCCCACCAATATTTTTTCTTTCTAAGAGCTAATTCCATTAATTGCAATTTCTTTTCATATAATCATAGGGTCTCATTTTGTAATTAGTAATGAGGGAACCAAAATAAAAAATGAGAATGAGAATGGAAAGCAGGAATCAAAATATGATTTGAATTACTATTTATGCATGTTTGGTATGAAATTAAACAAAGTTAATAGTTATGCTAGTATTTAGTATCAAATATTAGGAATGATAATGAGAAACTTTTTACTTATATTTAGTTATTATATGATTTATTTTGTAAATAATTGATTAAAATATTTTGTAAATTATTATTATCTTTTACGTTTATCTTTATTTTTAGTTTTTATTACTTTTTTCACATAGGTCTATCAAAAATAGTCTCTCTACTAGTTAAGGGTAATATTGCATACTTTTATACCTTCTTAGATTTTGCGATTAGTGAGACTTTCACTAGATTATTGTTATTGATATTGTTGGTTTACTCTAGTGGAACAAATGGGTTTTGGATGCATTCATGGAGGTTGCTTATCTTGATGTAAAATACATGCTTTTCAAAATTTTAACTAATTGCAACTTGTTAGCATACTGCAAATGGTTAGAATGTTAGATATCCTAACAAAGTACATGTCCCTTAAACGGTTTCAGTTTCATAGGTTTGATGGTAGTACAAAGGCGGAGTTGCGTTAACAGGCTATAAATCATTTTAATACACTTGGTAGTGATGATTTCTACTTTTAACTTTCAACTGAGTTGATGGATTGGGTATCAATCTAATGATAGCTGACAAGTTATAATATTTGATTAAAACTAGAATCCTCAAAATGACTTGCGATAAGGAGAAAGCTATTCAATTTCTTACCCTCTTTTATGATGATTAATTTTTTGAGGAAAATTTTGCTCAAAGAATTCATAATAAAAAGCAATTGACTTTGACCATTACAATTTCATTGTCACAAATGAGTGATGGAATATCTTCAGCATTAGCCATTTTATGCAGAAAATTGCACCAAAAACACAAATAAGAACAATAAACCAAAAATCAGAAAATTCCAGAACTGACTCAACACTATAGATGTCAAGTGACTTTCAAGTTCTAGAAATCTTAGATCATATTTTCTTCAAATGTCCTCAAACCAAACAATTATGGAGTGCTTTTCTCAAGATCTTTGAGTTGGAAGATAGGAATTTTAGTTGGATGAATACATTGAAGGGTTAGTACACTGAGGTGGGCTAATAAAGGAGATCAAAGATTCTTCAAAACTGGTTTTGCTATGTTGGTATACTACATTTGGAGGATGTGAAATACCAAAATATTTAGTAAGGTTGAGGAGTTCAAAGAATAAAGTTGGAAACATTTATGGATCAAATTAAGGATGACTATCATGATCAATACTAATCACCTACTCTTGTCCAATGCCATTAAAATGCAATTGAATATCTAGAATATGATGTTGTTGGATATAACTTCACACATTTTGTAATTTCCACCTTTTGAATGAATTTATTACTTACATTAAAAAAAAAGTTCAAAAAATATATATCTTGAAAATTTAGCTGGTGATAGAAGTAAAAAGTTTATAGCACTTGAATCTAAAAGTCTTAAAAAAAATATCAGCTGTTGAATTGGAAGAAGAGAGCGAGGCTATTGCAGAACTGACGGAGGAGGACGACTTTTATTAAATAATTAATAAAATTTATAATATTTTAAATTTTAAATAGTAAATTTTATAATGTGATAATAAGCCTACTACTTAATTGTAAAAAGATAAATAATATTACGTTAGTATTAATTTGATATTTAAATGACAAAAAATTAATTCGTAAAATTTTGATTTATTTAAAATTTATTTTGCAATTTTTAAAAATATCAAGTTTTAACATTTTAAAACATTAAAATTAAACTTATATCTATTGTATTTTTTACCTTATCTTTATGCTAATAGTTTTTAGAGTTGTTTTAAAAACTGGACAAGAAGTTAAACCACCAAGATAATACGTTTAAGATTTAAAAAGTTCAATCTTTATTAGACTGTCATAAAACTGACTAAAGATTAAATAGAACTGAAGAATTTGAAATATAATAGAAAGAGATTATCTTTACCTAAAGAAGAATTTGAAGTTTAATTAAAAAAAGAGATTGTTAAATGAAAACTAATTGATTTATTTTAATTTATAAAAATGTATTAATTCATAAAAATTAATCAATTAATTAATAAATTGATCGATTTTTAATAATAAAAGTTATTAAAATAAATTAAATCAAAAAATTACAAATCAAATCAAAAAGTTAGAAGGTTCAAACCTTTTATGACTGAACAATTCAAAACGGCTAGATTGTTTAAGTATTAATTTTTAGGATACATATACTATCTTCAATTTGACGTGATAGACTAAAAACGTGGACTGCAAAACTATTTGACAATCTATTTACCATGAAAAAAAGATGAAACTTGGGAGAATTCACTTATTGTTTGATAGGATATAATGGAACTCGCATGGTCAGCCAGTACATTATCCTAAAATCATATTCATTAGTGAGATCCAAATTCTACATTCAGACTGGCTTAAGGTTCATCGCAATTTACTGGGAAAGTTGCAACCAAAGGAAATACTAGAGAGAATCTAAGCTTGAAGGATCTGAATAAAATATCTAGCAACGAAGTTTATTTGATCTCAGAAAACTGAGGGCATTATTTCTGAGCTAAAACTCATAGTTTACTTTAGTACGCAGATGGAAGAACTGAACAGCCTCATTATTTTCAGCAAATACATTCATATTGAAATGAAAATCAATAAAACCCGAGGGACTTGCTAATAGTAATCCACATCTTGTACCCGATCCTTCAATGTTAAGACCCCAAGCTGAGTTGCCATTCGTATCCTCTATTTCAATGCTCGAAAACCATATTCTCTGCATCCCTCTTCACTGATTCAAAAAGTACAGATGATAAATAGCGTTCTCCAAAGCTGGGGAAGACCACCTGTAGATTTCAACCAATAATAACATACAAATCAAAAGGCAAAATCAACCAGGGCAGGTTTCTGATACTTTAAAACTCTCTATCGATGATTAATTATCCAATGATAATGAGGTTAGAATAGTTTTTTTGGTCTAAAAGTTACCAAAAAAGTGTTCCGTATCAAATGAACCTATGGATATCAAGAAATTAATGGATATGTTCAAATATTTGTGCATAAATAGTAGGATCTGTGAAACAGCAAGCAAAATTTCCAAAAGGAGAGAAGAGAAACAGACACACGCATATATGTTAGAGAAAGATGAATTCACTTACAACAACGAGTTTTCCAGCATTTTCAGGCCTCTTTGCTATCTTAATTGCAGCGGCTGCAGCAGCACCGGATGATATCCCTACCTGGAATCCGTATGGTAGCATTAAATAAGATATAAATGTGTCCCTGGATTAATACAAAGAATGGCCCTTGTTGAGGAAAGAATCAACTAGTATTGAAGTTGTAGTTACCAGTAACCCTTCTTTCAGTGCAAGCTGTTTAGCCATTTCAATTGCTTCATCACTTGATATCTGCGTAGACGGTAGATCAAGTATTACATATGAAGAACATAACTTTTGGTTCTCAGGAATAAGTGAAGAATTGCAGTCCATTCATGCATAGCACCAAAAGTCTTCTACTTGCATTTCAAAAGCAAGGAGGAAAAACAGAAGGAAAACACCCATGTAATCCATGCCTAGATATTTTGTTATTTAGAGGTTTTGAAAGAATATATGGGTAACAAGACTCAATCCACTTTCTTAGGATTAACTTCAGGATGATCCATGTAACTTCAAAAACTGAATGCAACCACTTCTTCTTTCTTGGAAATTATACCTCCATCTATAAGAAAAACATGAACAAAACTCGAAGAAAGAAATTCATTGCTTCACATGAGGGAATAGATAAGTCTAATTGAGAGCAAGATACTTACTTGGACAACCTCATCAAGTAAACTGACATCCAAAACTCCAGGAATGAAGCCAGCACCAATTCCTTGGATCTTATGGGGCCCTTAGACATCAAGAACACAGATTTGATCAATTAAGAAGTAAGGTGTACTGTTCAAAGTTAATTACTTATGAGATTGCTGAAGTGTTAATTACTTATGAGATTGTTGAAGTGAGGAAAGTTGCTACAGAAAAATCTAAAACACAAATTAATGGGTTGGTTAACATAACTCACCAGGTTTTCCTCCAGACAACACCGCACTTTCAACCGGTTCAACACCATATAGCTGATAACAAAAAAAAAAGTGGCTATAAAGATAAGAAACAGAACATGTCAAGAAAAATAGTTAACTACAGCTCAAAAACACAATTTGATAATAGGAAACCTTTATATCAGGGTTTTGCTCCTTGAGATACTTCCCTGCACCTGTTACTGTACCACCAGTTCCAATTCCAGACACAAGTGCATCAACTTTTCCAGCTGAACCTTTCCAGATCTCTGGTCCAGTGGTCTCATAGTGGATCTGACCATAGAACAAGAATTTGATTACAATTTTCCACAAATGGGAAGCCAATAACATGCAAAAGGCAAACAGAAGATACCTTTGGGTTGGCAGAGTTTTCAAATTGCTGCAGAATATAAGCTTTGGGTGTTTTTGCAAGTATCTCTTCTGCCTTCTGAACAGCTCCTTTCATGCCTCTAGCAGGATCAGTAAGAACCAGCTCAGCTCCAAAAGCACGGAGAACCACTCTTCTTTCTAGACTCATTGAAGCAGGCATTGTAATTATAAGCTTGTAGCCCTTTGCAGCTGCCATGAATGCAAGTCCTATGCCCGTATTACCACTTGTAGGCTCAATTAGGACACTCTGCATTAAAGGAAAAAAAATCAAACTTGAAAAGGTTATTTCCTGTAGTGCTCTACCCTAGAAGAATATATATATCCTGCTCTCATAAATAGATATCTGCGCCAACAATCACATACGAGTTCCCTGGTGCCACTACAATGACAATCAGAACGTGTTTGTTTCAAAAAGGAATCCCATAGGGTAAGAATTGAAAGAGAGGCAAATATAAAGCATTTTCAGACACTAGTATAGCCACTAACTGTGTCCATTGAGGATGGATCTCGCATTACATAATCCAAACAGGCCCAGGCCACAGAAGGCTAGATCCTGGTACAGGTTCATGAGCCTCACATCCAGAACATTAAACTTGGCAGAAAAGCCAGCAGCACTGAAGGATAAGCCAAGTTTTATTATGCAGAATAAGAATACAGTATTAGAGAGCATTAAGTAGATTTAAATAGTTACTTTGACATCAAATGCTGTAGAACCTTTCATACCATTCATCTTGGTTAAAAAAAAGATTCAGTTACCAACCTCGCCTGGTTTGATGAGACCCTTTTCCTCTGCATCTGCAATCATACTATATCCAATCCTAAAAGCAAGCATAAAAACATAACTTTGCATAATTAGCCCGATAATCAAAATCCCAAATATAGAAGAATTAAAGATGCATCAGGAAGAAAGCTGTAAATACATAGTAATAGCATAGTACTGAAAAGACTGAATTTCCATGATACGAGTACAAATTACAAAGTTGACAAAATGTTTTACATGAAAACCCAATCCGATGAGGCCAAGTACGGCCTAGAAGGCCAATTAATTTCTAACTCAACAGCATACCGTTTTAAACTCAATGGCATAACATGAATCAGATCTATGAATAACGAATCAGGAATTTGTATCTAGGAACTACCTATCCTTGACACTTGAGCAAGGTTCCATCATCTCTAGTTTGGCAGCAATACGAGCCACACAACCATCCACAACATGATTGAGATATACCAATGGAGTCTTTCCGATCAACTATTGAAAAAGTAAAGATGTACAAGTCAGCCATAGAGCTTTCAAATATTGCACCCACTATACAAAAAGTAGAGATAGGAATAGAGAGAGACAAAGAGGCTACATACTCCAGTTACATCTTTAGCAATCGCAGTGTTCTCCCCTGCCATTTTTGGTGAGGAAAGAGAATGAACTGGAAAAATGTTAAGAATACCAATCAGGATGAAGAGCTAATGAAACAAAAAGCCGTCAAAAAATCTAGCTTGTTCTGCATAGCATAAAAACAAGCAACCAAAACTCAATTGGCTAATAGAAACAATGCTTTAGAAATCCAATATCTATCAGTCATTCAATTAAAAACATTGAAAAGATATAGTTATATAGGAGAAAGGGAAGTTGTAAGCGTAAACACAAAAGAAATCATTAAGCCAAAAAAAACCCGAAAACCATTCAGAAAAAAGTTGAAACCAATCCAAGCAACACCAAGATGACCACGAGAACAACATTGACAAACCTTAAAAATCCCTGAAGCAATGTAACTCTATATCAAAATGCTTGAAATAAAAAAAATGAAAGGAAAATATAGCAAAGTTGATAAACATAGGGAGAGGAAGGCATAAACACAGATGAAGAACAAAAAACTATCACCGGCAATCGCCTTACCTATCGAGCGAGAGAACGGAGACGAAAAACAAAAGGCAAAGCAAGAGGTTCAGGAAAGAAAGTGAAATTCAGCCGAAATCCTAAGAAACCTCCCGTGGTTGACTAGCTTAATTTTGTGCTCAATATATGCACAATATTTTAAGTATAATATATTTAGATCTTTTTACATTTTTGTCTATTTCTCAATATTTTTGGTCCTGTAAATGATAAGGGAAGCTGCGAACAGTGGGATAAGAACGATAACTGATACTTTTTCTGGGGTGGAATAAAGATTTCAACTTTCAACTGCTGTATGTTATTACTATCGACGACGGAAAGTTTAGCTTCACCTTGTTGTCCCCAGGCGATTAGGAGCTTTTCCTCTCCTTGTTATTGCCTCGTCTTTTCCTCTTCTTGGCTGCTGTCAAACCGGTCGTGTTGTTACTTGTTATTGGAATTATTCCCTAATTTTGTAGTTGAACTTTGCTTGCGGGTCAATGTAACAACATCATCTGAATCATCTTTCGATCTGACTTTTGGTGCCTTTTAATTTGTCCAACAGTTGGTAAGCTAGTTAACTGTAGGCACAAGTTGAAGTTCTAGTTGTCGGGATAATCCAAATAATTCTACTAAAATGACCGGCTTTTATAAATAATACCCCATGATATAAAAGCAAAGAAAAGGCATAAAAATTCTTGGAGATGGATCACGTGGTGTGTACGCGTGATTTCTTAAAAATACCACAAAAAAACCAAACAATTATGGAGTTTATTATCGAGCGATGTGCACCATATCTCATATAATATGCGTATGCATCCTTTCTCCAACGCACTCAAATCTTTTGTCCTTTTTTTTATGTACCTATTCTATCCCATTCAATCTCAGTCATTCAATCTCAGCCTTTTTTTCGTGTACTTACAAATATTTTGATTTTTCTTAGATTTATTCTTGTAGCCATTTTTATATCACTTGGGGATCTAAGCTAACCAATATTTACTCTATAACTTAAAACTCAAACAAAACCATAGGTTCGATACTTTCTAATATGCAAGATCTTTAAATAAATGCACGTATAGAACATACTCGTATTTCTATGTGATAAAAGTAAACCTATTGAAAATTCAAATTTTCAGGAGAAAGAGAGAGAATTCTAGAGAGAAATTATAGAAAAAACATACAACTTTATTTAATGGAAACTTTTCTTGCATACAATGGAAGAGGTCTTCTACTTATTGATAGATGGATATTTAACTATAATTTATCATCGATATTTGATGTATTTAGCTTAATATTTTATACATTTATCATATATTTGGTACTTAATTTGCTCCAAGTGTGTATACATATGATAATTGCCTTTATGGACTTAAAGGAAAAGAATTTAGACGAAAACACGGTGTAAAATGAAGAATCAACAAATCTAAAGAAATGCAAGACCGTGCATATGCTCGCGCACTTTCTCGTGGTTGTGCACTTTCGTGATATCCAGAGAATTATGGTTATGCGCATCTCCCCAGAACACTAAATTTCGTTATAAAAGGACGTTTTGGGAGGTGAAAAAGAAAGGCAATCAGTAGGGAGTCAGACTCTTGGAGGCAATCCTAGATGTCGATCTCATTCTTTAGGTGCAATTTTGGTATAGAGAAGTGGAAAACATGAAGAAATCATCGAAAGATCCATCAAAAAACAAGATCAAGGCTCTACATCGTAAGAACATTCGATAAAAGACAATCAAAGAGATTTAAAATTATGAATTCATTGTTTTCGATTCGTGTTTCTATTTATGTATGTTTGATTTCGTATTTATATTCGATCTAGTATTTAGGTTAGATGAACCTTATATTAATACTTTGATATGAATTGATTCTTTTATTAATACAATTGGTTGTTTGATATATTATGATCTGATTACGCATTTTATTTATGTTATAACAATTGGAAAATATTAGATCATAATGTGATTTCATCCGTAGAGATTAAGAAATCCTAATGTGAATAGATCTACAGTAATTAGAAGGAATTGATTGCAACCTTAGAGATAGGATGACATAAATCTTCCAGATTATGGTCAAACCTAATAAAGAGACTCATAAATTGGTAACGTGATCCTATAAAATTTAACATGAGTAATTCGGTTAGACATCTTAGGATTAATTGTTAGTAGAATTAAGGACAACTATTAACATACTATAAGAGTCTCTATGGTCCAATACATCAACAAAACAATTGCATGATAAAAGATCAATCTGTTAAGGGTTTAAGGGGATTCGAAACTAGATACTAAAGTGAATTCCATTGTCTTTGCAGTCATGATCATTTCCTATTTCTTTCATTGTTTTAGTTTTTATTTTATTTTTATTAAAAACCTAAAATCAATCTGTAGGTTAGATAATAGGGGAAGGATAATTACTAGTATTCATCGTCTTCGTAAGATCAACTGTACTTGCTGGTACTAGCTATAACTACACTGTGAACTTGCGATTATTACAATATTGACTACTAACTTAAAATAAGTTAATCAAACTTTTGGCACTGTTATTAGGAACTTTGATAATAGGAAAGCCTAAATTCTATTACTCTAGTCATTTTCGTTTTATTTTTTATCTTTGTTTTTCTTTTATTTTATTTTAATTTTGCCTTTTGTATTTATTCTATTTTATTGTATTGTATCTTATTGCATTTGTGGCTTAATAATTGAATTATCTTTTGAATTCCTCTGTTTGATCCTGAGTTTGTAGTTTATTGTAGGAATTATAATTCATTATTATAGCCACAACTCACAATGGAAGGATGAAGCAAATGAGACTTTTATGGGAGCCAAAATATGCCTTCACGAACTATGACATCACCATATGGGAGAGTGAGGTGTTCTCACATATTTTCAGAAGCTTAACTGATATTCAAGCCATGCAGAGATATTGGTGGGAGTTATCAGTACAATCATGAATGTCAAGAACCTACTTATATATAAGAGAGGTGTGTTATACGAGAATAACTACAATTCAGAGTGGAGCAATTCTTATGTTTATGCATGGTAAGATTACACTCCAACTGGATATTTACAACACCAAGCACCTCCGGTTAATGAGTCGACTCTAGAAGATAAATTAATGGAAACCCTTGCTGAAATGAAAGTTGACTGAAACACATTTGAGAGTAAAGAAAATATAAAGGTGGGTTTCATGAGTGGAGGGATATTTCAAAAAGAGCTTATAAAAGAAAAAGAAAGTATTACAGATCGACTAATGGAATGCCTTACTGAGAGAGTAGCCAGTCAATGTTAATTCGATAAGAGACTTCATTTAGTTGCGTATGATGAGTATAATATGAGCTTCCAACCATCTTAGAGTGAAGAAGAGACAATGATTGATTTATGAATAAACATACATTTTAAGAAGGCAAGGAGGTAACTGCTTCTTTAAAAGATACGACGATTGAGTCTATTTAAGAATCCAACATAAGGCATCAGGAAACAGAGGCTCATATACTTCAATATGGTGAATCAAATTGATTAGTTAGCGGAGATTTTATCCAATGAACAACTAGGGAGTTTGCCTAGTCTTAATGAAACAAATCCTAACGAATTTGGAATGACAATCACCCTTAGTAGTAAAGATGAGCTCTTAGAAGAAGAGGAGGAGGAAGCAAGTATTATAGATAAACTAATGGAACTGCTTATTGATATGAAAGCTGAGCGAGACGAATTCGAGATTGAACAAAAAGCAAGGATTGGCTTTATGAAAGGAGTGACATTTCAAAAAGAGGTTCTGGAAAAAAGAAGAAGTCTCCATCCAAGAAGGAAAATTAGAGAAGTGACATAAGGTAATTAGAGAAGATGAGCCAGAAACCTCTATCGAGGAAGAATAAGAAGAATAGTGGATAGAGGAGGTTGAGAAAGAATTGGTAGAGGAACAAAGTAAGGAAACTACTGACGAGGTGTTGGTAGTGACCTTAAGTATGAAGGGCTCCCACTTCCTCAAAGACAAATTGCTCAACTTAGTAGATGATTCAGGAAGTTTTGTCATCCCTCATTTTGTTAGCAATTTGTCATCAAAAAGGGAATTAATATATGTGACTGGATTGATTAATTTTATAAATTATGCCCTTATGATTATCTTGCAAAATATGGCTTGTTTGCAGGCTACGAAAATGCTTTGTGGAGAAAAGGGTGGAAGCAAGTTGCTGATTATTGATCCAAGATGATGTTAAAGATGCAGGTTAGGTTGAGCTACCAACGTTAAAGAAGCATTGCATAGGAGGTAACTCATGAGTTAGTTTCAATTTTATTTCAATTTTGATATTATCTTGTGTTTGCTTTTATGTTAATATAAGATTTATTTTTTGTTATGTTATTTCTTTTTATCCTTTTCTTTTATATTTTGCAAGGATGTTACTCTCACATTTGATGGATCTAAATCAAGAAATCGTCATATTGATTTCTTTAATGAACATTTAATTTATTTCTTTAAGTTTATTATAATTCTAATTATAAATTTTATTAACTGATATCTTAAATTGGTTGAATCTATCCATGACTATAATATGTTCTTATTGAATATTTGTAACCCCCCATTACCCTAGAGTACATATCGGAACGCCCGTGGGTCATTCCGACACATAACCTAAGATAATGGAGTGCTACGTGAAATAACTATCGAACTCCACAT
>JAOTAY010000189.1:12252983-12279421 GCA_025629805.1 Erythroxylum baracoense
TATCTACTATGCATGTGCATGTATGAATGCATGCATATGTCACTGTTCACTAGCAATTGGTGAGGGGATGTTACAATATTGATTTGAATTGGTGTTCAAACGATGATGGTTAGAATGGAATTAGTTTTCTAAGTTGTATTTTTCATAATCATTGAAATATTCAAGATAAATGATATTGCATATTGTTTACATATATACACCCATCTTTTTTGTGAGCTATAGTGCCTAAAGAGCAAATTTCCAAAATTTTAAAGCTCTTTTTATTCTTTCATATGTGTGATATTGTGCATAGTGGGATAATTCTAGAACTTGCTTTTATTATGCATGTTGAGACCATATTTATTGAATTAAACTCATTAACATGATGAAGGCGTTTAGATTTACCGACCGCTTAACCTAATTTTTTGAAATCACCATATCTTAAAATTTTCCTTTAGGAACAACCAAGTTGAGTTTTAACTTTTTTATTGAAAATTATAAATGAAGACCTTTTTATTGTTTTGAACCTTTAATGTTATATACATTATATACTTGTTAAGACTTGGAATTTGTGAAAGGTCTAATATTTGTTGAATTTTGGTACTGATTGGAATATTGTGGAAAAGAAAAGCATAAAACAAAGAAAAATAATAAATATATAGTACCAGTGGATTTATAATGAAAGGACCTATATATACTTGTAAACAAGTCTTCTACTATTTTTTTGAGTAAATTTCCTTCACTTAACCCCTTTTATTATCCCATTCATACCGTACCTAAGTCTCATTGCAACCTACACAAAGATCTTTTGATTTTTGTTTCTAGTTTATACATAAGTGGTGGAGATGTGATTTTACTACAAGCATATGGTAAGAGTTCTGTTATGCATTGATTGAGAGTTTTTGATGCTCTTAACCTTAAACACTTAAGGGCATTTAGGGAAATCTTAGTGAGGGTGTAAAGAGGTATGCTTTTCATTTCAATGCGATTGTTGATGTGATTATTATTAATATTGCTTAGGAAGTTAATTTTAGGACAATTTGACTCTAATTGTATGTTAATTTGACTCAGTAGGATACGATGATGTATAATATGAATGGACAGATTGAGATTGATTATGGATTGATGTTGTAAATTTATAATTTTGATTATGGTTTGCTTGAGGATAAGAAAAAACTTAAATGAGAGGATGTTTAACAGTTGGATATTTGACTATATTTTACCACCTATATTTGATGTATTTTGCTTGATATTTTATACTTTTATTGTATATTTGGTACTTAATTCGCTTCAAGTGTGTATATAGATGATAATTACCTTTATGGACTTAAAGGAGGAGAATTCAGACAAAAACACGGCGTAAAACAAAGAATCGGCAAATTTAAAGGAATGCTTGTGCACTTTTGTGATATCCAAAGCATTCTAGTTATACAAGGTTAGATGCACAGCTATGCATCAAAACGTGCATCTCCCCATAACCCCAAATTTTGTTATAAAGAGACGTTTTGGGAGGTGAAAAAGAAAGACAGTTAGTAAGAGTCATAGAGTAGATTCTTAGGGGCAATTCCAGACGTGGAACTCATTCTCTAGGTACGATTTTGGTCCAATGAAGTGGAACATATGAATAAATCAAAGAAAGATCCATAAAAAAAACATGATCATGTCTCTACATTGTAAGAACATTCAATAAAAGACAATCAGGGAGATTTAGAATTATGAATTCATTATTTTCAATTCGTTTTTCTGTTTATGTATGTTTGATTTTGTATTTGATCATGTGTAACTAAACATCCAGTTAGTATTTAGGTTAGATGAACCTTATATTAATACTTTGATAAAATTTGATTCTTTTATTAATGTAATTGGTTGTTTGGTATATTGTGACCTGATTATGCATTTATGATCTAATAACTTGGGAATATTAGATCATAATTTGATTTCATATATAGAGATTGAGAAATCCTAGCGTGAATAGATCTACCATAATTAGAAGGAGTTGACTGCAACCCTAGAGATAGGATGACATAAATCTTCTAGATTAGGGTCAAACCTAATAAAGGGACTTATAAATCGATAACACAATTCGATAAGATTTAACCTGAGTAATTCAATTAGAGACCTTAGGATTAGTTGTTAATAAACTCAAGGTCAACTATTAGTAGTCTCCACGGTCCAATACATCAACGAAACAATTTCATAATAAAAGATCAATATGTTAAGGGTTTAAGAGGATTCGAACCTAGATACTAATTTATGATAATGATATCTTTTTAAGTGAATTCCATTATCTTTGTATTCATTATCGTTTCCTATTTTTTAATTGTTTTAGTTTTATTTTCTTTTTATTAAAAATATAAAATCAATTTGTAGGTTAGATAATAGGGGAAGGATAATTACTAATATTCATCATTTTTATGGGATTGACCGGTACATGTTGGTACTAGTTACAGCTATGTTGTGCACTTATGGTTACTACAATATTGACTACTAACTCAAAATAAGTCAATCACTCATATAAGCAAAGGAGATTATAAAAGACAAACAACTCTGAATAAAAACAATGTCACACCAATAAATCTAGATAAGAATAATATCACATCACACAATAAATTAATAAAAACAAAGTCATATTATAAAAGACAAGTTATGACACCTCAACATAAAAACAATCAACTTTAAATATAAGGTCTATCAAAGACAATAATGAAAAGGAATCATAATCTTATTATCCCTTTTTAATAGGTTCTTACCACGATTGTAAATTTGATGGAGAGACTTCTTTATTTGTGTTGTCACTAATGTTGTCTCTTTTCCTTCTTTTATTGGGGCTCATTTCTTCTATCTTTATTTTTTTTCAAAAATTTACCTAGCTCCTCTTCATCAATGATGAGAACATTATCATCTGGGTTTTGTCCATCCTAGAAGGCAAAGGTTTGAGATTGAGATTGTTCAGTTTTATTTAGGCCCAAGTTTTTAGGGCTATTTAGAATCTCAAAGTTTGGCATTGGAGGTTCTATATGAATAAATTCTTTTAGGCATGGTTCAATGGATGTAGACATAGTTGGTAGTGCATACTAAAGAAAATGATTTAGGTCTCTAAAGAAGTCTTTAAGGCTTTAAGGGAAATTTTCTTTGTACCTTGCCCATTGAATTGAAGTGTGACAAAAATACACCTAGTTTTTAGAATAAAAAGACCTATCATGTGTTGTGTTATAAGTTCGGTTGAGGACAAAGAAGAATTGAATAGTTTGCTTCTTTAATGGAGTCTCCCATAGCCTGAGATGCTCAATAACTTGTGAGAGTTTAGTTCTCAATCTCATTAGTGGTTCATAGCACTTAAAAAAGGTCCATAAGAGGGAACCTTATTTTTTCCTGTCACATAAATGTCAATATATGTGCAAGGGATGAAGAGAGATAACATATGCGTATAGGGTAGAGAGTGCCCATAAGTACCACAATGCATTCTACAAGAGCAGGCCATTAATGAAGAACACATTATGATACAATGTATGAATGTTGAAGAGGGATGAGCAGTAAAGTAAGCCTAACTGTTTAAGAAAGAGGATAATGTATTAGAAGTGGCTCATTTAAACAAGAGTAGCTATTTTATTAATAATGTTGTGTGTTCTTCCAATGGGAGGAAAGAATTTCTTTGTATTAGCAGTATTAGGTAGGTCAACCATCAAAAGGATGAGAGAAATAGTTCTAGGAGTAAAGAGGTTAAAACATGTTTGAGGCCAAGAAAGGAAATCAACTAAAATGTTCTGATGGCCTTTGATATGTTTAAATATAAATTATAGTGGGAGAACCAATGTTGCCAATGAAGCAATTAACGTTCTGGAAAAAGTTTTGTGTTCAGATATAGTATCTTCGGAATGAATGTATTTTCCATTTCTACTGTAAAAGAGATAAATGCTAAGGAAGAAATCAAAGTTTTCTATACCTTTTTTTACTACTAGATTCTCTTTATAGATTATGTGATAGTTCTTTTCTGGTGTTTAAATTGTCCGATAGTATGTCTATAGTAAAACCTCTTTCCTTATGTTTCCTCTATTAATATTGTTCCCAGAAATGGCTTTTATAGGCTGGGAGCATGATCCTATACTTCTTTGTAAGGTCCGAAAAATGTTTTAATAGGGTTTGATGCTCTTGCTAAGTCTGAGAATAAAGGAGGATATCATCAATGTAAATAAAAAAACTTGATAAAATACAATCATAAATCCTTGTCATGGCTCTTTAAAATAATGATAGGGTGACTTTTAACCCAAATGGCAGTACTGTCTACCAGTATTTTGTATTAAGAATGCAGAATGGTGTCTTATGCCATATTAAGAATGCAGATTGCTATCTAATGCCTATCCTTTAGGTCAATACCCAGTTGCTAATATCCCACTTTTAAGTCAATCTTTGAGAATATTTTTGCCTCCTTCAAATAATACTTGTGTATTTATTTTGGGTAAAGAAAAATTATCATCTTGAAGAAAATTATTCAGAGATTTGTAATCAATAACTAACCTATTTTTTTCTCTATTCTTTTATGCTCTTTTTTCTATATAGAAGGCTTTACATGCCCAAACTAATTTTGTCAAATTTATTAGTCCTTATTTCTAAAGTATAGCGTACCCCTCTTGTGCCATCTTTAAGTCTTCTAGATTCTTGTCAGATGAGTTACCTTCGTTGGACTAGTTTGCTCATTATTTTTTAGTGGCAATTGAACATAAAATTCTGAATTTTTCCATAATGGATGTGGATGATCAAATTGATCATGACTTTCCAAGAAATATTGAAAGAGTTGATCCCTTATATCTTCATATTCAGTGGAAACATGTTGTAGCTCAAAGATGTTGCAGTCTTAAGTGTACATGTGAAAATCTTATTTATAACGAATTCTTTTTGGAAAATTTTGTAACTTCTATTCTGGGTAATAAACATCCATCCCAATTAAGTATGTTAAGACTAGGAAGATTGCTTCTTAATATTTTTATCAAAATTATAAAACTTGGGAAGAAATTTATCACAATCTTTGTTTCTATGATAAGGTCTATCTTGAAGAATTTGCCATTAGCTGCAGTAATATATTCTTTGTAAGATTGCCATTCTTCTGTAGGAAGAATATATGATTTCATAACACTCCTTTAAGATCCTGTATCTATATAACTAATAGATGGGATTGATTTATGAACTTCTCTAGGAGTAACTAGAGTTTGATAAATGGTCGTCTTACTATTAACTTCCTTAGTTCTAGCTTCAAATAAGAATGCTTTATCATGTACATTGGTTTGTGATCTTCCTTAAGAGAAGAGACTTCATCATCAATAGATTCACAAACAGATAGTGCAAATAGTGTCTCTTCATCTTCACTAGATTGTTCTTCAAAAAGAGACTCGGTTTCCTCATCATCTCTTATAGGCATCATAGCCTCAATGGACTATATGATTTTAATATCCTTTTTTTTGTCTTTTTTGGATACCTTTTTGCATAATGACCTGGTTGTCCACAAAACTAACATTTTTCTAATTTTTTAGTTTCAGAAGCACGTCATTTGAAAGATCTTATCCTCATTTTCTTCTTTCTTTTGAAATGGTAACTTAAAATTACTCTCTTCGGAAGTTTTTCTTCTTCTTTGTATTACATTCACATTTCTCCTTGTCTTTAAGAAAAGTTTGGAACAACCATCATCATTTGAGATATTTAAGTGAGATCTATAAGTTTTTAAAATTTTTCATAGCTTTCTCTAAAAGAATCAAAGTCCTAGCTTTCGTTTTGACTTTTAAATCTACTTGGAATTTATTAAAGGTTAGATGTGAATTCTTGGTTGGTCATGCATTCCCTTTTTATTTCCATATTTAAGGAAGGTGTTTCTCTAAGTAGAGAAATTGACATTATTTTGATTTGTAAAAGTTTAGAAGCTTATGAATGAAGCAACATGTCGTAACACTACATAAAATAAATAGACCTAAAACTATAGCTAGTGGTAAGTCTAGGTCGATCCCACAGAGAGTGTTTGGTTAGCTTTTGAAATGAAAATAATCAATGTTTAGGTTATGGTGGGGGTTTTGGTTTAATTTCAAATAAGAAAAGAAAACTAAACAAATGAAAACATATTAAAGAAAACATTCAAAAATGATGAAAGTGATGAATTCGTAGACCCGATCATCGGTTCTATCTCAGCCTACACTCAAATAAGCATACTTCATTAAATTGTTGTTCTCTTACCTTTCCTAGCAACTATTAATCGTAAGTTAACAATAAGCTCTGTTAACCTCGGTTTTTCCTTAGGTTGTGATTTAATTAGACAGCCGCATTACAAATTAGGAAAACAAATTAATTAAGATAACAACCTCATACACTCGGGTCATTTAACCTAGGTTATGTTATCCCTAATGATTTGAAACCATTTGTTGCCACAAATGAATCTTAACATAGCAATTACAAATTATATTAAAATTCTAGCAATGGGTTCATACACAAACAATCTAATGATAACGAGAATAAAGATCATTCATATATAAAAACCCAAATCCATAAGCCTAGGTTAACATAATCAATCCCTAAAAAGAGAAAAAAAATAGTAAACACAATGAAAGAAATGCTTAACTGGGTTCTTCGGCATTGATCTCACCTCTAAACTGGGTCGGGAAAGCCTATCCCTCCATGGTTCTCCAAAGAATGAGAGTTCTACCTCTTTATCGCCTCCCAAAATCCCTGGAACAATTCCTTAACATTTTATACGTTTTTTGTTGTCAAAACGATGTATTTATACTAAAACTAGGTTTTCAGGTGTGTTGGCAAGATTTCACGGGTGTGTATGGTTGACTCACTACCGTGCATGGCCTCTTTCTCACGCTCATGCAACTTGTGTCATGGGCGTGAGAGATGTCTCACATCCATGACAATTTTATGCATAACTGTAAGCCATTTTTCTTCAACATGCACTTTTCATTTTTATGCTTTTTCTTGTCTCCTTTTATTTTAAGCCTTCTTCTTCTTGCTTCATAGAGACAGATGAATGTGAATCTCAGGATGACGGTTCAAATATTGTGCTTTCGACTCACTTTAGCTCTTTCGCTTCTAAATTGTACCTAGAACCAAATATGAACTAAAGTGAATGTCTTAAGCATTTCATAGCATTAATCACTAAGTGCTATGGAATAAATGTATAATCAATTAATCATATATCAATGAAGTTGAAGAAATGTCTTTTATTATCTGGTTTAGCTTAAAAGGTTTTGACGATTAGGGTTTGTCTGAACAATGAATAAGAAAATTTGAAGATTTTTTTCATAGTTAGTTACTTCAGGATATGATGGAATATTATAAGTATGTTGTACAACGGGACATGTCAAGGGATGTGGTACATATATAGCTTTGGATTGCTCTTTGGCCATGTATTACTCAATTCTTTTAATATTTTCTCAAAATTTTTGTAGTTATCTTTCCTTCTTAGAGAAGTCTAGTCCATAATAATGCTCTTCAATATGTCTTCTCAATTTAGAATTAAGTTGTGTTGCTTGATTGAGCAGTCATTGATGTAATTGTTGCACTTAGAGAGATATAACATCAATCTTTGAATTTAATCTTTGTGTTTGTTAGGATAAACCATCAAGCTTTGAATCAATTTGGCAAAGGATATAATTTTATTCTACAAAATTTTGTGTTTACCAATTGTGTACTTATTATACTGGAGAATTAGGTACATGATTTCCTTTAAGATTTATACCTGTTGATCATGAATAAGGTCTTATAGATACCCTAGTGGTTTTATTGATATGAGCTTATAAAGGAAAAAAATTTTCCTTATATGAACTCATCGTCATATAAGGTAATAGTTTTTAGATCTCCTTAGGGATTGGAGAAATCATTAGAGTATAGCATTTTGGTTAGATCCAGTTTTCCTTTCTAACTACTTTCAATAGGTCATAGAGTTCCTTTGGTCTAAGCTTATGATTCTTAAGACCAATCCAAAGTCTCGATTCATAATCATCTTTATTATAATTGGGTTAGATCTTCTTTTGAGATTGGCACTTATATCTTCCTTTGGACTCTCTATTGGGTTCTTCTCTCTATATTAGGACATACTCTTCATCTTCACTATCAAAATATTCATACATCCAACATTCATTATCTGAGTTGCACATAGATGGATCACATCCTGGATGAAACGTCTATCGACAAGTCTAACATATATCTCATGTCCATCAAGATAGAAAAAATGGATTGGAGGACTAATAATGCCTTCTTTATAAAAAAATGGAGTAATCATCAACATTGGCCTGGAAGAAGCTTTGAGTGGTTCTGGGTTCTCCTATCTGAGTTTGTTGAAAATAAACTTTTATTGTACCATCTTTCAAACTTCTCAAGATTGAAGGAGTAATAGTATGAATGAAGCATCGATAAGGAGTATGAAATTTCTTCTCGTAGTTTGTTATCCACTCCATAGGCATTAATTTCTCCAGCTGTTATAGTGGCAACTATCATAGAATATGGATTATTATGATCTCATTATAAAACCTGTCTATTGCCATATAAAGGACATCTCCTGTAGAGTTTGGGAAGTTCAGATCTAGAGCATCATTCTACAATTTGTAAATGAATTGATGATAGAGTGTAACCATGATAGTAGTGAGATCTTACCTGGTTCCAACAATTTAAATCCATACTTTAAGTCTTATAAGTAGAGTCAAATCATCAAGTTTGATGTTGAAATCTGGAGCAATAGTCAGTAGGACACTCCATTGTTGAGAGTTGTCAGAAGGGTGTCAATCAAAACATTTTGATAAGATGTATATGCCATGTCTAATAGAGAAATTAAAGTTATTACTGGAATCTATTTTCTTCTATATAATATTAGGACTATACAAATAGCACCCATATAGAGATGTGTGTAACCCTAGTCTAGCCATAAAAAGATTAGTTCAAAGGAAAGCTCTAGAGTTATGCAATATTTTGCAGAAGTTGATTTTAAGCCACATTGGTCCATTATGGAACCTTGGATCAAGTCTTTAGGTTGAGGTGCATGTGTGAAAATTAAGATACGAATACTCATTCTAAACGATTTAGACCTGTGATATAGATTATATGAGCTTAATAAGGGTAGCTGAGTATTATGGATCTTAGTGTCTTTGGGCAAGTGGGTAATTTCCTAGAGGTTTTATATTTTATTAGAGAGAGTTTTCTTAAGGTTAGAAGGGAATTTTCCTAAAGAAAGAGCTGAAGAGAAATGAACTGGATTTATTAATGATGCTAGAAATTCACTCATGGTTATCTGGGTTTTCTCTTTAGTTACTTTTATCAAAAATAATGATTGACTCTTTCTCAGTGTGTTAATTATGAAATAACTGCAAGTGCATGACATAGCTGTAGCTAGTACTGGGAAGTATAGGTTGATCCTACAAAGACGATGATTACTAGTAGTTACCATTATTCTATTATTTAGTATATGAATTTAATTGTGATTTTTAATTAAAACAAATAAAACTTAAGCAAATAAAATAAAATAGACAGTAAGATTAAACAGAGAATTAAGAATCGCTTAGAAACTTATCGATATCAGAAATTAGTGTCTAGGTTTTAAATCCCCCTAAATACCCTTAATTGATTTAACTTTTATTATGAAATTTTCTTGTTAATTTATTAGACCATGAAGATTCCTATGGTATGTTAATAGCTTACTCTTGAGTCTAATAATAACCAATCCTAAGGTTATCAACCAAATTACTCAAGTTAAAGTTTACAGAATTACTTTACCGATTTATGAATCTCGCTATTAGGTTTGACCTTAATCTAGAAGATTTATGTCATCCTATCTCTAAGGTTGCAATCAACTCCTTCCAATTACAGTAGATCCATTCATACACAAGATTTCTTAATCTCTATGTCATGAAATCAGATTATGAGGTAACATTTTGGATCTATTAGACCATATAATAAACATGTAATTGAATCACAACATATCAATCCAAACAATTGCATTAAATAAATGGATCAAAACATGTTATTGTATAAAATAAGGTTCATATAACCTAGACACTAAAGAAATCTAGTTACATATGGTAGAACACAAAATTAAAGATAAACAAATTGAAAATAATAAGTTCATAATTCTAAATCATTTTGATTGTCTCCAATCAAATATTCTTGCAAGTTAGAGGTTTGATTGGTTTCTTCATGTTTGCCACTTCTATGACTCAAAATCTCCACTTTTAAATGATTTTAGCTTTTGTAATTGCCTCATAATGTCTGCTTCCTAATTTTCCTCTGATCATGTCTTTCTATAATAATTTATAAGGTTCCAAGATGATGCACGGTCTGATACAAGGGAGTGTACTAGACCATGTATAACCTAAAATCTCCAGAATTTGTGAATTTGCATGGCCTGAGGGATTTACATGCCAAATACATGGCTATGTATCCCTTATATGCTTCAAATCTTCATTTTATATTGCGGTTTCATTTGAATTCTTCTCCGTTTGGTCCATAAAGGCAATTATACCTTATAAATGCCCTTTAAGCACATTAAGTACCAAATATATAATAAATGAATAAAATATCAAGAAAATACATCAATTATGAGTGTATAAATATGATCAATTATGCATCTATCAAACATCCTCTCACTTAAGCTTTTTCTTGTCCTTAAGCAGACCATAATCAAAATTATAAATTTTACAACATCTATCTTTCATTAATCTTGGCCTGTCTATGTATCCTATAAATCATCATATCTTATTGAATCAAATTAACATACAATTAGAGTCAAATTATCCTAAAATTAATTTCCTAAATTAATATTAATAGTAATCACATCAATAATCACATTGAAATAAAAACATAAACCTTTACAGCCTTACCGAGATTTCAGGCAATGGTTATAAGTGTTAAGGGTGAAAAGTATCGAAAGTCTCAATCAATGAATAAAAGAACTCTTACTATAGGTTTGCTATATTATCACATCTCCACCGTTTATGTATAAATTAGAAACAAAATAAAAATATCTTTATACCAATTATAACATGGTGGTTAGGAAAAATAAAAGGGTTAAATTGAAGGAAATTTACTAAAGAGAAAATTCAAGAAAATTGAGTACAAATACTTAGGTTTTTTTATTTCAACTCTATTGGTACCATATTTCTATCACAATTTTTCTTATGCTTTTTTTCATTCAAACAACTTCGAGCTTCAGTAACACAATTAAAAAGTTAATGGACCTTTAAAAATTTTCAAGTCTTAAAAATAAAGAAGTAACGTAAATAACTTTTAGGGTTCAAAATAATTAAAAAGGCTTCAAATAAAATTAGGATAAAGGTTAATATGTGGGTTAAAACAATGAAAAAGGATAAGACTTAACTTGGTTATTCCTAAAGGATAAATATAGGGTAAAGTAATACTGAAAGAAATAGGCTAACATAATTTGTTGAATGTAAGTGCCTTTATCACCTTAATGATTCCAATTTAACAAATATGGTTTCAATGTGTATAATTAAAGCAAGTTCTAGAATTATTCAACTAAGCATGACCACATGAAAAAGTAAAAGAGGTTAAAATTTTTAAAAAAATTTCTCTTAGGCTGAAAACTCATTAAAAATATTGGTTTATGTTTATAAATACTATATATTTTTATTCAATTTGATTATTTTAATGAATACTAATAATATGACTTATAAAAGAAATTTTGTTATTACTATTATCCTTTTGCATACCAATTTAATCAATATTTAACAATGAAATAGAGTATTAATGGACATATTTCAATTAAATCAAGATATCAATTTATAAAATATTACAATCAGGATTATAATAAGTTTAAAGAAATCATTAGAATTCATTAACTCGTTCCCCACACTTAAAGTTATACATTGTCCTTAATATATACAATATAAGCATTTAAAAACAAATGAAAGGGTTAAGTTGGCACTCTCTTGAATAAGACAATTTTTTTTATCCGTCCAATAGTAGACTATATCCTTGCAAAACATAAAGAAAAAGGGATAAAAAGATAAAATAAAATAAAAATAAAAATAACAAAAACAAAAACAAAAATATTCATTTAATAAACTTTTGAACCACTTTACGATCAGTGGTTGTAATTGCCATTACTTCAGCACATATAGAAATATAATCCATACCTTGTAGGATATATGTGTTCCCAAAAGAAGATGGGAAAGGTCCCATAAAATCCAGCCTCCATACATAAAAAAACTCCACTTCTATGATGTTAAAAAGGGGAATCTCATCACTTTTTGAAATAGTTCTAATTTGTTGGCATCTGTCACAATTCGTCACATATTTTTAAGCATCTTTAAACAATCTAGGCCAAAAAAGCCACACTGTAACACACAAGTTGTTATCTTGTTTACTCTATACTGGTCAGGATAAGATGAACTGTGACATTGAGTTAGTATCTTAAGTATCTCATCTTTTGGAGCACATATACGAATCAAACTGTTAGCACAAATCTTATATAAAATAGGTTCCTTTGAAAGAAAATAGGTGCATTCAAATAAAAACATCTTCCATTGTTGATAAGATACATATGTGGGAAGGAAACCCTAGTAATGTAGTTTGCTATGTTAGCAAAACATAAAACAAAAAGGCGATTTACCAACAAAAAGTTCTCATTAGGCAATTTTTATTAATTTCTTTATTTTGTTTCACCTCCCCTTCTTCTAAATGTAATAGGTGGTTAGCCACCATATTGTTCGCTCCTTTCTTATCTCTAATCTCAATTTTAAGTTCTTGAAGGAGCACCATCAGATAAGTCTTGGCTTTGCATCCTTCTTAGCGAAAAGGTATTATAATGCTACATGATCTATAGAAACAATAAATTTTGAGCCCAAAAGGTAAGATCGAAACTTTTCACAAGTAAATACCACCGCTAGTAACTCTTTTTCGATTATGGTGTAATTCAATTGTGATCCCTCCATTGTCTTACTTGCAAAGTAGATGCGTGTAACCTCTTATATTTTCACTATCCTACTATGCATACAATTGCTTAGTTGCTCATGTCACATATAACCTCAAATTGTAGGGAACATTCTAGTGAGGTAAATATAGGTGTTGCAGTAAATGTCTCCTTTAACCTGTCAAAAACATGCAAACAATTAGCATCAAAGTGAAACGGTACATCTTTAGTCAATAAATTTTAAGGGGTATAACAAAAAGAGAAAAATCTTTATTGAAGTGGCAATAAAATCTTGCATTCTTTAAAAATGCTCTTATGCCCTTGACATTTCTTAGTGGTGGAAGCTTTTCAAAGACTTTCATTTTAGCCCTATCCACTTCTATGCCCTTGCATGATATCTTATTCCCTAAGACTGCACCTTCATGCACCATAAAGTGGTGATTTTCTCAGTAAAGAACCAAATGTGATAACTCTATCCAAATTTTTTAACCAATTTTTAAAAAAGTCTCCAAAAAACTTAAAATTCATCCAAGAAAACTTTCATAATATATTCAATCCTATATGCAAATGTCATCATCATGCACCTTTGAAACGTAGCTTATGCATAAGTCTAAAAGGCATCATTTCAGAGGAAAAGGTCCTATATGGACATGTGAATGTAGTCTTCTCTTGTATATGAAAATTTGACTATAGCTCGAACACCTATCAAGGAAGCAATAGAAAGCATATCCAACAACTCGCTCAATCATTTGATCTACAAAGGGTAAGAAATCGATTTTTCTCAATCACAGTGTTGAAATTTAGATAATCATTGAATACCGTCCATCGTATGACTACTCTAGTAGAAATTAACTCTCCTTTGTCATTCTTTATCATTGTCATAGCTCCTTTCTTTAGCACACAATGTGCCAGACTCACCCATTCACTATCTGAGATGGGGTAAATAATTCCTACATCCTATGGCTTTCATTCTCTTCCTTAGGATCTTCACCACCTACTTCTCTTACTCCAAATCTAATTGGTTTAAGATGATAATGGTTAGTGTTTGGACCTCACCTAGAAAGGTATACCTAAGGTGTTTAGGTAAAGGCTTCAACTCTAAGTTGGTGGTCTCTCAATTAAAGGTAGAGTGGTGTTTTAGTGCGCTCTAGAAGTTCTTGTTGTGATATCACACCCAACTCCTCTTCCTTCTTAATTACTTCATCATTTTTCTTATCCATATCATTATCAACTTCTTCATCAACTTTCTTTATTTTCTCCTTTACAAATTCATCAACCACATCGATTTTCATATAGGCACTCCAATATACTAGATTCTTAAATTTTTTACTCATACTAAACTCCACCTACTTATCATTAGTCCTAAGAATTAATTTCCCATTTTGCACATCAATCAATGCTTTTTTGATGTTCATAAATGGCATCCTATGAATTAGCAAATAGTTTTGATCTTCCTCAAAATCTAAAACTACATAGTTTACTAAGATGATAAACTTGTCCTCCTTGACTAGTATGTCCTCCACTACTCTAAATGACTTCTTGATAAATTGGTCTGCCAATTGGATAAATATAAATGTTGGCTTCATGTCTCTTAGTCCTAATTTTTTGAAAATGGACAAAGGCAATAAGTTAATGCTAGCCCCTAAGTCACATAAACATTTGGAAAATTCAAGATTATAGACTACACAGGAAATAGTGAAACTCCTTGGATCTTTCAACTTTGAGGGCATATGGCTAGTAATTATGGAGTTGTAACTCTTCATCAATGACACTATTTGGTCGTCCTCCTAAGTACATTTGTTAAGATGTCCTTAAGGAATTTGGAATACCTGGGTATATTCTGTAAAACCTTGATGAAGGATAAGTTGATTTGCAATTTCTTTAACTTTTCTAAAAATTTGGTAAATTGTGCATCCATTTTTCCTTTTTTAACATTTGTGAGAATAGGATGTTTAGAGTATATGGTGGTGGTGGCACATAAGGTCTCTCTTCATTTTTATCCTCTTCATTGTACTGACTTTCTTCTTTATGGGGATGGCTTCCTTCTTTTTTGATCCTTTCAAAACCTTTCCACTTCTTCGTTTAATAGCATTCAATTGCTCCCTTGGATTGGCTTCCATGTTATTTTGGAAACACGCTACATTATTTGTCGATAATGCATTAGCAAGTTGACCAACTTAAACCTCCAAGTTATGAATGGAAGAGGAATAGTTTTTCTGATATGTTCTTAATTGTTGATACATTTAATTCATGACACTTAGTGATTAATGCTTTACAATGTTTAAAACACTCCCTTTAGTTCATATTTGATTTTAGGTACAATTTGGAAGCATAATAGCTAAACCAAACGCATACTGAATGAGCCATCTTCTCGAGATTCATACTCTATTATCTTCATAAACTAAGAAGAAGAAGAAGATTAAAAGAAGAGGAGACAAGATAAAGAATAAAAATGAAGAATGAGGCATTGGAGAACTAATGACCATAAAACAAAATTGTCATGGCCATGAGCATTAACTCAAGACCATGAAATGGTTTACATAAGCATGAGAAACCTCTCATGTCTATGCAATGTGTCTCATGGTCGTGTACAAATCTCACATCCTTGAGACACTTCTTACACCTATGAGAAGTCATTCACGAGCTTAAGAAGGGCCATCTGTCCATTTTTAACCTAGGTCTTTGGACACAGATACAAAGGCAAACCAAGATGTTCTTCAGTTTCTCTTCATTTTTCAACAAGAATGTAGGTGATAGAAGCTACTTCTTGGAGATTCATGCAGAAGATGGAAGGTTAACTTCCTGAAATTGGTTCGAAGGTGAAATCGATGCCTAGAATGCAAGGTTAAGCTTACCTTATCTTTGTTTACTATTGAATCTCTCTCTAGGAATTGTTTAGGTTATCCTATGCTTATTTGGTTTGGGTATTCATGTATGGATAATCATATTCTCATTATCATTAGATTGTTTATATTATGAACCCATTGTTAGAATCATTAATACAATCCGTAACCATTGTATTGGAATTCATCATTAGAATATTCAATATAATCCATAATTGTTATATTGGGATTCATTTGTGGCAATTAATAGTTTCGAATCATTAGAGATAACTTAACCTAGGTTAAATGACTCGAGCTTATGTGGTTATTGCTTAGATTATTATGTTTTTCATTTCGTAATGCATCTGCTGAATTAAATCTAAAAGGCGTATTCTAAGTTATTCGGTAGATAGGTTTAATTGACAATCGTATTTTAATTAAACCCCACCTAAGGGAAAACTGAGATTAATAGAGCTTGTTGTTGTTCTATAACCAATAGTTCTAGGAGAGATATGAAAGCACAATAATGAAATATGCTTAATTATGTTTAGATTAAGATTGATCCGAGAATTGGGTTTTACATATATTTGACACTTTTCTTAATTTTGACTGCTTTGGATAAATTACTCGCATTAGTTTAATTTTTATTTTATTTTCTTGATTGCATCAAACCTAAACCCTCCCTTTTATTTCCTTTACATCAATTATTTTCATTATGAAAATTAACCAAACATTCCCTGTGGATATGATCCTAACTCGCTACAGTTACAAATTTTTAGTGTGCAAAGTTAGGTCAATTTTACAGTGCACTTGACACGCGCTGTCAAATTTTGGCACCATTGCCTAGGAATGTGATGATTTAATTTTTATTTTTGATTTTAGTTGGTGTTTTGTGTATATATTTGTTTATAATCATTTGTTTTAGTTATTTTTTAATCTTTAAAAGTTTATTAGTATTAGTGTATGGTAGTAACCAGATCTCCTGATAGAGAACCTGTACAATTTAATCCAGGGATCGAGATGAAACTATGCAGATTACAAAGGGAGGTAAGAACAACTCTAGAAATAGAACCAGAACTTGAATTTTAAGAAACAATGGCAAGTCCGAGAGCACTAAAGGAATCGGTTGCACCAGACTTAACCTAAAGGCTTTTATGTATTACATCTCCTAATTTTGCTGAGCATGTTACATTTGAACTTAAGTTTGGATTAATAAATTTGTTGCCTAATTTTCATGGTCTTGCAAGTGAGGAAGCCCATAAGCATCTCGAGGAACTCGACGTCGTGTGTTTGAGTATAAAGCCTCAAAGGGTAACAGAAAAGCAAATCATGTTGAGGGCTTTCCCATTCTTATTGAAAGATGCAACAGAGGATTAGTTATTTGCTGGGAGTGTGAACACTTAAATAGAAATGAAGCAGTTATTTTTGGAAAAGTACTTTCTCACATCGAAGACAACAAGTATACAAAAGGAAATCTATGGCATAAAGCAACATAACGGAGAGTCCCTTTATGAACATTAGGAGCACTTCAAGAAGTTGTGTGCTAGCTGTCCCCATCACAACATACTTGAACAACTCCTTATCTAGTATTTCTATGAGGGTGTTACGTATGGAGAGGAGTTTGGTTGATGCAATAAGCGATGGGGAATTGTGTGAAAAGAATCCTATGAAGGCTCATACTTTGATTGACCAAATAGTCGCTAACACTCAACAATTCGGCACTTGCAATGGTGTTCGTCATTTAAACACTGTAAATACTTCATCCATCAAACATTGTTTATATGAGCTAACATCTTTTGTTAGAAAACTTGTAGTTAGATAGGCATAAGTAAAGGTATATGGAATATATACAAACATGATCCATCTAACTGATGAGTCTTCAACATTGTAAGAGGGGAGTATAAAATACATAAATACTGTAGGAGGAAATTTTCCTAACCAGTATATTACATACTCCCAAACATATAACCTAGGATCGAGGGATAATCCTAACTTGAATTACGAGAAGAATAGGTAGCAAAACTACTTCCTAAATTAGGCACAAAGACTATAACAATTCTAACCAAGACCACAAGCTTCTTCATCGAATTCAGGTACATCTTTAGAAGACTTAATTAATTCCATTGCTAATAACCCTCTACAATTTTAGCAGGAAGTAAAATCAAGCTTCCAAACCTTGGAAGGCCAAATGACTCAAATGGCAGTGAGGATTGATCGTTTAGAGTCACAAAGTGGAGGATAATTGCCATCACAACCAGAGACGAATATAAAGAATGTTAGTGCAATCACTTTGAGGAGTGGTAGGAAGCTCAAGGACCCTGAAAGAATTACCCAAAGGATGACAAATGAAGAAGAAATTGAGAAAGGGCTCAACGAAGAAAGGGATATATCATCAAAATCAAAGGTAAATGTTGAATTCCCAATTGTTAAAAAGACTAATCCTTTGTCTTTTCCTAGAAGTTAGAAAAGTTCAATAAGGAGGATAAGGATAAAGAGATTTAGGAGACTTTTCAAAAATTTAAGGTGAATATCCCACTTTTAGAAGTGATCAAGCAAGTGCTAAGGTATGCGAAATTTCTCAAGGAATTGTGTACAAACAAGAGAAAGTTAAGAGGTAATGAAAGGATTAGGATGGGTGAAACTATTTCTGCAGTTTTCAAAAAGAAAATACCTCCTAAGTGTAAGGAACGAGGCATGTTTACTATTCCTTGCAAAATTGGTAACAAAGAGATTAAACAAACCATACTAGATTTAAGAGCATCGATTAATGTTATGCCTCATTCCATATATACTTATTTAACTTTAGGGCCATTAAAAGAAACTAGTATTACTATACAATTGGTTGATCATAATGCTTACCCAGATGGGGTGATTGAGGATGTGCTTCTGTAAGTAAATGAGATAATATTTCCTGCTGACTTTTATGTAGTCAACATGAATGATGAAACTTCCCATAACCCAATACCTATTTTACTAGGGAGACCATATCTCAACATGGCCCAAACTAAGATAGATGTTCATAAGGGTACCCTCATGATGGAATTCGATGGGGAATTTACTCATTTCAATATTTTTTATGTTACACTCCCATAATGACTACTATGTTTTTACAATTAATGTGATTGACCTTTCAATGTAGGAAGATTGTAATTAGAAAAATACAAATAAACAAGAAGTGATTTCCACAAAAGAGAAGACCAAAGCTTTTAATGTCTTGCCAAAAAGCTTTACCATTAGTCAAAAAGTGTTTATTTATTGTGTTAAATATAAATTTTTCTGCATAAATGTCGTCCTTATTGGGTTGATCCTTTTGTGATTACTAATGTTCTTCTTTATAGTGTAGTAGAGATCAAAAGTTTAAAAATAGGAAAGACATTGTTAGTAAGTGGTCATCGACTCAAACCTTATTCTGATAAAGGTCAGCTAGAAAATGCCAAAGTCGTGATTCATGGGGATCAAAATCTTGTAACTTAATGAGAGCAATATGGAGTCAAGCCAGCGATAATAAATAAAGGCGTTGCTTGGGAGGTAACCAAAGGGATGTTGATTTCTTTTTAGTTACATTCTCATAGTTGTTGTTTTTGTTAAATGCTTCATTTCTTACATTTGGTGTTATATTGGGTACAATGTAATTTTTAAGTGTGGGGGTGCAGATCTTAGTTTTTATACATGTTTTTAAGCTTAATGGTTGCTTATGTGGTTTCTTAGTCATTTTCAAAATCAAACAAACAAAATTAAACATTTTCTCTTTTTCTATTGCTTTTTAAACTATATAGTCATAATTAGAGTGTGAATTGACTAGAAAATCCATGGCAACTTTAGCATATACTTTTGCTTTTATGATTGGTCAATATGCATTATCTTTAGAAGAGTAGTAACTAGTGGTAGACAAAAGCTAGTAAGATTTTGAACCTTATAAGACTGACACATCCATATCAGTCTCATTGTCTTTTGCTTATGTGTGACGTTCATGACATGTACATCTTGGCTTTGCTTTGATTTTCTATTCAAGACCAAATTTTTATCACAAGCATTAATATGAAAGTGATATAGTGTAACATCCTGTTCCCATATTAAGGGTCAGAGTCCGGAAATACCGTACATTATAAATAGCAATGAGAGAGTAGAGAAATGCACTTCATGTTTATGCATAATATAGAATATATACATGTGAATTTGATTATTGCACACATTACAATAATTTGTTCATGCACTCATTTGACATTTTCAGGTATAAATGATTGTTTTAATGTGATTATAATATGAATTATGGATTATGTGTCTTGAAAATTTAGTTAGTGTGTATAATTAGTGATTTCGAATTTTTGGTGAAATTTGAGAATTTTCTAAAATTTTGGGTATTTATGGACTAGGAAAAATGCCAAGTGGCAGAACAATCGATAAATGGAAGTAAAAATAAGTGATGAGTGACAAAAGAAATAATTGATTTATGACATTACGATTTAATGACACATGTCATTTAAAATTGGGAGTCAATTGAATTAAAATTGGGAGACAAATGGACTAGCATTTTTTTAAAAGATCAAAAGAGGACCATGAGAAAGTGACATGTGGCAAGTGACAAGTGTCACGCCATTTGTTTTAACCCATGATTTTTATTAAGTGAAAGAGTAACCCTAATTTTTGGTTTTTCACTTGCTATTTGCTCCTCTCTTTGTAAGTTTCTCTAATATTCATCTTCTTCATTTCTTCTTCTTATCCAATTATGATTCTTGCTCTCCACATTCACAACCTTGATTTTTGTTGACAATAAAACCACCCACTTCAAGATCCTTGTCGTCCTCTTCATCTTGCTAAAAAAATGACCCAAATTACTCCTTAAATGATGATAATCGCGTGATATATGGGAAAGCTGGGGTTAAGTGATTTTTGAAGAATCTTGGAGCTTAATCAAGTAAGTAGCCCTCTATTATTTATGTGTTATTGTAAAAGAGATAAATATGGTGATTATTTTGAGATTGATGATCATGATCATGAAGAAATATATATGTTTTTTAATGTGGGTGTAAAAATAGGTTATGTTTTAGTGCATTAATGATATTCATAGGTTATTTAAATGAAAATATGTACAATGATGATTTGTGATCGACTTATAGTGTAAATGATGTTGGGAAATTGTGGAATAAATGCATATGATGGATGTGTGCATATGATATGTTCTGTTTTGTTGTAAATGATCAATCATAAAATATGGGTTGTTTGTGATTGATATTGAGCTGAAATGGAAGTAGGAATGAAGAGAAAATAATGAGGACATAAGCTAGAAATGATAGACTAAGCAAAAGAGATGAACTAGGATGAAAATTATGATGAAGTGTGCGGGAGTGTTGGATGGAGTGTTTTCACTGAATATGCATCTGTATTTTATCCATATATTGATCTTTAGATATTCAAATGGCATTATTTTAAATTTTGTTTAAACTAGAGACATATGGCTACAATTTTCATGAAGGAATTGAATACGAATTCTGTCCTTAAGGGTCTTGAAATTTGGCTTGAAGTTGAGAATTGTGTGCTGTCATGGTATGAGAACAGTTTGCAGTATTTTGGAAATAACTTCTAGAATACTCAACCGAACTACATGAATTTCATGTCATTAGAAACTTAATACATATAGGAACATTTTTTTAGAAGAAGGTGTTGCCTAAATACCTCATTTTCTATGTCATAATGGTTATACAAAACTGATGACAAAAACCTGTCCTGAAAACAAAGTTGAAAAGCTGAAAACTTTCGGATATGATAACCCACTATCATGGGAATGCAAAAAAGGGGATGAAATGTTCTGTTAACATAACCCACGATTGTGGGAAACCATCCACAATTGTAGGAATGGTTGGTAAGTGAATTATGCTTCTTTCAAGTGATGATTGAAACAATAAATGGTTAGGTACTTTCTTATAGTGCTTTTAGGCTTGAATGAGACTTGAAATAAATCTAATTGATGAAGGATTAAGTGATTAAATGTGTGAAATGTTTAGAGTAATAAATGAGGATGTAACATAGTGAATGAATTGTTGATATCAAAGTACCAAAATCTGGGAAAGTATGAGTACAATGGGAATGAAGGTGTTCATATGATTGTAGTTATGATTCAAAGAAGATGAGTAATATGTATTAGTAAAGGTGAATGAGAATTGAATATTATTTGATCATATAATGCTAGAAAAGAAATGACGAATGATTGATTTATGATATTAGAACAACCAAGTGTTCTTAAGGTGTAAACCTAAGAATAAGATAGATACATACAAATGGTGATGTTTGAATGATCAAAAGATGTGATTATGTGAATGTGCAAATTAGTAAGGTGTGTATAATGTGTATTGCATGAAGTTGAGACACAGGATTAAAAGTCAGTGTCCAGACGTTTCCATATCATGGAAGCTAATACTAATCGGGAGTGTACTATGTGTAAGGCTGGAAATTATACCTTAGTTGGAATGTTACATGCTCATGAAAGTATATGTGTTATAGGTGTTAAAATTGTGCTATGATTTGAATGTGAATTTCACATGTCTAGAATTTTGGTTTAATGGATTATACTTAGTGACTTGGAATTAATTGATATCATTAGAGAATTGAGGTATTAATATGTACATTTGGACTAGGACAATTGTCAAGTGGCAAGACAAGTTGGTACATGGAAATTTGGACGACTAAGCCTAAAACTAGGTGACAATTAGACTAGTAATTAATTGGCAAATGGACCAATTATGGAGTGAAAAATGGCCTAATAAAATTGTGACATTTGGTAGCCACACATGAAGGCATATAGGTTGCTTTAATGAAGAACAAGTATCACACTTTCATGTGTGACATGTGGCCATTGCAAACCAAGACACTTTGCATTCAAAGAGCTAGGCAAGTGATGAATCATCCTCACCTTTGAAGTTTCCACAACATTTTCTCTATCCTTGCTCCTCTCAACTTAAACTCTCCTAGTCTCTCATAAACTTCTAGACCTTTTTTACAATTGGAAGCATCATCATTTGAGATCTTTGCAAGATGATGCATTGAGGAAGCTAGATCTTGTTTCCTTTTATGCTGTCTTTTTGGTGCGAAAATTTGCACCTTAATCTTGTATATGTGCTGGTTGTTTGGAAGCATGGTTTAGCTGGATTCTTGTAGTTGAATTTGAAGTTTAGTGAGGTAAGGGAGTAGTAAACTTGGTATCATGATAGAACATGTATTGTTTGATATTTGAAGTGGCTATAATGTGTACTAAATTAATGAAGAATTATGGGTAGAAACTTGATAGGTGTTGGGTACTCATTAGAAGGTGTGGTTCCACTAAACAACCATCATTTTTTCAGCCATATCTTGATTTGTAGACATCAAAATGGGATGATTGTAAATTCAAATTAAACTACATACATTTAACTATAACTTTCATGAAAAATTTGAATTTGAATTCTGTCATTAAGGGTTTTGAAATTTAGCATGAATTTGAGTTCTAGCTTTGGCTGCAGCACTATCCCTGACGAAAATTTGTGTTATGTTTTTCAATGATTAAACTATAATGATGTAGGCAAAATTAGACAAAGTTATCTGCATAAAAGTTGTATCTTATCTTATTATCTTTCTATTGGTATAAAATTTGTAATTTTTGAATACCAGAATTGAGAGATATGAGTTTTATAAGTTTGAGTGCACATCAAGAGTTCATGATCGTGCACAAGCATGATCATGCACAAACCCTTCAATCATGGGAGTGCACGATCATGCACTAACCTTTCAAGCATGGGAATTTATGATCATACACAAGCACGATCATGCACTAATCCTTCAATCATAGGAGTTCATGATCGTGCATAAGCATGATCATGCACTAGCCCTTCACACTGTTGTGCACAGTTAGCAATATTGTTAGTATAACTTATGGAATAATGAACCAAATTGAATGATTTTTTTCATTTGAAACTTAAGACATAGAGGAACATTTTTTTAGAAGAATTTAATGTCTAGAAACCTAAGTTTCTATGTCAAAATGACCATACACATTTGACCCGAAACTGTTCTAAGAAAATCTGGAAAACAATGCTAAACTTGATTGTGTAATTGTTGACATATATAAGGTTAGGACTTTTAATAATGGTTTAATTAAACTTAATTGAGATTAAAAATGAGCCTAGATGATGTTAGATTAATGGAGAAAAAGATAATTGAGTTATGATTTAGGAATGGAGGTAAGTACATAAAGAATGTGAGGTTAATTAATAATGTGTTATTATAAATACCAATAAGTTTCGAAAAGAGATATGTTACGTGAATTGAATATGATTGTTTAAAAATTGGAACTTTGTGTTATGATATGGAATGTGTAAATACATATTGCCTTTAATGGTACATTAATGCAAATGATTATGCATATAAGGTGTGATTAGTTGGATGTGCATAAATATATGTTCAATTTGAGGAAAGTGGAATAAAGATATAGTATCTTTTGCTTATGATTGTAACATATGAAATGGATTATTTTCAAACTGTCAAGTCCTAGTCATGGGTAAATAGGCATCTAATTGCTCCTGGACATATTTAAGGTGTCGACACTTCGGTGTCTCTTGAAAATGACACTTTGATGTCTGAGATATAAGTCTCGCTTGATATTGACACTTCGGTGTCTTTTGATGTTGAGACATAAGTCTCTCCTATTTTATGATACCGATTATGGTATCTCCTGTATTAGTCCCGTTACCCACTTCTGTATAAAGGATTAGTAGTCTAACTTGTTTTGTATTCTGATACATGTTCATTTATGATATAAATAAAATTCTAATTTGATATTGATTTGATATTAGATAAACTATGAATTGTTACAAAACAAAGTCTGCATTGATACAAATCATATTCTGATCTGAAGGGTTTATACCCTATTCTGATAATCAGTTTTGACATCTGTACAATATGTTCTGATACTTAAATGATTGGTTAGTGTTGATGGATTGTAAAACCTATCTACTTGTTTTACGCTCAAAAACCACAAGTCAACAGGTTGTGACTTAAAGTTAAAAAGAGCGGATATCGATCCCACAGGGATTGATGCTAAGACACCACTTAATTTAGAAAAGAATTTGTTTAAGAAATAAAATTGTTTAATGCAATTAATCTAGAAAATTAAATTAAAATTAAAAGACTAATGTAAATACTAGACAATACCAAAATTGTAGAAAATCTGAATCCAAGAATCTAAATACTAGACATTAATCTTTTCCTATTTTATCCCCCCTCTTATTTTATCGATTGAATTATGTCTTACCCTAGATTTCTGACTGTACTAATTACCCTCTCTCAAGGTGTAACTATTTACCCCTAATCAAATTAACAGGAATCAATTGCATGATCTCTTAACCTACTCAATGACTCAACCGATTCAATTAGTTATAAAGCCATCTTATGGGTGATCAATTGACTAGCGGAGATCTTTCTTCTAACTATTCAATTAACATGATGATTGCTAGTCTATAGGTCGCCAACTCTCGTTATACAATCTTACAATAATATCATCCCACTCACTCTCTCGATTTGTTGCAAGATGGCAATTAAAAACAACAATCAACAAAGACAATTGCATTCAATTTCAATAAAATAGGAGTTCAACATAATAGTTCCAAAAGCAATCCCTAAAATAAAATCAGCCTAACATAATCTCCATAACATCATCAACATTCAAATAATTCATATTTGCAAAGAATAAAGTAGACTAAAATGATAGAAAATTGAATAGGAAGACTCCTCTTCTTTGCTAAAATCTGGAATTTTAGTATTGATGTGCTATTTTGTCCAATCTTAATGATAATCCTTGTCTTCAATCCTTCTTCAATACTCCAAACGTGTGTTCTTCACTCAAAGATGGTCTTTCTACAGGTAGGCATTGTCTCTCTTTAACATGGAGGCTTAATTATGCTTTTATAGTCCAAAAAACCTAAGTTTAATGAAGCCTCGCATTAAGTCTCGGAATATAATTCTCACGTCTCATGATTCCCATGATTGTAGGAATTGGCTACAGACGCATCTCCCATTTTCTTCTGTAATTCCCATATTCTGTGAGAATTTGCTTGATTCCCACGTCTCGTGGGAATTTGTCCCGGATGCACTCCCCAGTTCTTCTCCTCTTTGATATTTAGTTCACCTTCCAAGTTGCTCTTTCCTTCTTCCTACATAAAAATATTCAATTCTTGCCCTCAATTAACATCAAACACACAAGAACAACAATAAAAATCAAACTTATCGAAAACACACAAAATGAATCCTGAACTAGAACAATATTAAACAATTATGCTAGAAAACACATGTCTTCATCCAATCATGTTATCACTATAAAATAAAAAAAGGTTATTTACTAAAATGGATCGGACTAAGCCTAGCTTATCCGATGTCCCAAACACCCCAAAGAATGTCGATAAGTACTCTCATTGAGGTCAAAATCATCCGATTGTTAAGGACGTCAACTTAACTTTTCGACCAAAGACTTTTGACACCTAGACTCAACTCCTAAGGCTTATGAACCTTTTGAAAACGGTAATAACACTTTTGTAAATATAAAAACCACGCTTTGATATCAATTTAATTGTCCCAACCTAGAACCACATCAGGCACATGACTATCGCTGCATACTCAGGTTAAAGATACTCACAGTATGTAACACCCCACTCCCGCCGAACCCGAACCCGATATCGATGGTGATACCCGAATCCGTGCCCCGCGAGGGTGGC